>BSBM01001320.1:1795000-1888898 GCA_027924585.1 Larix kaempferi | reverse complement strand
TAACCCCTCTCTTTCTCTCAACCCCCCATCTTACTCTATACCATAAATCATAACCCCCAATCAAAAACCATATCCCCCCACTCGATCTCTATATCTCCGTTATAGCTAACCATATCCCCATCCCTCTCTCTATCTCTCTCTATCCCTCTCCCCCCTTACTCTCCCAAATCTCTCTCTCTCTCCCTCTCTCTCTCTCTCCCTCTCCTCTCTCTCTCTCTCTCCTCCTCCTCTCCTCTCTCTCTCCGTCTCTCTCTCTCTCTCTCTCTCTCTCTCTCTCTAACCATAACACCTAATATTTGTCTCTTTATATATCTATCTCTCTCACCCAAAAAACCCATACTCCTCACCCTCCTACCCCTACCCCTAACTCTATTTCTCTTTCTCAACCCATGCCAATAACCATCCATACTCCCCTTCTAATCTCTCTCTCTCTATCTTTGAACCCCTATTGTTATAGCTTAAAATGACACTTCTCCGTCCGTGACGACACTTATTGAGATCAAGTTTAGTCACACAACGGGAAACTTGTGGATGGAAGGGTCATATGGAACACTTAACATGGTTGAAATTACCTCACTCCTAGCCCATTTGATGGTCATAACCCTTAGGAACACATCTCCAGACCAAACCACCTCCTGAAAATCATAAGAAAAACCCTGTTTTGGCCATATTTCCACATGTACGCTAGTATCCCTATGCAGAGAGTAGCATCCACCTTGAAAAGTACGCTGGTTTGACATAGGAAGAGTAGGGTACTTTCCTGAATCAGTCAAAATCTTGAATTTTGGTCAAATTGGGTTGGTTTGGGAACCTCCTAATCGGTTATAACTGCTTTTCCTCTCCTTCATTGACTATATAAGGAAGGTAGAAGGGCCATGAGAGGCGACCAAGCCCATAACAATGTTATGCTGGAGACCCTCACCCCCCCTCTCTTGTGCCTCAGTTTCTGATAAACCCTAGCATAGTTTATTAGAGGCTGGGATCCTTGGAGAACAAAAGCAAGAGACCTTGAATCTAGGTTTCGTGAAGTGCCAAGCTTGAAGGAAGGTATAATTTTATGTACTTGCTTCATTCATTAATAAAGATCAGACATTCTTCCCTTTCCAAATATGACCTATTCATGTGTGTCTTAGATTTGATTACAGTTTGCTTATAGTTTGGTGTCTTTCTTCTACCATGAATATCAGTCTTATATATGTAGTCAAATGTATCTGAGAAATGTATGAATTTGTTTTGCAGGTGTGGGCATTGTGACACTGAATAGCATTGAAGAGTAACGGAGGAAAGCTTGGATCAACCTCTTCTGAATAAGGTACACATCTTTCTAACCTTAATTTCTTTGCTTACTAGTTGTACTCGCATAGCATTTATAGGTCTATCTTTCATCCCGTAAGTTGGTAGTTTCTCCCATGAACTATAGGTGTATTTTCGTCACAACAGAATGGCGAATCCATTGGGAAGAGATTATCTACTTAGGGGTATCCAAGGTCATTTCTTCAGTTTTGTTTGAAGGTATTTTCTCAATTTTTTGATTAGAATCAGTTATTAGGCTCTGTTTAACCCCCAATATATGTTTCTCTCTCTCTCTCTCTCTCTCTCTCTCTCTCTGCATCCCTAACCTCCAATATAGATCTCCCTCCATCTCTCCTTAAACACCCAACCTATGATCTCTTTCTCTATCTCTCTCTAAACTGCTGATCACCAATATGCCTCTCCTTCTATGCCCAATGTCCCCCTTTTCCCTATCTTGCTACCCCCCTCTCCTCCTCCTCTCTCTCTCTCTCTCTCTCTACACCCACCTTTCACTAACTCCCACATCCTCTCTCTCTCTACCTTTCCCAAACCAACACTCATTTCTCTCCATCCCCACCTTTCCCTAACCCCACCCTAATCTACCCCAATCCAGCTTCTCTCTCTCCACCCTTTTCCTAATTCCCCTTCCCTCTTTATAACCCGAGTCCCTATCTCTCTCTCTCTCTCTCTCAACCCCCATCTCCCCCCTCTACCATAAATTCTAAACCTCCCATCTCTCTATGTACCCTATTTATTATCCTAAACCCTAACCCCCTACTCTATATATTTCTCTAAGCCTCCATCATTCTCTCTTTATCTCACTAATCCCTTACACAATTCCCCCTAACAATATACCCACATCAATAACCATTGACGCTACCACCATGTTCTCTCTCTCTCTCTCTCTAAACACATAACCCCTAATCTCTCTCTCTCTCTAAATCCCCTAACCTCCCAATATCTCTTTCTCTCTTAATACCTAACCTCTAATATATATCTCTCTCTAAACCCTGAATCTCTCACTCTCTCTTCTCAACCCCTAACCACCAATGTCTCGCTTTCTATCTCTCTCCCTAAATCCATCACCTCCAAGCTCTCCATATCTCTCTAAACCCTGAATCTCTCACTCTCTCTCTCAACCCCTAACCACCAATGTCTCGCTTTCTATCTCTCTCCCTAAATCCATCACCTCCAAGCTCTCCATATCTCTCTAAACCCCTAATCTCAAATATATCTATTTCTATCTCTCTCCCTCTCTAAACCCCCTAACATCCAATCCCTGTCTCTCTCTCTCCAAATCCCTAACACCCAATCTCTCTCTCTCTCCAAACCCCTAACCCCCAATCTCTCTCTCTAAACACCTAACCCACAATGTTTCTCTCTTCCTCTCTCTAAACCCATAACCCCCAATGTCTCTCTCTCTCTCTCTAAACTCATAACCCCCAATCTCTCTCTCTCTCTCTCTTTCTCTCTCCAAGCCCCTAACACCCAATCTCTCTCTCTCTCTCTCCAAACCCCTAACCCCTAATCTCTCTCTCTAAGCCCCCTAACCACCAATCTCTCTCTCTCTCTCTCTCTCTCATCACCAAATCAATAACCACCAACATCTCTCTCTAGCCCAAAACCCCACTCATCACCCTTCTACCCCTCCCCTGACTCTATTTCTCTTTCCCCCACATCACTAACCATCCATACTCCCCCTTCCGATTTCTCTCTCTACTCAAACCCCTATTAACCCCCAATATTTGTCTGATTTATCTCTCTCTCTCTCTCAAAACCCTTAAAACTCCAATCTCTCCTCTCTCATAACCTAACCTCCAATCTCTCTCTCTAATACCCTTACCTCCAATCTCTCTCTCTCTCTCTACATCTCTAACCTCCAATATATCTCTCCCTATGTCTCTCTCTAACCCCTGACTTTCAATATATCCCTCTATAAACACATCACCTCCAATATCTCTCTATCTCACTAAACCCCTAACCCCCCAATCTCTCTATCTCTCTCTCTCTATAAAACCCTAACCACCAATCTCTCTCTTTCTATATCTCTCTCTAAACCAGTAACCCCTAATCTCTCCATCTCTCTCTAAACCCCTAATCCCCAATATTTCTCTTTATATCTCTCTCTAAACCCCTAGCCTCCAATCTCTCTCTCTCTCTCTCTAAATCCCTAACCCCCAATCTCTCTCTCTATCTCTCTAAAACCCTTAAGCACAAATCTCTCTCTCTCTCCCTAAATCCTAAAACCCAATTTCTCTCTCTTTAACCCCCTAATGTCCAATCTATCAATCTTTAAATTCCTAACCACCAATAAATCTCCTATCTCTCTTACCTCTCTCTCTCTCCAAACACCTAACCCACAATCTTGTTATCTCTCTCTACACCCCTAATCCCCCATCTCACTCTCTCTAAATCCCTAACTCCATAAACTCTCTCTCTATCTCTCGCTAAAACCCACAATCACCAATCTCTCTCTTGCTCTGTGCCCAATGCCACCCATTTCGCTCTATTTCTATCACTCCTCCTCCCTCTCTCTCTAACCCCATATTTCCCTAACCCCCCATCCTCTCTCTCTCTCTCTCTCTATAGCCCCACCTTTCCCTAACCCCCTCTCCCTCTCTCTAAACCAACCCCACACTCTCTCTTACTTTCCCTAATTTTCCCTCCCTCTTTATAAACTCACCCCATTTGTCTCTCGCAACCCCCCATCTTCTTCTATACCATAAAGAGTAACCCCCCCATCTCTCTATGTACCCTCTTTATTACACTAAACCCTAACACCCTGCTCTCTCTATTTCTCTAAGCTTCTCTCTCTCTAATGCCTAACCTTACTACCCCTAACCATATACCTACATGGTTAACCTCTCTCTCTCTCTCTCTCTCTCTCCCCCAAAAACCCCAACTCCTCACCCTCCTTCCCCTCCCCCCACTCTATCAATGTTTCCCCAACACCGCTAACCATCCATACTCCCCCAGTTAGCTCTCTCTCTCTCTCTAAACCCTAATTAACCCCCAATATGTGTCTCTCTTCCTCTAAACCTCTAAACCCTATTCTCTCTCTAAACCCTAATTAACCCCCAATATGTGTCTCTCTTCCTCTAAACCTCTAAACCCTATTCTCTCTCTAAACCCCTAATCTCCAATCTCTCTCTCTCTAAACCCCTAAAACCAATCTTTCTCTCTCTCTCTCTCTCTCTAAAACCCTAACTCTCAATCTCTTTATCTCTCTCTAAACTACTAACCCCTAGTCTCTCTCTTTTAATCTCTCTCTCTCTCTCTCTCAACCCCCTAAACTCCAATCTCTCTCTCTCTCTAAATCCCTAGCACTCAATATCTCTCTCTAAACCCCTAACCCCCAATCTCTCTTTGTATCTATCTCTCAGACGACCTTTCCCTAACTCCCCTACATCTCTCTAACCCAACCCCACTCTCTATCTCCTCTTTTCTCTAAACCCCCTCCCTCTTTATAACCTCTCTCTCTCCCAAACCCTTGATCTTCCTCTATTCCATAAATCGTAATGCTCACTTCTCTCTATGTACATTCTTTATTATCCTAAATCCTAACCCCCTTCTCTCTCTTTTTCTCCAGAACTCCCTCTCTCCACTTTCCCTTCTCTTAATATCTCTTTTCTACCCTAATACCTAACCCTACTCACCCCAATCATATACCCAAATAACTTACCATTGACGCTTCTGCCATGATGTCTCCCTCTCTCTCTCTCATTATCGCCCTCTAAAACCCTAAACACTAATATATCCCTCTCTCTGCCCCTCAAACCCCCACCCCACACCCTCCTAATCCTACCAACCGTACTATCTCTATATCTCCCCTACCACTAACCATATCCCTATACCTCTCTCTCTCTCTCTGTTTCCCCCTACTCCATAGAAATCTCTCTTTGTCTCTCTATGTTTCTTTTTATACTAAATCCTAACCCCCTTCTCTCTCTTTTTCTCCAAAACTCCCCCCCTCTCCACTTCCTCTTCTCTTAATATCTCTTTTCTACCCTAATACCTAACCCTACTCACCCCAATCATATACCCAAATAACTTACCATTGACGCTTCTGCCATGATGTCTCCCTCTCTCTCTCTCATTATCTCCCTCTAAAACCCTAAACACTAATATCTCCCTCTCTCCACCCCTCAAACCCCCTCTCCAAACCCTCCTAACCATACCAACCATACTATCTATATATCTCCCCTACCACTAACCATATCCCTATACCCTCTCTCTCTCTCTCTCCCTTCCCCCCTACTCCGTAGAAATCTCTCTTTGTCTCTCTATGTCTCTCTTTCTCTCTATAAATCCATAACCCATAATATCTCTCTCTTTCTCTCTAAAATCCTAACCCCTAATATCCCCCCGCTCTCTCTATCTACTCCTCCAAACCCCCACTCTTCACCCTCATACCCCTGCCCCCCAATTCTCTCTCTCTCTCTCTCTCTCCTCTCTCCCTCTCCTCCACCACTAAGCACCTCCCAATCCCCTAAATTTCTTCTCCATCTAACCCCCTAAATTATAATCTCTCTCTCTAAACCCTTAAACCATCAATATATTTCTCCCTCTCTCTCTCTAAAACCCCCAACCCCTACTATCTCTCTCTCTCTCTCTAACCCATCCCTCAAACCCCCACTCTATCTCTCTTTCTCTCCCATGAGTAATCACCTCCCCATCCCCCTCTCTCTATATATATACCTCTCCCCCCCTACCCTTGTCTAACCACTCTTAATATTACCACTAACCACCACCCCCATGATTGTTCTCTCTCTCTCTAAACCCCTAACCACAAGCTCCCTCTCTCTCTCTCCTTATATATATATATATATAAATAACTAAATTCCAATCTCTCTCTCTCTTTAAACCCTTAAATCCTCAATACATTTCCCTCTCTCTAAACCCCTATCCCCTGATCTTTCTCTTTCTATCTCTCTCTCTCTAAACCCCTAACCCTAATCTCTCTCTCTCTCTCTCTAAATCCTTAACCCCCAATCTCTCTCTCTCTAAATCATTAACCCCCAATCTCTCCCTCTCTCTCTAAATCCCTAATCCCTATTATCTCCCTCTCTCTCTTAACCCCTAGCCCCCAATCTTTTTATCCCTCTATAAACCCAAAATATCTCTCTCTCTCTCTCTCTCTCTCTCAATACCTCCCCCATTCACTCTCTCTCTCTCTCTCTCTCAACTCCTCATCTCCCTCTCTCGCTAATTTTCGTCTCTCTCTCTCTCTCTTTCTCTCTCTCTCAATTGGGTCATACCTTTCTCCAACCCACATTCCTCTCTCTCTCCTCCTTTCACTAACCCATCTCTCTCTCTCTCTCTCTCCTCTCTCTCTCTCTCTCTCTCCAGCTCAACCTTTAACTAACTCCCCTTTCCATTTCTCACTAACCCTTCTCTTCTCTCTCTGTCTGCAACCCCATCTTTCCCTATCCCCTGCATCCTCTCTCTCTCCACCTATCCCTAATGACACCTCTCTCTCTCTCTCTCTCTCTCTCTCTCTCTCTCTCCAGCCCAACCTTTCCCTAACACCCCATCCCTCTCTTTCTATCATCCTTTATGTAATCCATGATTCCTCTCTATAACCCTAATCCCCTCCCCCTCTCTCTCAACCCCCCATCTTCCCCTATACCATAAATCCTAACCTCCATCACAACCCTACCCCCACTCTATCTCTCTATATCCCCTACTGCTAACCATATCCCCATCCCTCTCTCTCTCTTTATCTCTCTCCCCCTTAATCTCCCCAATCTCTCTGTCACTCTCTGTACACACCCCTAACCCCTAATATATATGTATTTATATATAGCTATCTCTCCCCCCCAAACCCCCACTACTCACCCTCCTACCCCTCCCCCCGAATATATTTCTCTTTCTCATCGCACACCACTAACCGTCCATACTCCCGTTCTAATCTCTCTCTCTCCACATCACTAACCTCCAATATATATCTCCCTCTATCTCTCCTTAAACCCCTAACCTCCAATATCTCTCTCTCTCTAAACCCCTCACCCCCAATCTCTCTCTCCCTCTAAGACCCTAACCCCCAAACCCTCTCTCGCTCTCTTTATCTCTAAAAAATACTAACCACCAATCTCTCTCTTTATATAAATATATATCTCTAAACACCTAACCCCAAATCTCTCTCTCTCTCTCTCTCTCTCTAAATCCCTAACCACAAATATTTCTGGGTCACTAAACCCTAAACCCCAGTCTCTCTCTCTCTTTCTCTAAACCCCTAACCTACAATCTCTCTCTCTCTATCTATTTAAATGCCTAACCACCAATCTCTCTCTCTCTCTCTAAATCCATAACCCCCAATCTCTCTATCTCTCTCTAAACCCCTAAACCCCAATCACTCCTTCTCTCTAAACCCCTAGACCCCAATATCTCTCTAAACTGCTAATCAAAAATATGTTTCTTCCTCTACACCCAATGTCCCCCCTTTCCCTCTCTTGCTATCTCTTCTCCTCCTACTCCTCCTCCTCCTCCTCCTCCTCCTCCTCTCTCTCTCTCTCTCTAGAACCACCTTTCACTAACTCCCACTATCTCTCTCTCTCCTCCTTTCCCTAACAAAGCCTCATTTCTCGCAATCCCCACCTTTCCCTATTCCACCATGGCTCTCTCTAACCTAATCCCCCCCCCTCTCTCCTCCTTTTCCTAAACCCCCTCTCTCTCTCAACCCCCATCTCCCCCTATACCATAAATTTTAACCCCCCATGTCGCTATGTATCCTCTTTATTACCCTGAACCCCAACCCCTACTCTATCTATTTCTCTAAGCCTCCATATTTATCTCTTTATCTCTCTAATCTCTAACACAAACCCCCCTAACCATATACACACATCAATAACCATCGACGCTACCACCATGTTCTCATTCTCTCTCGCTAAACACCTAACCCCTAATATGTCTATATCTCTCTAAATCGCCAACATCCAATCTCTCTCTCTCTAAAACCCTAACTTATGATCTCTCTCTCTCTCTAAATCCCTAACCCCTAATCTCTCACTGTCTCTCTCAGCTGCAAATCACCAATGTCTCTCTTTCTATCTCTCTCTTTAAACCCCTAACCTCCAATATCTCCATGTATCTCTCTCTCTCTCTCACAACCCTTAACCCCCAATATATCTCTCTCTAAACCCATAACCACCCATCTCTCTCTCTCTCTAAACCCCTAAATTCCAATCGCTCTCTCTCTCTCTCTAAATTCGTAATGACAAAAATCTCTCTCTAAACCCATAACCCGTAATCTCTCTATCTCTCTCTAAACACCTAGCCTCCAATCCCTCTCTCTCCCTCTCTCTAAATTCCCAACCTCCAATATCTATCTCTCCCTCTTTCTTTCTCTAAATTCCTAACCACCAATCTCTCTCTTTATCTCCCTCTCTAAACCCCTAACCTCCATTATCTCTCTATTTCTCTCTCTCTCTGAACGCCCAACCCCCAATCTATTTCTTTATATATATATATATATATATATATATATATATATATATATATAGATAGATATATATCTAAATCCCTAACCTCCAATCTCTCTCTCTCTCTCTCAACACCTAACCCACAATTTGTCTCTTTCTAAACCCATAATCACCAATCTCTCACTCTCTCTCTAAACCCCCAATCACCAATATCTCTCTTCCTCTATGCCCAATTCCCTCCCTTTCCCTCTCTCTCTAACCCTCATCCTCCTCTCTCTCTCTCTAACCCCACCTTTCCATGACCCCCAATCCTCTCTCTCTCTCGCCATACCCATCTTTCCCCAACACCCTATCCCTCTCTCTATCCTCATTTTTGTAATCCAATATCCCTCTCTATAACCCCTCTCTCTCTCTCAACCCCCAATCTTCCCCTATACCATAAAGACTAACCCCCCCTCAAAACCCAACCCGCCACTCTATCTCTCTATCTTTGTAATAAACATAATTGGTTATTACAATTGTTAATTATTAGTTTATAATTATTGTTAGTGTTAGGGTAAAGGTGAATGGTCATCTCGAAGAGATGCCACCTCTACGTGCTTATGCATATTTATATGTTGTATTTCACATGATATTGTAAATCAAAAATAAATTATTCAAAATATATTTTATATCAATAAATTTTTCAATAACTAAGCCTGGTATATTACAAGTGGTATCAAAGCTTGCTTCTCCTTAGCACTTTCCTAGGTTATCTCATCATTTTCCTCTCCATCTCTCCATTTCTCACACTCACCCATTTACTCATCCTTCACCTCGCACTCTTCCATTCGATCCTCCCTACCTATCCTCTAAATTCCCTCACCATGCTTGGTCCCCTCACACCCTCATTACTCCACTTACCATCTTGCACTACTTGCACTTCCCATCCACTTCCCATCCTTTCCACCAATATTATCCTATCCATATTAATACCTCCTTTCTAGAAACAAACTCCCCATCCTCCTTTATCCATCCCCCACAACACTCTTGTATCCCACGTAACTCCTCCCTACTCCCTACACATGTGCCTTCCTCTTGCTCTGATCCTACCCGTCCTCCTCCACCTTCCTTCCAAGCCTATGTTGTTGTATCGTTGCAGCTACACTTCACCAACCAACCGATTCTACACCATTTCCTACACCCCTCCCCTCCCTCATAAACCTCTAAAACCAATGCACACCTACAATTCCCCATATTTCTCCTCATCTCTCTCGTAACTTGAGATTTCCCCACACAGTTCACCCAATGATCGTATCCTCCCACCACTCCATCCTCATGCGATTCCCATTCGTTTCTCCCTCCATCATTCCCTCCACAACCTGCTACACTCTATGCATCCCCACCCATGCATAGCACTATCCAACTGCCTTATCATCCCCATCCTCCCACTCCCGCACCTACTTCTCCCTTCCCATAACTCCCATGGTCTTGGATCACCCCATCCAAAATCCCCTTTTATGCAACTCCCCACAACCCAATCCCACACCACTTCCAAACTTCAACCGCTCTTCTACACCGCTCCTCCCCACAACTATCCTATGCCACTTCCATGCTAAGGTTTTTCCACACTCATGCACTACACCAAATCCCAAGCACTCTTGCACTCACACCGCATCAACTCCACCACAGCCCACAGTGCATTCTCCCTCACTGTCTTCCTTCCACGATCTAGGGTTTAAATCCTAAGTTTCCCAACTCCAAAAAAAAAATCATTAAAGTTATATATTATTATTATCATTATAATAATAATAATAATAATATATTATTATTATCATTATAATAATAATAATAATAATAATATATAAATTTAAAAATATATATATATAAAAATTTATATATAGTTTTTATGCGATATTATTTTAATAATAAATTATTATTATAAAAATTGTTTTTTTTTTAATATTTTTATGAGCTAGAATCACTATGTTCCCATCATTCAACAAGATCATTATTAGCCCATTCCAAAGAGCTAAAAGAAATGTAAAAATTTAAGTTGAAGACAAAAAGAAGGCAGCTTGAAGAAAAGGAAATGTATGCAAAATTGAAAGCAATACTATTACAAATAAAAGAAGAAATATATAAGAGGAAGGAAAAAGAAGAAGCGGTTATGATCCCCGAATTCTCAAGTGAAGAAGAAGAGGAAACTGCTACTACCCCTACGAGAAAAGAATCAGTTACGACCATCGAATTCTCAAGTGAAGAAAAGCAGGAAACTACTACTACACCTACGACAAAAGAAGTGAGAAAATCACATAAATTGACACCTTATGTTCCCACTCACAGAAGATTTTGGTTATCATATGCAAGAAAGGATAATAACCGACATTCCAAATACAAGACTCAAAGTGCGATGCCATGTCGAAAATATGCACAAGTTCCATAAATTCGTTGGAGTTTCATAAAAGAAACATAAATGAGTCCATAAATCGTCTAGCCTACATAACTAAAATGAGTCCATAAAGTTAGTGAAAATGACTTGTGATGCTCCAGAACAAAGTTAGATTGAAAGCCTCGCTCATATCCCAAACCAAAGCTAAGGACAATGAAACAAAAGATGTAGAGGAAAAGGATAAATTCCATAGTATAGAAGATCATATGACAACCATGATGCCAATATAAATGGTAAATAAGATGCCGATCTCATAGATTGTAATAATGAAGCACCAAATACTGATGAATACAAAGTTGGTGTCAATTATCATTATGAAAGAATTGAATTTGTAGAAGGATATAATGATGTAAATAAAATCATTGAAGATAATCCTAACCATGATATTGTTAACAATCAAATTAGCACCCTTAACAAGTGAAGGCGGAAGCACATTTTACCTTTCACCCGCAACATGAAGACTGGAAATCTGGAACAATTGAGATCTTCAATCTCTCATCTGACCACTTCTTCTGCAAAGGAAGAAGTATGTGAAGACAAAGGTTTCCCTAAAGGTTCCAACTCTAGGACCAATTAAAGGGGCAAACCCAGTTTCTACAACTCCTGGATTGGAAATAAAACATCATACGTGTATTAATTGTCCCAAAAATTATCGAAAATCAAGTCAAATGCTAGAAAACAATTGAAAAGTGGATTTTTGGATAAATATAATTAAAAATAAAGAAAAGGTTTAGTCCCACATTCATGTTTAGTCATTGATAGCACAAATCCCAATGCTATAAAAGAAAGGCATTTGGGGCATAGTAAAATACAGAAAGTGAAAATAAAGGCATACTGGAAGGATTTAAAGGTTGGAAAGCTCATATTCAACACAAAGAACTTGGATAATCAAAGGCATGGATGGAGAAGGATGACTCAAAGAAAAGGAGAAGGGATTCACCTCAAGCAAGGTTCTAAGTAAGTATGGTTTATTCTTTGATGTTATATGAAGTAATTCAATTGTCCCTCCCATTTATGAGTTTATTTTTTCCCTTCAAGTTATTTCAAATTAAAAAATGGTTAAATATATTAGTAAAATAGAGATAATTGCTTCATTTTTGTCAATTGAATATCACGAATTCATAGTAAAATAGATAATAAGAGTAGACAAATCCACAAACTTAATTACTATCAACGGCTGGGTGACTCCACTTGGGTTTTAATTTGATTTTTTTGTTGTAAATTTGGTGTTCTAAGCTTAAATATATTGCTAAAAATTACTCAAATCTGCCATAAGTCCTCCTAAGATTTTTTAGAAGTCATAGTGAGTCTGCCTAGGGTCTATATTTACCTCAAACAACTCGAAAATTCTACAAAATTCGGAGGATTTAACCCCGTATCATGTATCTTTAAAGAACCTTCCTCCAAAACCTCAAGAAAATAAAATCAAATTGGCCTTAGGTCCATTGATGTATCAACATCCACAAACCCTTGCTTGAGTTTGAAGTTACATGGCCCATCATGAGTTTAAAATAGCTACGACTTCACCTTACTTTCCTTGAGCATGTATTTTATGAGGGAGCATCATCTTCTAGAAGCTATAATTTGATGAATGTGAGACTCCTAATCCAATCATGCCTTTTTCCATGTCACAGTCACATTCCACATGATGAGTACTAGCATGGTTGAGTCAAAATCAACCAAGGAAACTGCCCTTCTAGTTAGCTAATTGTCAATTCTTCACAAAGGATGTCCAAAAGTAATGTTTGGCTCACCTCATATTAACATACTTGTTGCACGTGCCTTTTCAAGTGGTAGAAACACCCTCTCCTAGATCTTAAAACATCATCTTATAGTTGACCTACGAACATGTATATACAAGTTGGAATGACTCCCAAGATAATTAAGAAATTGTTTTTTTTCAAGGAATCGAGATTGCGTAAGGCATACCAAGATATTTATATTTTTTTTGTGTAGTCATGTATTTCTGATCATAGCGGGGATGATATATATTTAACTATTTCTTTTATTTTCATATAAAAATGGATGTTATTCTTGTTTTGCAAAGAAAGGTATACTTCCAAGGAAAAACATAAATGAGCACTATAAAACAAAAGGAACCTAAAAGAAGAAAGGAAAATATGGATCTAAATATGATAAGAAGTAATTGCGGAGACACCACAAAAGGATACATAAATATTGTCATCACTTGAGTAATATGTAAAGGTTTCCATACCTTAAAAGAAAAAGTAGTTGTTATGACAAATTACTGGAGAGACATACCACGTCAATGTATATTTGAATGGTGAAATGACCGAGAAAAAAAAGTTTCAACTTTGGTCAAGACAAAGCTAAAGAGAATTTTTTTATTTATGACAAGCCCTAACTATTTAAGACAACATATTAAAAGTTCAAAATAACAAATTCCAATGTATGCTAAAAAACATTTTTTCATTTGTGCGTCAATGTAAAGCCTTAACTATTTAAGACAACATAACAAAAAAACAAAATAACAATTCCAAGATATGCCAATAAAAGAAAAAATAGCCATGGCTTATATGTTTTTGCTAAAGCAATTAACCACCAAATATACAAGTTCAACATTCATCTATATAAATTAGTCGTATCAAGTATTAGATGATGTTGCTAGGAACAACCCAAAGAGTAAGGATCATCATTTTGTTTATGGGTAAAATATACAAATTTTCAATCACCTTACCATGTTTTACTTAATGAATAAATATATGCAATTACATTTCTTGTAATATGTGGTTATATTTTTATTAATATCAATTTTTATTAATATTACAATTACTAATGTTAAAATGAATAAAAAAAAGTAATATGTGGTTATATTTTTATTAATACAAATTTTGTTTAATATTACAATTAATATTGTTCAAATGAATAAATAAAAAATTTTGTACATGTTACATATATTAATGGTTAAAGGAAACATTTACTCTTTCTCAAATGTTCTAATTCAATCCTTAATACTATGCCACACAAATTATGCTAAGGGTGCTACAACAATAATGCTATGATAACATACTATTGAATCACGTTTTTGCATAACACCTCTCTTACTTATATGGATATAGAATATTTTGAACCAAGCAACAAAGAAATATTCATAGATATTAAAAAAAATGAAGACCATATTTACCCCAAAGAAAGTTTTACTTAAAAACAATTGCCAATAATGGAGATTGTAACAGAGATGTAGATACTAAAACCAACTATTGTGTCAACTACAATTCATACCAAATTGACAAATCAATTGCCACCACTTATCCTTGATTTTGTCTTTCTATAATCTCCAACTCCTCTTCTATCTATCTCTCAACAAAAGTATTCATCATTTCATGAGATTTCACATTATCAAACCTTTTCATAGCAATGATTCCATTATCATGATTAGTCCAATAAACTCTTCTATTAAATCCAACCCTTTCATCTTAGCAACCTTCCTACCCAAAAAATGATAATGAACCAATAATAAAATCAATACAATGGAACATATATCACATTAACATTTATAATACTTGGTACAAGACAATATCTAAAATCAATGTTTTGACCTACTTGAAGGAGATGAAACTTATAAATATTTCATTCTCCACAACATGGTATCCCCAAATTTTCTTAACCCTATTGTTAATTTTGTTTAAAAATAATAATGTGACAAAATTAAAGATTCAAACATTTAAATAACATAAAAAATTAAACATAGTTAATATTATTTTAAAAATAATAAGGTGGCAAAACTACACATTCAAACATTTAAATAACATAAAAAATATATATATATATAGTTAATATTATTTAAACAAGAGCTGCATGCACCTTAGTCCCTGCCTTTTGTAAAAAAAAAAAAAGAAAAAAAAATGATTGAATATCATTCAGTTTTTTAAACATAAATTCTTTAAAAAAATCTTTTACACATAATTAATTTAAAAATAAAAAAAAAAACAAATGATTGAATATCATTCATTTTTTTAAACATAAATTCTTTAAAAAAAATCATTTACACATAATTGGCACATTACTACATGATTGACATTATTACAAGTATATCGATCATTATCATTCTAAATGTATGTCACAATCTTACAAAGACTCATAGTAAAATGTACTATGGAAAATCACATAATTATATGGTAGGATGTACCATGGCTATCTCAAGTTTTATACATCATTACATGGTGATGTGGCATAAATACTATAAAATACAAAATGAAAAACAAGTAATGTTTTAATGTTTTAAAGCTAAGATCCTCTTTGGAATAATCTTCATAAAATATTGCAAAATATTTCCCTATGTAGAGACAAATTACTCATAATGCTTTTATGCTAAGTTGCTCCCCAAAATGCAAAATGAGTACGAACTATCATCACAACAAATTTCAAATTCATTCAAAATTGATGTTTAGGATTTTGCCAAGAAAATTTTAAAGTTTTAAGGTCTCCATGTTTTGAAACTTAGATGTAAGTTTAAGTTTATTCTATGAGATTTATTTTCAAATTTAGAAATGTTGTGGAAAACTAAGTTGTCTTATGTTTCCAATCAACAATTTAAGTATAAATTTAGAAAAAAAAAAATTAGTACAATTACAATTCACATGAGATATGTTATAAAAACCAATTTAATTTTTTTAATTACATTTAAAAAGGACATCGCAACATTTCACACAACATGTTACATATGATCCAATATTAATCTTCATTTCCTTTTGCAAATATGTAATATTCATATGTATGAACAAATAACACATTACTCATAATACCATCATCAATAAGTTGAGAACATTGTTAAAATGTCTAATTCAATATTTTTATGAGAATCTCTTAAGCTAACTACCCATGCATTCTTCATTGTTCATGAAAGTGATGATTATTACTCAATGAAGCTAAAAGCCACCATAATTTCAAACATAGCACATGGAACATATATATATATATATATATATATATATATATATATATATATTCTCAGAATTTCAAATATTACTCAATATTATTATTACTATCAATGTGCTCAATGGATTGTGTACTCCAAGTACTCAATATGATTATTACTCAATGGAGCTAAAAGTTACCATGATTTCAAAAATATAGGCACATAGAGCATATATATATATGGATTCTCATAATTTCAAATATATAAGCGCATGGAGTATATATATATATGGATCCTCAACAATTGCATCATTCCTGAAACCAAGCTTGGCAAAGAGGATATTAAGTACCATGAGCTTTATAAATATCATGGAGAGGAGATTCCTCTCTCCCATGTCTTGGTTGACCTTGCAACGAACCATGACTGGTTCCAAAGGATCCTAATTAATAGGTAGATTCTTGGGAAGGATGTGCTCCTGGCCATAAAGAGGACTGCTGCATATTTTTTGTATAATATTTATAATAGTTTTGTATTTAAGCCATGTTGGATTTTGCTAAAGAGGACTTTTAAAGGGTTGATAAACAACAATAAGAGGATTTCAACTAGAAAGAAATGATGATGTTGAAGGAGGTTGAAGGTAGTAACATCACAAGGCAAAAAAATGAAAATATCTTATAGAATTTGGGATGGACTATTATTTATGCTTTTCGTAATTCAAAATTCAAAATTCAAAATAAACAATTATAATATATATATATATATAACTGGTAGTTGATGCATGGATAACTCATAGATCATGTACGGATAAGTAGTGACAACAACCCATTTAACTAAAGAAGGTAACAAGTAAATGAGGCATAAACAAAGGTGATTACAATTACGCATGGAGAAAAAGTAATGGATAACTTGTTCATAGAACTTAACTTGTGACCTATCGATGTTTACACACACAAGTTAAGTGACTATGCTAGTCAATAGCCTCATATAACAAGTGAGTTGACAAAGATTTAAACCTTCCAAATATTTGCACTTTTCAGATTTGTTGGACCAATTCACCCCACTAGTAAAATTAGGTTGTATGGTTTTACAAATTTTCATCCTCGAGGCATAAAGTTCCAATGAAATTCTGTTTTGCAACAATTCATCCTTTCTATGCTTCCAATAACTGAGTTGCAGGTTTCACAACAGTTTAGTGATATTTCAATAAGTAGAGTCGAAGGCAGTTGAATGGAAAACTTAACAGAAACCATAGGAATATAAATTGTAGAAATGTCTTTGATATAAAACTGAAGTCGTATTTTAGTTTAACTAGAATTAAGAATGAGTTGACAGAGATCATGGGTAAAGTGCAGACCCTACTATTTATAAAAGAACATTTTAGACTAAGGTTTAAATAAATTTTAATGCTTGAAGCATTAATGTTCCAACCAAATTTTGTGTTCCAACAACGACGTTTCTAAATTTCCAACCATTCAGTTGGAGGCATCATAATTGCAAATTAGCTAAAAGAATCGAAGGTGGTTTAATGGAAGCATCAAGAGACACCAAAGAAATCTAATATGTAGAAATGTCTTTGATAAAAGGACAAGTCTTATACCAGCATGTCTGACAGAAGTTTAAGAAGCCATTCTCACTTTAAAGGAAATGAAATGAGATTCAATTCTTTGTTTGTACTCTTCTTTTTTTTTATTAATTAAAGGTATCTATATAGTGTCATAAATATGGTTTAATCGAGCGCATTAGTTGCCACATCTACCCAACACAAAACATGTTGTGCCCTTGATGATAACACGTCAACTGACGGACTCTCATGCTCTAGATGTCACACCTGGACTTACCACGAACTCTTATGTGCTGTCATGCTGGAGGTATGAATCCCTAGCTCCGTACCGTCCTGTACCTGATGACTCACTCACTATTTTGCCTAGCTGTCCCTATGGCGTTAGGTAGCGGAACCTCATCAGAAGTTTATGTCCCAGCCACACAAACTAACATGGAGGAAGGAGGCTTGCCAAAATGCCATTGATAAAAAATTCAAGCCTGATATCAGCATTGCAAGTTTCAGGAAATTAGCATTTTAGGCTGTAAGATTTAGGTTTTCATGTTTGAACCATACTGTTTCAACAAAGTTATTTTTCCAACACCACCTAGTTGTAAGCACAGTTCAATGGAAAATTGCAGAAATCTAATTTATAGAAATGCTTTGATTTAATAAAATAATTAGCACAGTGGGAATACATAATATGGATAGGAAACAAATTAATAAATACTAATAATTGCCTTTATCCATGCCTTAGCTACTACTTTCTGACATATTTTTGATAGATTTTTTTATAATTGTTTTTTGAAAAACCCTCATAAAATAAATTTTAACAATATACTTATCTTTTTACATTCTTATAACTCTTATAAAAAAACTCTTCCTCCAAATTGTAAATTATAAACAATCACTCTTATAAGAAAACTCTTCCTCCAAATTGTAAATTATAAACAATCATTGATACACAATCTACTAATTCTCCAATAAAAAACTAAAATAAGACACCGAACAAATACCGATTACAATTCATTTCGAACCCAATACAACGCTGAAAACAATTACCCAGTACAATTCAAATGGAACCCAATAGGGAAGAATGCCGTGATTTTAAAACTGTACTTATAACATCGACAAAATTTTATAAAATGGTTCCTTGATACTATTTTAGATGTCTAACCAGAAAGGAAACTGCTACAAACAGAACATAATTAAGATGGACTATCTCCCAGTTCTCCAATAAACAGTTCTCATTATCATAATACATACTATGATAGTGGAAACCATGATTCTTTATATGCTAACCAACCACATTGTTTGTTTACAATGTTGGCTAGCCCAAGATCCCCGTGTTAATGTCAGAGTGCGTGCATATAACGTTAATATGGATTAAAAAAACAAAACAAAAAAGGGTCTCAGGTTTTGTTTTAGTTACAACAGGATTACCTATTATAAAACATTACAAAGAGCCGAAATTTGAAGGGAAGGCGCAGTACCTAAAACTTCTTAAAAGATATTTTAGAATCTACTATTTAACTTTTCATCCTTGAAACATATGTTCCAATGAAGTTTTGTTTTGCAACAAGTCCTTTGTTTCTACATTTTCAACTTTCTGAGGGCAACAAAACAGATCCAAGTATAGAATCGAAAGAAGTTCAGGGTTTCCAACAATTGAGTTACAAGCACCACAAAGTTCAGTCTATTTTCAATAAATAGAATAGAAGGCGGTTCAGTGCAAACATTAACAGAAACTAAAGAACTCTAACAGAAAGAAATCTTATATGTAGAAATGCCTTGATCTTAATGTTGTTCTTCCTAGAACTTGGAAAAAGATTTATTCATCCACAAATGGCCAAAATAGGTCAATGGCACTTTAATAGTTAACAGTACAACCAGAACCACTGAGGCACTATTACAGGCAGGAAATAATTAAGACGCGTTGTCTACTTATTCTCCCACAAAATGCTGAAAACAAATACCTAGTACAATTCAAATGAAACCTAGTACAATCAAGTGTACAATTCAAATGAAACCTAGTACAATCAAGTGTACAATTCAAATGGAATCCGATATGTAGAAACGCCTTCAACCTTAAAGCTATGCTTCTTAGAAGATGGGAATTTTTTATTAATTTCAAAAGAAACGAAAATAGGTCAATAATACTTCATGGCATACCAGAACCAGAGAGGCACTATTAGGACCCAAAAATAATTAGCAAGGGTTGTCTACTAATTCTCCAATTAAACGCTGAAAACACATGGCTAGTACAATTCAAGTGGAACCCAATATAACTATGTGTACAATTCAAATCGAACCAATATGTAGACATGCCTTGATCTTAGAACTATGCTTCTTAGAACATGGAAAGAGTTTTATTAATCCCACAAATAACCTTACAGCTATGCAAAATAACCAAAATAGGTCAATAATACTTTATGGCATACCAGAACCAGAGAGGCACTGTTACAAGCAAAAAATAATTAAGGGTTGTCTACTAATTCTCCAATTAAACGTTGAAAGCACATGTCTAGTACAATTCAAATGGAACCCAATATGCAGAAATGCTTTGACCTTAGAGCTGTGCTTCTTAGAACATGGAAAGAGTTTAATTAACCTTACAAATAACCAAAATAGGTCAATGACACTTTTAACAGTATAACCAAAGAACATTGTTACAAGCACAAATAACTATGATGGGCTGTCTACTAACTCTTCAATAAAAAGCTAAAACAAATATTTTGTACAATTCAAATGGAAAAATGGTTACAGTCGGAAGTTGCACCATGGAGAATTTACATGCAGTCAAGTCAAATTCAAGTACAAACAAAAAGAAGGTACGGTTATAAGCCTATCCTTCTCTATGGAGTTATTAAAGTCATTTGAGCCTGAAGGCTCCTCAGGAGTAGGAAAATCTGGTACCTACATGTCGGCCCAAGTCATAAAACAAGTGGTAGAGCCTCATTTAAAAAAGAGTTGTCTTTGTAAAATGAAGGTTCCTGTAACAACCCTTAGGGTAAATGGGAACAAATTTAACCAGCAGACTTGGGGCCGTAGTTTACCCATTAGAAAGAAGAACCGAAACTAAGCAAGAACTTTGCTTACTGGGGAGAGCCAAAGCAGAGGTCACACCACTGGGATCCTCTTCATATCTGCAATGTCGAATCACGAATTTAATAATAGCTCAGATGGTAATATAAAAGGAAACTATATAAACAATAAAGAACAGAAAAATTCTGGGTTGGGCTTACTGTGTAGCTGAAGTCCATCTCTGAGCGTGGAATATTTGATACCACCACAAAACTATTACTCTAACCCCGAAGACTTCTCAAAACCCTCGCTTAGCCATCGTGTTGTCGCCCTAGTTGGATTGCCATGCATTAAAGCCTTTGCCACGCACCTGCATTGGACTGCCATGCATTAAAGCCACACACCTTTTTTGAACTTTGAGATAATGCTCCACGTGAAACACCTATGCTACGACTACTCCAAATTCAATCGGTATCGCAATCTGGAAAGAGAGGAGAGGGATTGAGACCAACCCTGCTACGACTACTCCAAATTCAGCAAACATGAATCATGAAGATACGGCCAGGAATTCAGTGCCTACCAAAAACAACAACAAATGCAAGCCCAAATCGCCTCTAATTCCCATGTATGAGGTCACGTCTAATCTTGTCAGTCAACATATTCAATTCATGCAAGAGCATGCTATAATTTGCAAATTCATCGGATTATGGTCATCTGAAAAGAATCTAATCTGGTGGATCACCAACACCTGGAATCGAAAAGGATAGTGTGAGCTCAAGCTTGGATCCAAGGGTTTCTTCACAGTTATCTTTCAAAATATGGAGGACAAACACCAAATATTCCAAGGAGGACCATACTTCCTGCACTCCGCAGGGTTATACATAAGAGATTGGAAAGAAAACTTCATCCCTGACAAGGAGGATTTTAAGATTGTGCCAGTCTGGATCAGACTATATTCCCTCCCCCAGGAACATTGGAACCTGGAAACCCTCGCTGGGATAGGCAACACTCTAGGAATATTTGTCCAAGCCTCTGATGCCACCTTAGCTCCTCAATACACCTCCTATGCCAGAATTTGCATCTACATGGATATTTCAGCTGCACTCCCTGAAGGCATTTTCCTTTCATATCGTGAAAATGAATGGATCCAACTTTTGGACTACGAGCATATTCCCTTCTACTGCAGAAAATGTCACGAACATGGACATCTCTTCTGTGAATGTCCTCTCAATTCCAAACCCCCATCCCCACCCAGCTAGAACAAAAAAGATGAGGAAGGATTCACCAAAGCCATGAATCGCCAGGGAAGAAAACCTCTGTACCCACCACCAAGGCCGATCCATATTTCCACAACAATTTCTCTGTTCTTTCAAAGAAAAACCTTGACCCCCCTATTTCCTCTAACCCCGGTCCCATGCCACCTCCCTCCAACCCTCTGGACCTGGTCCTCCAATAAATCCCTAAGCCTCTTACCCACGCTCCCCGCGAGGAAGTCCCAACCGACCTTGAAGACATGGATACTGGAGAACTGGACCTGGAAGCCATCTAGGAAGGTTCGGCTAAAAATGACTTTTGTAGTATCTCACAAACCCAGTTGGATCTTTTCAAAGAGGCCTACCACTCCTTAGCGATGCAGCAGAACTTTCCACCTCTCTTTGATACAGTCGCAATGCCCTCCACCAACAATCAGCTGGGCCTAAGCAAAGAATTAAAACGCAAAGAAATCTCCAAGGGACAGCCCAATCTCACAAAGAAAAGATGAAATCCCAACAAGCAGCTACTTCAGGAACTGGGAGAGCACTTAATCGACTCTGGTCTGAGTGCTAAGATCAATACACTCTTCTCACCATTGAATTAATGGAGCTGAAATTCATCAACTGGAACATCAGAGGAAGAGGAATTGGAAGCGATTCTAAACACAGAATGCTGAAAAACAAAATCCTTAAAGAAAAACCCACTATTCTTATGCTACAAGAAACTAAATCCACGGAGTCCAAAATTAGCTCTTTCCTAAAAAACTATTGGAACAAGGAAGAAATTATTGTAGTCGATTCAAGAGGAGCCTCTGGAGGCATTGCCATAGCCTAGGATCCCAACATTGTTGCCATGGATGGCCTTTTCTCCAACCAACACACTCTTTCGGGTTGGTTTCATATTCTTGGCACCACTCATTGAGGACTAATTACCAATTTTTATGGCCCTCAATCTCTTGAGCAGAAAAATCATCTCCTCAACCACCTCTCCTCACTTAATGAACAACTCCTGGATATGCACTCGATCATTGGAGGAGACTTCAACATGATCACTTCACTCAATGAAAAAAAGGGAGGGATCCACAGATTAGATAGAGATAGCATTGATTTCAAAGACTTCATCCAAGATCATTCGACGGCAGATCTGGAAACTAATAGTGGTATCTACACTTGGAACAATATAAGGGGGGGAGAAAACCAGGTCGCTTCTCAACTGGATCATTTCCTCATCTCCAACAACTTGTTGATGAACCATCTCAACCTCTATAGCTCCATCCTCCCCATTTCAAGCTATGATCATTGGCCCATCTGCCTACACCTTGAATGGGACTCCCCGGACTCTCGTCATCCCTTCTGATTTGAGAAGTTTTTTATCTCCCACCCAAATCTGAAGGACAACATTAAAAATTGGTGGCACTCCTATTAGGGTAGAGAGGGGACAATTATGTTCCGCTTCCAGCAAAAAATCAAGTTCATAAAAAAGTATCTCAAACACTAGAATAAAATAGAGTTTGGAAACATCCTGGACGAGAAATGCAAACTGGAACAAGAGCTTGAAAACATCCAATCCCACGCCATCTAGCAGGGTTTCACCAATCATCTCAAGCAGCAGGAGCATGATCTTCAAACTCAACTGGACATTAGAAACAAGCAGGAAGAAACTCTCTGGAGGCAAAAGTCAAGAATTCAGTGGCTCAAAGAAGGGGAGAAAAACTCAAAATTTTTCCACGACGCCGTGATCCAACGCAGACATATCAACAGGATCACCAGATTAAAATCCAGCATGGGAGACACTATCCTCAACAAAGAGGATATTGAGCAGCAGCTTGTCCTCTTCTACAACAACCTTCTGCATGATCCCACACCGGATAGATCCCAGGCCTTGCACCATATTCTGCAACACATACCTCATTTGATAACAGATGAGCAGAATATCAATCTCATGAGCCCCATCTCTCTTCGGAAAGTGGAAGCTACGGTCATGGAAATGAATGTAGGTAAAGCTCCAGGACCCGATGGTTTCACGATCGACTTCTTCCAGACTTACTAGGATATAGTCAAGGATGAAGTTTGGCAAGTGGTTGAAGCCTCTAGAATGGTCGGCTCCATTCTCCCTACCTTCAATGCCACCTTTCTCACTCTCATCCCCAAAACTACCAAGCCTTCTAACCCAACCAAATTTCGACCAATAGCCCTTTGCAATGTCATCTACAAGATTGTCACCAAGGTCATCGCCAACCATCTCAAACCTCTACTCCCCCTTCTCATCTCCCCGGAGCAATCTGGCTATGTCGAAGGCAGACAGATCATGGATGGCATCATTACAGCACATGAGGTTATTCATTCCCTCAAATACTCCTCCCTTCTCGGCATGCTCATCAAGATTGATCTTTCCAAAGCCTTTAACAAAACGAACTGGAACTTCCTCAAGGACACTCTCCTGGCCTTTGGCTTTTCCCTCCCCTAGGTCAGCTGGATCATCTTGCTTGTTTCTTTGGCTTTCTTCTCCATTTTAGTCAATGGAACCCCCTCGCCCACCTTCTCCCCCTCTAGAGGCATCAGACAAGGGGACCCTCTCTCCCCCTATCTTTTCATCCTTTTGGCAGAAAGTCTGGGAAAAAACATCAAAGCTGCTATTGCCAACCATGAGCTTCAGGGTATTAAAATCACCAGACAGGGCAACACTCATTTGCATCTGCAGTTTGTGGATGACACTATGTTGATGGGAAAATCCACAGTTACAGAAGCATAATTTTTTTGGGACATCCTCAATTCTTTCAGCGAGGCCTCTGGTATGACAATTAACAATTTGAATCTTAGGTTTTCTTCTTCAATACTCACCTACAAACCCAGAACCGCATTATTAGACTACTTGGTTTCCTGAAAGGTTCCCTTCTGTCTAAATTCCTTGGAGCCCCCCCTCACAGACTCAACCATAAATCATTCCTCCTGGAAAGATCTGCTTGCTGCCCTTGAGTCGAAGCTCTCCTCGTGGACCTTCACGACCCTCAACTTTCCCAAGCGACTAATCCTCCTCAAGTCTGTCCTCCAAGCAATGCCCCTGTACTTTTTTTCTGTCATGGAAGCCCCCAAATTCATCCTCAAAGCCATTCGCAACCTTCAGAGAAACTTCCTTTGGGTTGGTTCCACCAATCACAGTAAATGGGCCTTAGTAGCTTGGGAAAAACTCTGCTCCACCAAAATGAATCGAGGTCTTGGTCTAAGGGATCCCTGCACTGTCAACAAAGTTCTTTATGCCAAGATTCTTTGGAGATGTTGCTCTGAAAACTACACCCCTTGGATTGGCATTTGGATGCAAAAGTATGCGGAAAACATGGAGCACCACGAGATCATTAAACAGGGTTCTCTTCCCTCTGGATCTCTCATATCGAACTCGGCTTGGGCTCAGAGAGAGCTTAATCGAAAGCACATCTTTTGGGAGATTCGCAATGGTAACGAAGCTCTCTTCTGGGAAGATGCTTGGAACCAGTTTCCCCCCCTTCATCAATTCAATGGAATTGAAGACATCCGGACCCAGTCTCAGCATTGGGGTTTGCATCTCGCAACTCACTACTGGGAGCCTCATACCAATGGGGATACCTGGAGATCTTGGATCGCTAAAGAAAACTGGAACAATGAATTCATAAGGGATCATGAAGAAGCCTTATGGACCGATATCAACTCCAGGAAAATTCTAGTGTCCAACAAGACTCACAAACTTAGATGGGGACACCAACAGAATGGTTTTTTCACAGTCAAAGAAGCTTATCAGCTTACCCACCTGGCTCCTCCCCCTCCCAGGGACCCCATTTGGGCTAAAATTTGGGACTCTCACCTCTGTCCAAAAGTCAAAACCTTTCTATGGCTTGTGGCAAGGAAAACAATCCTCACCTGGGATCGGCTTCTCATTCGAGGATTTGTGGGACCTTCTATGTGCGCCCTTTGCAACAACCAGGAAGAAAACCAAGAACATCTTCTCGACTCCTGTCCTTACGCCTCTAGCATTTGGGACTGGAGTGAGGCCATCTTCCAACGTTCCAATCACAACAAGGAGGACATCAGGGACACCATTCGGAATTGGCCCTCTGAGCCGTTTGCAAATCCTATTTTAAACCGTACTTGGCTCCTTTTCCTCGGATTTGTTCTATGGAACCTTTGGAAAGAACACAACAACCGTAACTTCCTCAACAAATCTCTTCCTACTTCTTGCCTCATTCCACGCATTCACTCCCATCTCCAAGAGACCGTCAGGTTAGGCCCCTGGTCTGAGGCCGATTTTGTTAGTCATTCCTAGGAAAACTATATTCTTTTCAACTGGAACTACAATCTCCACCTTCCTCTTCCCCCTCCTCCCCCCTCCATTTGCATCCCCACTACCTGGTCCCCACCGCGTCACCCCCCCATCAAGCTCAACTTTGATGGGGCCTCCAAAGGTAATCCCAGTCCCAGAAGCATTGGGGGAGTTTTCAAGGACACCACAGGGATGCCCATTCATATCTTCTCAGAAATTATTAGCACCAATACCAACAACATTGTCGAGCTTCTTGCCCTCTTGACTGGCCTCAAAATCGCTCACAGGGAGGGATGGCATGCCATCACCATTGAAGGAGACTCGCAGATTATAATCAACACTGCTCTCAGAATCCACTACGGCATGGCCCTAGCCAAGCTCTCCAAACACTGGCAGCTGGAGTGGCTCAAAGAGTAGTTGCATGATTACATCAATCACTTTCAGGTCTTCAACACCAACCATGTTCATCGCACGGCCAACAAGCTTGTTGACCACCTCGCCAATCATGGAGACGACTCCTCTCAGAACAAAATTGACTCTACCTGGAAGAACTTCAGGGAACAACCTCTCAAGTCCCAACTCATAGACATTGCTGACAAGGATTTGCTTCCCCCACCACGGGTGATCATCGACGTGACTGGCACTAGGCCAGGTCACACGTACAATAGCAGGAGCCCCTAGCTTCCCGCTCGCCAACCCAGAAACTCTAGCCACCTGCCCTCCATTCGTGATCTCGAGGCTGTCCACGTGACCCCCATCACCTGCCATGTGGCCCATGCTCCTCCTTAATTGCCTTCCTTGTCCTTGCGTGCGAAGCCTCTTCTCTTGGCCTTTTAGTCATTCCTCTAGTGCGTGCAAAGTCCCCTCGGCCGCTCCTGCTTTACTCTATGCTCTTACCATAATGGCTACCATTCATTTCGAGGACAAAGCCTGTCATCTCACCTTCATTGCCTTCATCCATCATGATTTCCTGATTTCACTGCTCTTCATTCAAATTTCGGTCTCTAAAGAGGATGCTTGGCATCAAGATTTAAAGCCCTCTGGTTTTCTCTGGCTCTGGCATTCTCTCTTCCCCGATTCTAGTTCAATTTCCCTCTTGATTCTTGCTGCTTTTAGCCCTTGGCTCCCTGTAACCATGCCTCCTCGCATCCACAGCTCCACGCCGCATGGAAATCTCACTCAGCATGGAAGCTCCTCTTCCTCGCCCCCTCTATGTATTATGCGTGGTGTGGTTGACAAAGCTTGCCGCTTCAAGAAAGATATACCTATGGGGGCTCAAATGGAAATTCTTGACATTGAAGAGGACGCCTATGTTTCGCACAGATTCTCCACGGATGAAGACATCCGTGGTGAGTTCAAATCCCTTGTCTCTGATCTTGGAAACACAAGGGGCCATCAGACTCTTTATCAAAAGACTATGGATGCACTCTGGATGCAGAAGCTTGTGCTGGGCAAGGCACTCACGGACATAAATGAAGCCCAAGCGAAAATACTCATGCAATTCGACGAGATGATGGATTTTTAGAAACAAATCCTGTACAATCAACAGCAATTCACTCGTAGGTTTGGGATCACACATGCTAAGGATCCAACCACCCAGCCCATTCAGAAGGAGCAACAAAACGACACCAGTATTTACCTTTTTGTCTTTTGGCTCTGTTTTGTCTTTTGTTTTGGCCCATGAGCCTATTTCTGTTTCAGCAGCTATGTTCTTGTTATTTTCTGCAAACTCTACTTGCCTCTGTGTGTTAGCAATTCTAGATACACACCATTTTTTTAGGTATGTTTTCTCGTTCGCGAGAAGGCCTAGTCACATACTAGTTTTGAGGTCTGTTTTCTTAGTCACGAGAGGGCCGGGTCATGATCTATATAGCTTTCTGATGATAATATAAGGACCTACATCCAATTTACAAAAAAAAAATAATGGTTTATTGTGATACCCAAAAACATTATTTTGTTGAACTAATATTTTCGATAAATATTTTTTTTATGTGAGAGTTTTTAAAACTGAAACACAAAGTGCCACTTTGCACAACAACTACTTTTATTATTATTATTAAATAAAAAGGAAAAGAACCAGACAATCTGAACTCAACAACGAGACAAGATCCTGAATCATAGAGATTTAAGGATAGATTAAAAATTTGATTGGAATGGCATAAGACCTGGGCAGAAACTATAAATAAGTTGTACTGGAATAGCATAGGACCCCGTGGGACAACTAGAGGAACGAAAGAGAGACGATCTCTCCAAAGAAATAACAGTGTTGCCTAGCCAAAGAAACGAAAGGTCCTGAAACACAGGTTTTGAAATCCTCTATGATCGAATGGATTTATGGTCGAACAGTGCAGAGAGAAAACAACAAAGGGGAGACAGGTCACCGTTTTTATTTCTAGACGAACTCAAGCCTATGACGATCTACCCCAATCTTTTCCATGACGGAGGTCGATATAAAAACAAAAACGATTAGATGTACTGGAACAGAATCCCAGGAATTAGAGGAAAAACTCCAAATGAGCGACAAGGATTTAACTCCATCGAGTATGGATTCTAGGCGATCATAAAAATGGAACCCTTATAATTTTCAAACAGATTTCTGCCTCTTTACTCACACCGAACCCTTGAAACTAAACCTTTGCTTTTACATATATTTGCGTCGATAATCCTATCCAGTGGAGCAACGTTTATCTGAGATAAAATATGGTTGGAGTTTGATTCATTGGTACAAAGAGATCAATTTCTCCGTAAACAGGTACAGAATTTCATGCTACGAACAGATCGCTCTGTGATATTGTGGATCTATTCACTTTTACCTTAACCGACACAAGAACAGAAAAATAAGAAGGGATTAAACCTTCATAAAATGCCTGTTAGATTGATTCAAATGATTAGTTTGAAGGGAATCGAGATCTAATTGCTACTGTCACTGAAATCGTATTTCAATCATATACAATTTTCTCTCTTTTATTTTCTTTTTCTTCGACATAACAGAGTTATACCATTATAGAATGAGCTTTATCTATCAAATCCTCGCCAACGGCTCAAACCGGAATTCAATCAATAATATAGCATCCGTACACTGAATCATTCGAAAAATTATAAGAAAGTTATAGTGCTACCAAAAACGTTTGGCAATACTTAAAGAACTTTACAATAAATTGTTAATAACCATTTAACCATAGACAAAATTATACTTGTTTTCAACGAAAAGGTATTTGGAATTAGGTGAATGGCTATTTGGAAAGTCGGCTCCTCCCAACCATGGGAGACAAACAACTTTATGTTTGCTCAACTTCAACTTCACCCCTGAGTTGGATCACCACCATGCACGAACACAAACATTTTTTTCTTGGCGGAAATATCCGAGAGTCTGTATCAAGCAAGATGGACTTAAGAAAGAGAGAACCCTCAGCTAGTTCCTCTATGCACAATACGAAGTCCCATACTCTCCAAGTGCATCTTATTTATAGTTTTTGCTCAGGTCTTATGCCATCCCAATCTATCATTAAATCCCTATGATTTAATCCCTATGATTTAGGATCTTGTTTAGTTGTTGAGTTCAGATTGAGTTTGATTGGTTCAGTTATCTCTAACTTGCTTACACTTGTTATTTTGTGCCATGGTGGTATCCCCTCATTTAGCGGACTCTCTAAATAATCTTTTCCTTTTTATTTAAAAATAATAATAAAAATAGTTGTTGTGCAAAGTGACACTTTATGTTTGAGTTTTAATAATTCTTATATAAAAAAATATTTATCGAAAATAATTCAACAAAATAATGTTTTTGGGTATCACAATAAACCATTATTTAATATATATTAATTTTAGTATAAGCCTATATATATATAAGAGAACACTCTATGGATGGAATGAATTTTTTTTAATAGGTCCAAAAAATAATTTTTCATATGGAAGAAAAATGGATAAAGCATAATGGCTTCTAATGCCTTCTAATCCAATTATTAAATTAATTATATTTCATATTATTGTATTTTTTATAATAAAAACCTTTTAATAGATATTAACTGATATTGGATTTTTATTTTATATTATATATACATATATATGCAAAGCATTTCATACATAAGAAGAAGGAAAAGTTTAACTTTCAAATATTAAATTTATTTTATATGTATAGAAGAGATTGTTTTATATGCAAGAAAAATGGATGGATCAAAATGTATCCAAATCTTAGTAATAAATTAAATATATAGATAAAAATAGTAGGGGAGAGAGTTCTATAGTTGAACGGGGACCTGTAGTGGTCATAGAACTGGTGACAGTTAGAACCCATTAAGTGTCCGAGAAAATGCCATATGTCAAACAAAAATCATTATATAAATATATAAAAAGTGTCATGTTAAAGTTCATTAACTGTCATTATGTACACTAGGCCTACAACTGTCAACTATTAGACAAAAGGTTGACAACTACACAGTACTGACTTAACAAAATTCAAACCCATCTTGTCCCTTCCAAATCCCAAGGCTCACTGACATAAACAACTAGTCAGACCTCAACACTCCCCATGCAGCGCAATCTATAAGGACAGATTGTCCATCACATCGACCCCATTGAACAAGCTTCAATGAAGTCCCAGACCAGCATCGAGTATCAGTTAACCACCATGGCATCCCACCTGCACATTTAATGGATTCACCTGCACAGTAAATGGTGAATAAGTGCTAACTCCTGGTGCATGGTTGATCAACAAAGCAACCCAAACAATGCAATTAATGCTTCCAACTCCATTAAAATCATCAAATCAACCATAAAACCAAACATAACTCATCCCTAAGCATTTCAAATAGCACCTGGATCGACTCAACCCCATTGATGGCCATTGGATCGAACCAAAATCAATCTTGAGCACTCATCCAAATCCAGCCAGTTGCAATCCATGCCTTTTCAAAGTTGCCAATCAAATCAAACACCAGAATGCTATAAATACAATACAACCTTCAAACAACCTCCAATTTTTTGCTATTTGGAATTCCCAGACCATGTTGAACTCACACCTCTATTTCCAAGTTTGATTTTCAGAGTCCAAGCATCACATCCAAGCAAAACCCAGTTGCAGATTGATTTCCAGGTGCAGATATAATTCAAGACAGCAATCAGAGTTCAGGTATTGCATTTAAGATAAACTTATATTTCAATAATGTATTCAAGTAGGCAGACTATATCAAATTTTATGCCACGGACTGTATTGTGAAATAACAGTCTCTGAATAGATGCATAACAAGTATATATATGTACTAAATGCTAGAATCATGTTCTCCAAACTGCAATGAATTCTGTGGGTGATTGCAGTCATGGAAAGAGTCAACACTAATCATGCAAGGAGGACAAGTAAGAGACTCAGCAGGGGTTCCCATCTACGATGCATCTCGTCCGATGAAGACATAGCACATGATGTTGATAATAAAAATACACACAGAAATGTTGAAGAGGCAAATGATGCAGAGTGTGGTGGTGTTATTCCACCATCAACCACAGTTGAAGAGGAAAATGATGCAGAGTGTGGTGGTGTTATTCCACCATCAACCACAGTTCAAGGTACAGCTGCTAGTAAGAAGATTAATGTCATTAGAGGATGGACACAAGAATACATGAAGGATACAATAGACGATATAGAGTTCAATGATTTTTCTATTAGAGCAGCTACTAAAAAACATGGGATTCCACCAACATCAATCCATTACTGGATAAATGGTCTGACCCATACCAAGCGAAAAGGACCTCTTATAGTGTTGAGTGCAGAAGAGGAATAAGAAGTTGTGGTTTGCTGTGAAGAGATGGATCAACTAGGCCATGGTCTGGAGTTGGTTCAACTTAAATCCACTATTGCCCAAATATGTCAAGGGAGGCCAAACCCATTCAAAGATGGATTTCCAGGGGAATCATGGTGGAGAGGATTTAAACAAAGGCATCCAGAACTTGTGTTATGCACATCAGAGGTGCTTGACAGAGATAGAGATTTCAATCTATGCTCTACAGTTGTGACCAAGTTCTATCAAACACTCTCTGGTGCATATGAGAAACACTCATACAGACCAGACCATATATGGAACTGTGACAAGACTGGATTGCAGGCAGGGATGAATTATGGTATGCAGGTAATTGCCAAGAGAGGGAGCAAGAATGTGCCCAAAATTCTGCCAAAAAGTAGGGAGTGGATAACTATTCTTTGTTGTGTAAACGCAGTTGGAGCATTAATCCCAGGTTTTTATCTATTCAAGGGAAAGAATCAACTCAAAAATTACATTAAAAACTGTGAACCTAGAGCATGCATGGCTGCACACCCCCATGCATGGATGACAAAACATCTATTCTTGAGATGGCTTTGCCACTTTGCTGCCTCTATCCCTGGCAGTGTTTCACCTAAAAACAGGCAACTGTTGATTTTTTATGGCCATGGAAGCCACGTCGCTATACAAACCATAGAGGAGGCAAACAGGCTAGGCATTGATCTGTTGACACTGCCTGCACATACCACCCACAGGCTGCAACCTCTAGATGTGAGTGTGTTTGGGCCTTTCAAGTATTACTTCAAGTCTGAGAGAGCGTCCTAGATGGAAAAGAACTCGGGGGTAGAGGTGAAGAGGTTCAAATTAGCAAAACTTGCAAGCAAAGATTTTTCTAGGGCGCTCACAGCATCAAATATCAGGGCTAGTTTTAGGCGGACAGGAATATGGCCTTTCAATTCTGATGCTCTTCAACATGACACGGGATGTAGCCAGGATTTTGATGTTCAAGGGCAGGAGGACGTAGATGTTGCAGATAACATCATATCACTCTCTCAAGGTCATTTCCAACCACTGGGCGATGACGATGAACATGTAAGTGAAACTTAGTATGGCACTGAACCTGTTGGTGAGAATACAGAAGCTGTTGGAAGGACATAAATAGAATTAGATGGCCAATGGATTATTCATAACAACGTTGCTGGTTTGAGTGTGCATGGATGTGGAGAAGCAGTGGTAAACAACAACCAAGAGTTGACATTTCCAATCCAGCCAGAACAGCCCGAGTGGTTGGAAGAGGCCATGACAAATATGAACAGACACATTGTCACCCCGACCAATGATGAAATCCTTAACCTGCCTTCGATGCCAGCAGTCCTTAACAATGAAGTTGTCCATTATTATGTGACACTTGGGGCTGTTGGAGATGAGATTGAATAAAATGAATATATAGTTGACCAATAAAATGATGATGAGGAACTCCCCCCACATGAGCCACTACTTGGAAAGTTCCTTATGTTGCTAGTGGAGAAAGTTGAAGCTCAACTACCTAATCCCACTGCTGAGCATCTTAGTTAGTAGTTGTGAGATCCTTATGTTGCTAGTGTAGAAAGTTGTAGCTCAACTACCTAATCCCACTGCTGAGCATCTTAGATTAAGTAGGAGCTCACAACTACTAACATTAGAGGACTACATCACCCTACTGGTTGAGGCAGAGCACAAGAAAAAGGAGATGCGGGAATTAAAAGAGAAGAAGAAGGCATTGGCAAAGGAGAAGAAGGAAGCAAATATTGTTGCAGCAGAAAATCTAAGGCGGGAAAGGCTTGAAAGAGTGAAAGAAAGGGAGGAAAGAGAGCGACAAAAACAATAGGAAAGGGAGAAAAGAAAGGCACAGTAGAGGAATCCAAACGGTCTGGATAGGACATAGGTGGTGGACAACCCATTGGATCAGTTTTCAGAGAACAAAATATTATCCCAGGACCTTATTAGCATACAGATACCCTAATACCATCAGGCAGGGGGAAATACTGTGTATGCCTTCCAAACACCTCCAGTGAGCCTAGGGCTATTAGGCTCAAGTCATAACTATGGTTATCCAATCCCTCCTTGGCTACAAAGACCAACGTGGCCTGCAGCAAATGTTTGCAGCTCAACACAACCAGGTCAAGCAACAGTATCTAACCCAACCAGATTGGGTAATGAAGGAAGTCAACCTCCTCACACATAGGGATTTTGGTTTGGTGGATGATAGATGTTTTGTGTTTGGCATACACATATGAAAGAAATATTTTGTTGCTGGAGGAATTTTGGGTGGTTCCAAAATTTTTGTTTGACACATGGAAGATGTGTTTTGTTTGGCATACACAGATGAAAAATGGGTGGTTCCTAAGCTTTTGTTTGATTCCAATCTGATAGTTGATATATGTTAGGCATAACCACAGTAAATGTATAAAGTCCCAACCCACAAGGGACCAGCCATATGTATAAATCCTAAATTGCTACTATGTTGAACAAGAATATGCATTTTATGTCAAGTATTATTTTCTTCATGGCTCTGTCTATTTACTGGACTGCAATCCTTACTAAAAATGATTGCTATATTACTTGGTTTCCAAACTAATTTGAATGTTAAACTAAATTGGATGGTAGACCAACCTGATTGAAAATTTAAATTGAATGCAAGTTTTTCATGAATGTAATACTAACTTGAATGCAAATCAACTTGAACTGGATTGATAGTAAGCATTGCAAGCAACCTTCAAGCACACAATTACATATTACTTAGGTTTCTAGCATCTATGGTTAGAGCACACAACAAGAATGAAAGCAATCATAAATAAACAACTCATAATTGTAATTTTTTCTTCATTGTTTTACAAACAACTCACATGCATTATAGTCTCAAGTAAACATCTTGGATACAAACTTTGCATCCTCTGCCATACACATTAGTGTTTGCCTAGGGTTTGGTTTATTGTCGATGGTTATTTACCAAATAAGAAAGCAAGGGGGAACCTTGGCTCAAACTTCAACCACTGGGTGAAAAGGGAAGAATCCAAGCAAAGTGACAAGTAGAACATTGGAAGCAAGTCCATGTTGTGAGGGGTAACACTCCACAACGAAACTCTACAATTTGGTATTATTTCAACGCACAACAACTTGTAGATTTACAATGTCAACATAGAGGTAATAGCTTGGTACTCCTAGCTACTACATGGATTCCTTGTTTTTCAATTCAGGCTTTAATGCTCCGTCGAGCATGTCACTTTCAAAATTGCGAAGGAGAGCCTCAACAACTTGTTAGAATTTTACACATAATAGTTTATGGAAACTTTGATTTGGGAATCCACTTCAAGAATTTTATAGGCAATAAATTGGGCACCTCATGCACCTATGTCAAGACCATGGGCATGGCGGCCTATCCCTTCCAAATACTCTTGAAGAAATCAACTGGAAAACGAAATTGATTCCATTAGTGTAATTTGACAAGAATGAGAGCAAGTGGTATCACTATTTCCATGTTTCATATTGCAATACTGTTGGGAAAGCAATGACAATTTTTTAAATGAGAACCAAAATTCTAGAAAAATACAATATGAAGGCTAACTATAGATGGGACAAACACATAGGCATAGTTAACATACTACAAATAACTACTGAGGAATAGTTAAAGGCTGCAAACACTAATATGTGAGCCAGAGTTGGGGATCTTATGGCCTTAAACAAATCCATAAGTTTTTCATTGACATGAATCTCTTTGGTTTGTTAATCTGTCCAAGATGGACATAAACCAGTTGTACAACTCATTAACAGTATGCCTAGAGAAAAACAAAAAATGGGAAGATCAGTTTTGACGTTGCCCTTATGTGTGCCCATAATAGAGATATGGTCATTGGGGACTTGAAAGAGGGCATCTCTAACTAACCCAAGTTTACCAAATCAAGCATGGATGTCATAGTTGATCCGACATAAGGAAGAGAACATCCAATTAAGGACTCTGGCAAGAACTAAACATGACCAGATTATGACGGAAGAAAGAAACAAAGGTTTCCTTGTCTGGGCTGTAGAGATAAAATTGAAAAAACACATATTCATACACCTAAGCCTGGTGTAAGAGGATAACTAAGGAAAGACCATCAACAATAATAACCCATCTCAAGATGATGGGAGGATTCATGGTGAGCATTTGATTACATGGATAAACTAGATGCAAAGTGCACTCAACACACCATAGTAAAACCACCCTCATTATCTAATATTTTAATTTTTTAGCATTCATTTCATAATAATATAAATGTTTGTAAATGAAAATTTGATGGATTAGTTTAGACGAGTATTGTTATATAGTTGTATTAAAATTAATATTTAGCTATGAGTTTTTTAAAATAGAACATAGGCCTAATCCAATTTTCAATCCAATTTTCACACATTCATCTAGTTTCCATGCCCAAATCCCATGAACTTAGAGTGCCTCTACTTCATAGTCCAAATTAATCATCTAATTAGCATGCCTCTAATTTCACCTAATTGGCATGCCTCTAATTGGCATGAACTCAGAATGCCTCTAATTGATAGTCCAAATTAATATTTAATTGCCATGCCACTAATTTCAGAATGCCTCTCATTTCACATATTCTTCCAATCGGCATGCACAAATTATTTCAGAATGCCTCTAATTTCACATAATTTAATGCCAAATTAATTTCAAAATGCCTCATAATTTCATATTGCCAAATTAATATCTAATTGTCATGCCACTAATTTCATAATGCCTCTAATTTCACATATTCATCTTGCATCTCAAGTATGCATCATTCCTATAATCAACTTCATTAAGAATTCAAACAATCACTGAAAGCAATATAGTCAAAGAATGGAAGCAATTAATGAACTGAATTTGCACATATCAAAATTTGACATAACCTTCAAACCATGAAACCATAACTGAATTTACCATAACCATGAAACCATAACTCAATTATAAAATATAATGAGTTACTATTTGGGTGAAATAAAGGCTATCCTAACCGGAACCATGAAACCATAACAATGCTCCATTAATAATTAAATTCAAACCATAACTACAAACTGCATTAAAATTCATCGCATTAAACCCTAGCTCATAGCATACCCCGAAGCCATAACCATGAAACCATAAAGGCACAAAACCATAACCATGAAACCCTAGTAAACCATGACCATGAAACCATAACAGTGCTCCATTAATAATGGAATTCAATCCATAACTACAAACTGCATTGAAATTCATCACATTAAACCCTAGCTCATAGCATACCCCGAAGCCATAACCATGAAACCGTAAAGCCAAAACCATAACCATGAAACCCTATTAAACCATAACCATGAAACCATAACAGTGCTCCATTCATAATCAAAATCCAAACCAAACAAGATCTCCAAATAGTGCACCAAACAAACTGCATTTTTTCCAATCGAAATTCAATTACCTCTTCCACCAAACAAGCTGACATTAAACCCTAGCAACTGATGTAATTAATATTCATGGATGCAGTAAAAATAACTTTAAAATACTGTCATAATTCATCCTCATCGATTCAACCAAAAACCCAAAAAAATTCAACCCAAAACCCAAAACCATTCACCTAAAATGCAATATCCATTTTCCAAACAAGGTAACATTAAACCCTAGCCCATATCATAATTCCTCGTAATTCATCTCCATGGACGCATAGACTGAGAACACAGTCAACCAGTCGACCAAAAACCAAACCAGTTGACCAACAACCAAAAACCATTGAAACGAGGACACAGACCGGACCAGACCGAACACAAACAAAGAAGGAAAGCAAATCACACCGAGAGAGTGACTGTGTTAAAAAACACATTCAATAGAAGATGGTAGGATGGATATCCTACCACGTGTTTTGAAGAGGCCGCCACCGATGAGCACAAACTAGGAGCGAAGCACAAACCACAAGCCGAGCAGAAGCAAGGAACCAAGCATGAGCCAAGAGCACGAACACCACGAGCAGCCCGCAAACAGGCAGGAACATGAGCATGTAGCAAAATAAATGGCACCACCATCCATGAAAAACATGTAAGCTTCAACCCACAATGCTAAACAAACCACCCAACAAACATAACCACAGCGGCTCCACCGGACAGGATAACAACACGTTCAACTCGCCATGCAAGCGATGGAGGATAGCAAACAGACGACAGAGTATCCATGCAATGAATGGTTTGAAAAGCAATAGGCAGCAGACCATGAGCAACACCAGCGCCATGGCGGACAACAACCGTGGTGGGAAAATGCTCACAGACTAGCCCCGAGAAAGAATGAACGGGCTGGTGGAGTAGCCACGGGGAAATGAAACCGTGTCATGCATGATGAGGCACATTAAAGTGCAATAAAGTTCCATCTACTCAGGATGAGCTGACGAAGCCACCTGGGAAAGAAAGAGCATCGACGGGTGGCATCCAAGTGGCCAGCCAGGTGGCGCATTGGGACCTGCGCCATTACTGGCCTCCCTCACCTATTGAATTTAATTTTGTAAATAAAATATAATTAAATCAAAATATTTTTATATTTATTATTAAGTTAATTGTATTTAAGAATATCACTTGAGCTAATTTTGAGACATAAGTTAATTATATCCATTATATTTATTTTTAAGTTTTTTTTTTAATATTTAAATAATCTAAATATAAACTCTTCTTTTATAATCATTAAAATTTATTTTTAAATATATTTTATTTAGGATATAAAACATAAAAATTCAAATAAGCAACCAACCATAAATATTTATAATCATTAAAATTTATCTTAAAATATATTTTATATACAATAGAAAACAGGAAAAAAAAATAAAATAAGCAAATAGCCATAAAATTATCATTTTTGTTTTTTTTAAATATTTTTAAACTCCATATTATTCCAAATAATTGTAATAATACATATCATTGATGCGTATATAGTTGACATTACAAGTCCTTAAGAGTGAATAGGTGATGTAATGATCAACATATATCCATCTTAAACTCGGATCTAGCTATTGTTTCAAACTAACATTCATTTTAATCATAGTACCTTCAATTCCAATTATCAGATGATGGAATGAATTTTTAGCGCACAAAAATGATATTCCTTATGTAGCTCAAGAATCCATCCAATAGAAATTATAATAGAATAAGAGATGAAGTGCTATTTGCATTCAATATGGAAATCAAGTTGAGGAAAATATAATACACACACATAAGGGAATAAAACATAAAGTCCTATAAATACCTGGGTATAAGGAGCCAAGAGCAAACAAGCTATAGTGACCAGTATATCAAGTTCGAGAGATGAGGTGCCAAGCTGCTTGGATTGTGGGTGTCATCTTGAAAGATATACACATGCCAAAAAAAATACATTTACAAATACTTTAAATTTATGTCTACCAAATATTTGTCAAATGCAATATTAAATACATAAACAATAAAAATATAAAAATTATGTCATACTAAACTCATCCATGAAATTTTCCTAAATAGGGTCCTCTTTCGAGCCTTGACAATTATGTCTGCAATGTGAGAATAAATGAGGACAAACTAGCCTTGAACGAGAATATCCAGCCTAGCCAAATGAATGCTCAACAGTAGGTGGTCTAACATCTTGAAAGGATGTCTCTCAATGAGAATCTACTACAAATGCATTGTGTTGGACGAGACTATGTTTGAAGGATGATATTGTCGTACTAGTTCTTTTAATCATACCTCCAAGACGAGGTATTTAGGGGGGTTGAGCATGCGCCTAGGAGTAGTAAACCCTCTCAGTAGGTCACATCTAGCAGTTTCTCAATCTTGAGCCAGGCCAAAACCAAACACCTGGAATTCACCAATTTTAAAATAATTGACATGGGGAACAATAATGAACTCAGACCATAAATTCTAAATAAAATACAAGGGATGCTCCATGTAATTTTAGGGACATTTATCAAATACTATAAACCATAGATCCATCCTGTTTTCATTCCATAGTTGAATATGTACCAATCCATGTAAATATGCCTCTTTCTCATATTAGGTGGTTGGTTGGTTCTAGGGTCAATTAACAACTAAACAATGGATTCTTTGGTTATATTCAATTTGTTAACCCCTTCCTTACAAATTCCACTTGATCGAAACTCTCTCATCATGGCCATATAGTAAGATATATTAGATAATTGACCATGGTCCTAGCTAGTGGAAGCAATGATGGTGTTAAGGGAAGTGGCTAGTGATAGGAAGGATGCTTCTCTTGTGTTCCTAAGTTTCCCAAATAATTTTTTAAGATCATCTAAAATTTGATTTATTTTAGTGTATGGGTCTTGTAGGAGGTTAGGGTTTTGGTTTGCATTTGGTTTTTCACCATCTTTGTGGAATGAAAACTACAATTCAACAATAATTAAACATATTTTTAAAAAAGATCAAAATTTCTAAAATGTAAAAAATATTAAATTTGTAAGAAAAATAAAACTTAGCTATAAATGCTCCTTAACAAGGATCATTGTAGCTCCCTGGAACTGTATCTCCTTCTAGAATGTGCTCGTATTTGTTGGATGCTTGGAATTGTTGTTGGCCTTTGGAGAGATGAATACAAAATAAACAATTGGCCCTATTTTTATTTATAAACAAAGGAACCCGCATGTGTTCCTAGTGTGTGCATGCTTAAGAATACATGCATTCTTAAAATTTGCATGTATGCATGCGTTTTGTTTTAATATTTCTAAAATTGGTGTGGAATACCAATACATGGCATAATTGCATGGATATTTGACGAGGCAATGAACATATTTAAAAGGAACATGCGCACATTCCTAAAAGTGCACACATGTTTCTAATTTAGCAATGACCACATGTTCCTATTGCAATGAAAAGGAAAGAAACTACTTTTAACCCCCCTTGAGCATTCTCCAATGGGAATGGAGAATGGACATTCCAATTACAACCCCCCATGACTATGAATCCAATAGAGGCTTAGGAGGTCTTGAGAGATACCTAAAAGCTATCACAAACTTCCTCAAGGGCATTACTTCCCTAAGGTTTTATTAGTGTGACTTATGTAGGTTCAATTGTGGTGACATTGGTGGAATTCTTCCCTTTACTCATTACTTCCATCCAAAACCCTTCACTCACCTCAAGAGTTTGAGTAGCTTTGGTGAGATGGGTCAACAAGGATGGGGCCTTTTCGATTTCCTCTTGAGCCATAAATTGACAATCTTGAATATGATGATCAATGCTCTAGTATTTAAAATAGTGGTTTTATTTATGTAATGGGTTGGCTAGCAATGCACTAGTGTACTAATATGGAAATGGATGGCTTCCTTTAAGTCTTTATACAAATTTACTTGCATACAAACATGGCATCGAAGCATGAATGAGCCGTAGGGCTTATGAAACATTTTATTTCTCCATAAATGAATTTTCCAAAAGGGGAAATGATCCATTATATAGGTCCAAACAAAACTACATATGTGGTCCTAGGAAATCTACCCACACTGGGAAAGCAAGTTACATTGTTTATCAACTAAGAAATCATGGGTCCATTGGTTAAGGACCACAAGGGCATTTTTATTGATCCATGACCCATGATTTAAATTTTTTTACATCTAAAGAATCACTGAAGTAAAGTAGGATGAGGCCCTTAGTAAGACTTCTTGTGTGTGTGCAGTTCTACCCATAAGTCCCCCAAACCTCATGGGCCTAATTTTTGCACCCTTCCCACAAAATACCCAAGAATGGAACCCTCCCAAAATGTATGATAGAGACTAACATACTCAAGCTCATGAGGTAGATCATTACCTCATGATACACCATGGGGATGAATTCTCTTAGTGTCCTATGTGCCATTACTAGTCATTGGTTCAGAGCTACCGATGTGTAGAGCGTACCCGCATGAAGCTGGTACCCAAAAAGGCTACAATAGAAGTGCGCGAGCAGAAAAAAACAAGGGCGCGCACGCGCATTCAAACACACGTACGCTCCCTTGCTTTGGCAATGCCGATAGTCCACGTTGGTGAGTTGACGTGGACAAAACGTGTGGAAACACGTTATTAATGTGTACGCAAATATATGCATGCACGGGTCATTAACGCGTGCACATGCCTGTTTGTTTATAAAAAAAAACAGACAGCGAGTTTGTTATCACAATAACAAACCCGCGAGCATGGAGTGGCGATATAGATACCCCGCAAGCACGTGTTGGAGCACCCAACAACCTCCTACTCATCATCAAACTCAACCTCCACTCCGTTGCCACTATTGCCTCCAGGTAGGTGCTCAACCAATCAATTTTTTGTTTTTTTGTTTTGTTTTCCATTAAAAACTTAAATAAAAAAAAATACAATCAATTAAAAAACCAACAAATTGTCATTGCAGATTAAATACACCTAACAAAATGACAAACACACCACAACCATCAGAGGAAACCAATGAAACCAAACCATCATAAGATAACATCAACATTGGAATCGACAATGAACCTGGTGATGAACTATTTGAAAACCCCGAGGATGAATTACATCAATATTTAAACGAATTAAGGGTATTAAGAGACGAATTGAAGAGCACCAAGGAACTCTCTCGGGTTTCCATGGGTACATCATTGCAAAACATCATTGAATCCATCAACATTTCCCATAGTGCGATCCCAAATCTAAGCCAATACAGGGCTCAAATGAGGGATCACTGTTCCACCGGGATATCCAAAGAACAAATTAAAGACCTCAACATCATGAAAGCACAATTGTACAACAAATTCATAGATCCCAAGACAAGACAACCTCTAGATGTGAAGAAGAGATGGGTTTGCATGGACTGGTGTATTTACCAACCATGGAGAGATAACTGGAGAAAGAGATGGTTTATGTTGTTTGACAAGCCCCCATGCAATAATTTCGAGGTCCCATAGTATTTTCTTAGGAAATTGTGGGATGAGTTTGAGCTAGGCCACCATTTCAATTAATTTGACATCACTGAGTTTCAAGGTGTCAATCTTGGATCTTCCCAATATTGACCTTAGGCCCACCGCAACCCACTCAGAGGAACTCTTGCACCCACGAGAGAGACAAACCCCCCTCCTCGGCCACGTGGTTTTGGTAGCAGCCTAGATTAGATTGATGAATCAATTAGATGTTCCACACATCATTTGCTTAGACATACCACATTTGTGGCTATGTCTTCACAAAGCCTAGAGGACAATGATGAGACACACACAGTTGCACAGTCTATGGGTGGTGGTCAGGACATGCCAGGTACAAATGGAACCCAAGCAGGGCCATCTAGTTCGATCGGAACAACGACACATCGTTGTTCTCACTGTGGTCATTCTTTCCATGGTCCTACGTAGCAGCATGCCATGAAGAGCTACATGGACCAAGTTATCTATTGTTTTATTTAATGTTCAAGTATTTATTGTATTTTATTTGATATCGTATTTTTTAATATATTTAACTTTGAATTACACATTGTTGACTTTATTTGTTTTAATGTATAGTTATTTAGATCCGAGTCTCCATCCTCCAGGTGGGAGGACATGGGTTCCTTCGAACTAGACCGAGCCATGGCAGCAACAGAGGAGATTACGTCACCATACACATAGGTAACTTATTTAATTTGAATAATTAGATCCAGTTATGAGTAATTTGTGTTCAGTAATTACAAATTAATTAGCACTGAGTAACCATTTTTTATATTATCATCATTTAAAACTAAAATCAAAATCAATAATTCTCACAAAACATGTCTATCATATTATCATCAAATTTTATAGTTGTGTTTATCATATTGTCTAAATTATTTGAGAGCTATAAATTCATATAATCCAACCAAACAAAAATGAAACCTTCTAAAACATGAAAACCTAAGAAAACTAGACATGTGTTCATGTTCACTTTAGGCATCCTTTACTTCTGCATTTTCAACTTCTTTCATTTATGATGCTACTTGTGCTTATTCTATGTCTTCATAATCACCAAAATCATGTTGAACTGCAAAGTCTTTTGGATGAATACCATTCACTGAACCTATGGAAACCATACAGTGTAATTTTACGAGGAATTTCTAAATCTGTAGCCAACTTCTCTAACCTTTCACTCTGTGCTTCCATTGTCTTTTCCATATCCAAAAGCCTAGCCAAATGGTCTTCATGATGACTACATATACTTTGATTAATATGCAAAATTACCTCTTATAAGGTGTTCATATGTGGTGATAAGCACCTCAGGACGTTGTGAAGCTCTGTAAATCCATAATGAACACACTCATCATTTTGGTTGTTTTCTTCCATAGTACCAACATAAAGTACAAGAGAAAGTGCTTGGAGAAATAACCTAAATTGCAAAGAAATTGCCTAATTCTCCATTGAGATCACCTAGATAATAAACCAAAAAAGGATTTCCTAAAAAAAAAGAGTTGAAGTTTTCATCCACAAACCAACATTTCCAACTAAAATAATCATGTCATAGTCCAATTCTTAACAAAGAAACAAACCCAAAAAAAATATTCCCATCCTCTTCACTACCCAACAACATTCACCACCACCCCTACAAATTATGAAGTAATCTAGAAAAAAAATTTGGCTCAACCCAACTTACCATATGATGAAGTTTCTTGGCATTAATAGTCAGAGATATCCTACACACACCAAGATTTTCCATCCGAACCAAATTAAAAATCCCATTGCAGAATAATCCAAGTTCAAGTGTGCATTGATTACTTGAATGAGGAGGACTTAAAATTGATTTCCTCGGCCACATCCATTGCCATTTATCACATAAATACCAGTAAGTGTGATTGCCGATGTATTTCATGAAGGAATTGAGTGAGTTATAACACTCCTTTTTCCAATTTCACCATCACATTCACTATGGTTTATGTAAATTTGGGATCACATGAGCAAAGAATATGAAAATATCCAATAAATTCAAAATTTGTAGCTATACCATTAATACCTCTAATGATTATAGAAATGGGAGAGAAATTTCCAAAATCTGTCATTCTTACTTGACCAATGATGAGAGAAGAGTCCCCAAAAATTAAAACATTCCTAATCTCTAAATTCTTCAAAATGACTATTCCTTGATACAAGGAAAGAACTCTTTCAAAAGCAGGGCAGGGGCTTTCTTGCCATGTCAACACTTCAAGCATAAATTGTCAATCTTCTTTGCCACATTATCTTCAACGAATGACCATAGAATGGGTCATTTTTTCCTATCATGGGCCCAATCCATTGTGGGTCAAAGGACATGATCCCCACAACCATGTTCTTTACCAAGTCTTGAACAAATGGGCTGCACCAGTACAATAAAAACATTATATAATATCCAAATCCCATCAAACCAACACATAAGTGGCTACAATGCCTACGGACATTTTCCATTACAGCTGGTGGGCATTTTTACTCCTTTGTCATTAATGTCTTGTCATCAATGACAACCATATTCAACATTGTTTTACTTTGCGGTTGAAGATATCCCCTGCACTTATTGCCCCTACGTGCTTATCTTTGTTGTTGTTATTGTGGTGATTGATTTAAAGCTCTAATTGTTGGGTTTTTTAGTGTGGATTCTTGAGTCATTTATGTCATTTGTAGGTTGGTGGAACCTAGTTTTTAAATAGAAGAAATGATTGATAAACCCAAGAAAAAGAATTATCTCTACCATATCACAACTTTAATTCACTTAGTATATTTGGGCTCTAATCCAATTCACAGTGATACTACAATCAATCAACCACTACAATCAATCAGCAAATCAATCACTAATTGACCCACAATACTCTCTACTTACACCTAAATCACCTTGCCATTTCATCTTCTAAGTCTACCTACCCTACCAAATTGGTATATTTGGCACACTTCCATCCTAAACAAACCATCTCACATGGTGCAAGTGTATATCAGATATAGTTGTCATATCAGTTATACATTTAAACCTACTGCTAGTATAATCATATCAGATTTGGATTAACATTTAAACCTACTGAGGTGATATTTCTACTGCTGGTATAATCATATTAGATTAGGATTAACATTTAAACCTATAAGACAATCATACATAACTCCCATAACAAGGTAAGCATTAGCTTATGTGATCATCTACTCCCTATTGTTGGATACTATACTTTTACCGCTATTAAGGAAGTAATAGTTTATCTCTGGTAATCATCTAACTTGAATCTAAATTAATTGCAATCATGTTTTTTAAGTACTATCCGATTGTCATTATGATTGGAATTGCGTTTAATATTGTTAATACTATTTTTATAAATTCAATCTAAATATTGTAGTGTTTGCATAGGTGTACGCAGGCTCCAGCGACCAGCCATCCCCACAGGGGATCAATAGATCTCCACGTGTGCAGGTATCATGTGTATTAAAGTATAAATTTAATTTCAAATATGATGACTTTTCTGTGTATATTTATATTTTTCTATATTAAACTATGAGGTTATAAATGTGTATGCAGGTGCGAGCACCTCAGCCTACTCGTGCCACTATCCCTCCCTCCCCGTCCTTTCGGCCACCATATATGCCAATTGTATCCCCTAGCATACATGCACCCTTCCATGCATCCATCCCCACTCCCTTCCATCCATCCCCCCCCTCCTATCTAGCACCACACTTCCATCCAGCTCCCCCTTCTGTTTGATATCCTGCATCCCATCACCCCATCCCAACCTTTCCACCACCTCCGTTACAGTTTCCCATGTTTCCACCCTCCCCCATCCGACCACGATATCCCACCCATCCCTCCACCACAACACAGACCTCTTCCCCCCCACATTCGCCCACAACACTCACTTCCCCTTTCACGGTGGCCCCATCCACATTACAGCCAGTTAGGATTTATCGCCCTAGACATGCATCTCCACTTTGCCCATGCCAGTCCATGCCTCCTTCTTCCACCTCTCCTTCTTCCACTGTACCCCCCCCATTGTGTAGCCACCATCAATGTGGCTAAATCCATCCCTATACCATTCACCCTAGCATCAGAGCAGTTTGTCCAGCTGACTGCTCCATCTGCCAGCCCTGAAGACCAACCAATTGTGTTCATGGTGAGATTGACTAGTTTATGAAAATCTCGTTCAATTTTAATGAAAATTACTATATGCATATAATTTCATCATTTATCTAATTGTTCTAAATGTTGCAGGGTGGCATTGCTGAGAGACTTGGAGCACAGAAGAGAGAGACACCCTCACGACTTACAGCCTCGCAAACGGTGAGTTATTTAAGATTTAAAAACTATTTTTATTTTTAAATTATGTTTTATACTTGTATAATTTCCAGGAAAAGTTGACATATTATTGTTTTCATTCCAGGGCTCGGGGGGACGTGGTTCAAGTTGCCAGAAGAACCCAGCTTCCTCTAGCACGAAGAAGAGGAAGATCGATTTTGGAGATGCACCTGAGAGCTTTGAGGGTGGGTACGAGGATTGAGAGACCCTCCTACGTACACTAGCCATGATGTGGCATTTTGGGCATGATTTGCCATATTTTGTATAGGGCACGAGTTTCCATATTTTGTATAGGGCACGAGCTGCCATTATATAGACATTGGGAACGATGTTTCATTTTTCCAAAAAGTGTACATGATTGGATCAGTTTTGCATATTCATAGATGGATCTTCACTTGTCTATATGACTTTGTCTTTGATTACATTTTTGCATAAATTATTTTGTCTTCAATAACAATGTTATGGAAAAGTTTTCACGTACATATAGATGTTATTTCTAGACACCAACTGACCTCAATATGAGTCCCTTGTATTTGAATGGGCCTTGCATCTTACACATTTTCACACATCAAGCACATGGATCAAGGTATTTATTGAGTGTAAAATGAAAATGCATTTTGGCATAGTTTGCAGTGTGTATAAAATCATTCTATCATATACTTATTACATCACACTAAAGTGTAAAATGCAAACCTATATATCAATATTTTGCATTGTGCATGTTCTAAGAATAAGAAAGTAAAAAATGGACAATAAAATTCCCTAAAAAATGAGAACCATATCTTACTCATATCACACTATAATTTATTTTATTAGCTTATAAATGTCACAATGAATTATTATGGTTCCAGGAATGAACTCAAGAACAACTCATTCATTCATTATTTCAAAAAAGAAGAGTTTTTCCAAACACACAAATTATCTCTACACATTTCGAATTTTATCTTTTCCAAAGACTTAATGAAGATGCCATTACCATTCTCATATTTATTATAGTAGACCAAATACTAGATTTTCTTTCATTATATCTTCTCCTTATGAAAATGATGCAGCATTCAATAATCTTGGACCTACCATGATAAGCTGGATTATTTGTCAATTTGATGGAACTTTGGCTATATCATTTGATGGTTGTTGGTTCTCCTAGGCCATGAACTCACTATATGGTCTAGTTGATTCAACATAATTTAGACTTCCCACCAATTGTAGATACAAAGTGTCATTCATCTTTTTTGTTTCATCTTCACTATTGAGCTTCACATTTTGTTCCAATAGATTAGCTTGCATTTATTCATATTGAACCTCATGATGATCTCATTTGTATAGTTTCTTTGTGTGATCAAGTACACACCATCATCCCTCCATACTTATTCAAGGCCTAAACAATAATACAACTCCCCGAGGTCCTTCATCTCAAATTCCTGTGAAAAGATTCTTTTCATTTCTTCAATGAACATAGTAGCACTTCCTTTTATGATTAGATCATCAGCATATAAAGAAATCAAATAAATAGGCCCATCTTCATCCTTCTTGATATACCAATGAGGGTCACTTTTACTTCTTATCAAACCTTGCTCAAAGAAGAATGTATCAATCTTCACATATCATGACCTAGGTGTTTTTCTTAGCCCATATAATGCAGTCTCAAACTTGCAAACACGATTTTTATGTCATGCTTTAAGCAAAGAGGATGTCCATGTTCTTGCTTCACAAAGAGGATGTTCATGGTGTTGCTTCATAAAACCTTCTTGCTGAACAAGATAAATTTATTCCTTTATTTCTTCATTAAAAAACGCCTAATGAACATTCAACTAATGCAACTTCCAATCATACTTAATAGGAAATGCAATCATGATTCTAATGGTGTTCATTTTTACTACAGGTGCAAAAGTATCTTCATAATCTATCCTTTTTTTCTTGAATAAATCTTGGTTACCAATTTAACTTTATATTTGTATATTCTACCATCACCATCGAATCTAGAATTGAATGGATACAATGATTTATACTATATGTTCTATGGGGGTACACTGACAATGTAATAATAGTATTTGTTATAGTAAATTGTGTTCACATACAACATACACAGATCGAGCAAATTCACATACACACATACACAAAACATACAACATACACATCAATATGTCACTTCAAATCATCCTTCTAAACTTAGTTATTAATGCATGCCTATTAATTTGTTAATGACAAGACAAAAAATAAGGAAAAGTCAAAAGTAATTAATATATCAGTACAACAATGCAACACATAGTATTCACAAGCAAATTGAATAGGATGAAAAGAAAATTTAATGCATCTATCTTAGTTTTTGCAAAAGATACAAGAAAAATATGAATAAGTTCTATTTATCCATTGTGTTAATGAATGACAGTGTAAAGGAAACTGCATAATTTGATAATAATAAAAAAACAGCTTGTCAAATTAGTGCAAAAATCACCCAAGTTTCAGATCTATGCCTATTAGTTTTTCAATGGAAAAGACAAAAAATTAAGGAAAGTCAAATATGGTTAATATGTCATTACAGAAAAGCAACACAAAATATGCACAAGGGAACTGAATACGTTGAAAAGAAAATCTAATTTAGCTATGTTAGTTTTTGCAATGACAGTAGAAAAAAAATTTAATTAAGTTCCATGTATCCATTGTGTCAATGAACAGAAGTTTGAAGGAAATTGCATAGTTTAATAGAAAAGAAAGCAACTTCTCAAATCATGTAAGAAGGCTAAGACTGAATTATTATAGGTCCAGATCCTTTGACATCCTCAAAGTGTCCCTGAATGGCCCCGAGGTGCCTAGAAAAAATGCCTATTGCACCCAAACCATGACTCCGATCGCGAATCTGTCAATTTCGATGGATCTGTGGCACCGAGTTTCAGCTAGGAGCCTCCCCACACCGGGCCTCAAAGTCTCAGAAACGGTGCTATTGTGTCATCTCCGGAGCTAGGGTTTTGCTCAGTGAGATCCAATGCAATCTTGCTCAAGGGGGCCATTTCTCATCGGAAGGCTCCCAGGCATGCATGGCCATCATGACCACGTCCACAATGACCACGTGCACCTGTGGGAGTTGACGGAACCCAATTCCGCTCACCGGTTTGGGTTCCGTGGCCCCTGAGCAAATCCGCGAAGTGTCCCTGAATGGCCGCGGGGTGCCCAACGAAAATTCTCGTTGCACCCAAACCGTGACTCTGATCATCAATCTATCGATTCAGATGGATCCAAGATGCCAGTTTTCATCTAGGGGACCCCCCACTACCTTGAAGTCTCGGAAATAGTGATATTGTGCCATCTCCGGAGCTAGAGTTTTGCTTAGTGAGGGCCATGCCAATCTTGCTCAAGGGGGTAATTTCTCATCCGAAGGATCCTAGGAGTGCGTGGCCATCGCGACCACATACAAAATGGCCATGTGCACCTATGGGAGCCAACGGAATCCAAGTCCGCTCGTCTGTTTGGGTTCCGTGGCCCCAGAGCAAATCCTCAAAGTGTCCTTGAATGGCCTAAGGGTGCCCGATTTAAATTCCCGTTTTACCCAAACCGTGACTCTGATCGCATATTTGTTGATTCCGATGGATCCAAGACGTTGGTTTTCATTTAGAGGACCCCCCATACCATGCCTCGAAGTCTCAAAAATGGTGCTATTGTGTCGTCTTCGGAGCTACAGTTTTGCTCAGTGAGGGCCATGCCAATCTTGCTTAAGGGGGTCATTTCTCACCTGAAGGCTCTTGGGCATGCATGGCCATCATGACCACATACAAAATGGCCATGTGCACCTATGGGAGTCGACAAAATCCAATTCCGCTCGTCGTTTTGGGTTATGTGGCCACAAAGAAAATCCTCAAAGTGTACCTATATGGCCCTGGGGTGCTCGACGAAAATGCTTGTTGCACCCAAACCGTGACTCCGGTTTAGAATCCGTCGATTCCAACGGATCCAGGGTGATAGGTTTCAAATATTCCCCCCCCCCACACCATGCCTCAAAGTATCGTAAATGGTGCTATTGTGCCATCTCTGGAGCTAGGGTTTTGCTCAGTGAGGGCCATGCCAATCTTGCTCAAGGGGGTGATTTCTCATCCATAGGCTCTTGGGTGTGCGTGGCCATCGTGAACATGTCCACAATGGCCACGTGCACCTGTGGGAGCCGACGGAATCCAAGTCCGCTCACCGGTTTGGGTTCTGTGGCCCTGGAGCAAATCCTCAAAGTGTCCCTGGATGGCTTGATTTGCACTGCTCCAGAAAAATGCTCACCGAGGAGAGAGAAAGAAGCTTCAGAGGATGAAAGTGGTCCTGATGGAATCACCTTGTTGGCCTCTACCCATTGGGTGTCTCGCACTTCAAATTGGATGAAAATAAAAATCTCATCATGTTGACCTAGGGTTTGACAATTTGTCTAAGTGTTAAATCAGCAGTTAAAAAGGTCAATTGGAAATGCCTGCAGGAAAGTGTCCTTGTGCTAACAAAATTCATAGGGTGACATAGATATGTTCCTTGTTTAAGTGGTTATCCACCCATGCTTTAATTTTTCGTTATGATGGTCACATGTGGAAGAAATCAATCTACCAAAGGAGGAAAAATATTGTTTTGCATATTCAAAAATTTGGCTGTGTTGAATTCACAAGGCTAAGGGGCCATTTGGAAATGCTCGCAAGGAGGTGTCCTTGTGCTGATAAAATGAATCAGATGGCATAGGCTTGTTCCTTGATGAACTAGATATCTATCCATAGGCTCAGATTCTCCTTTGGAGTTCCCACGTGTGAAATACAAGCCTACCAAAATGACAAAAAGCTTGTTTTGGCAATAAAATCCTGTAAAACTGACTTTTTCTCATTTTGGTAGGCTTGTATTTCACACGTGTGAACTCCAGAGGAAAATTTGAGCCTATGGATAGATATCCAGTTCATCAAGGAAAAATCCTAGGCCATCTGATTCATTTTATCAGCACAAGGACACCTCCTTGTGGGCATTTACAAATGGCCTTTTAGCCATGTGAGTTTGACACTTCGACAATTTTGTCTTTAAAATGCAAAACACTTTTTCCTTCACTTTTGGCAGATTGATTTCTTGCTCATGTGATCACCATAAGGAAAACTAAAAGCATGGATGGATAGCCACTTCAACAATGAACAAGACCATGTCAATTGATGAACTTATTGACACACACACAACATTCTAGTGCGCATTTGAAAGTGGTCTTCCAAACTATTGATTTGACACATGGGCAAAATTATCAAACCCTAGGTTAGTATGATGAGATTTTTCTTTTCATCAATTTTGAAGTGTGAGACACTCAATGGATGGAGGCCAGCAAGGTGACTCCATCTAAATCAATTTCACCCCTTGAAGCCTCTTTCTCTCTCCTCGACGGGCATTTTACTGGAGTAGTGAAAATCAACCTGAGAGGCACTTTTGGAAGATCCATAACTTATTCCTCAGGAAATCTAAAGACAAGATGAGGACATGGTTCGATAGAAAAATCACCAACCTATAGTATCACCATATGGTGCGGTCATTTACTTCAACCCACAAACTATGGCGGACATTTCCCTGAGGCCACTTAGGCAGTTTTGCTACTTTGGTGTAAAAGCAACCTGAAACCCTGTTTTGGAAGGCTGTTAAATTTGTCATTAAACACCTTCTGTGAAAACTAAGACCATGGAAAGATAGCCTATTTGAAAATCTAGAGCATGATAGTTCCATATAATTTTTATCATTCTCCCATGAGGTATGGTGAGCATTTTCCCAAGGCCACCTGGACCAATTTTCCAACACTTAGCCATTTCCAAGAACTTCTCCAAGGTTTATCCTGAAACCCTATTTTGGCAGACTTATAACTTTCTCCTCAAACATGCTTATAGAGAAATGAGACCATGACTAAATAGCCACTTCAACAAGCTACAACCTGATATGATGGTGTGTGCATTTTTCTCAAACCATGAATTATGGCGGGCATTTTCCCAAGGCCACCTGGACTAGTTTTCCAACACTTAGCCATTTTCAAGAACTTCTCCAAAGTTTATCCTGAAACCCTATTTTGGAAGACTTATAACTTTCTCCTCAGACATGCTTATGGAGAACTAAGACCATGACTAGATAGCCACTTCAAAAAGCTATAGCCTGATATGATGGTGTGTGCATTTTTCTGAAACTATGAATTATGACGGAAATTTTCCCAAGGCCACCTGGACTAGTTTTCCAACACTTAGCCATTTTCATGAACTTCTCCAAAGTTTATCCTGAAACCCTATTTTGGAAGACTTATAACTTTCTCCTCATACATGCTTATGGAGAACTTAGACCATGACTAGATAGCCACTTCAACAAGATATAGCTTGATATGATGGTGTGTGCATTTTTCTCAAACCATGAATTATGGCAGGCATTCTCATAGAGCAGTTTTGACTACTTTTTCCATAGTTAATTTCCAAAGTTTCACAAACTTGCCAAGCTTTTCAAGAATGATGTTAGATTGCAACACTGACTTAATGATTGCACCAGAACACCATCATGTGTCTTTCCAGCTTCCTCACACATTTCACGTCATCATACATGCCACGTAATCACTTGTAGGTCCATTTTGGAAACTAGGGTTTTGCTCAGTAAGGGAGTGTGCAATTTTTGCACATGGGGGTCAACATTGCAAAATCATCGACCGGGGACTTATGGCTAGCGTTCCCAGCTAGAACCTTCCTAGACACACTTGCGGGACTCCCCAGAACCCGATTTTGTTGCACGGTTGGAATTCTATGGCCCCGGTAGGTATCCAGTAGGTGTCCCTAAAGGCCTTTTGGATACGAGATGGAACGATCCATAGAATGATGTTACTGCCACCATGACTAGGTTATTTGTCAACTAAGAATGGGTCTCGAGTTGTACCAAGTGTAAGTAAGGAAAACAAGGGGCACATTCCCTAAGTGACACTTCTTAGGCTCAATCCCAATGAAAAATATCTAGAATCCACAAAGCATTCTCATTCTTGGGGATTCTTTAATGGGTATTGGGTCTTCAATAGCATGGATGGGTCTTGAGCCGTTTACAATATTTTAGATGGTGATGGTGACAACATGGGTAGGAAGAGCATGGTGGTCATGTTCATGGTGGCATGGTGATGGTGACAATGATCGTGGGGATAGTGATAATGAGCATGGATATGGTGATGGTGATAGTGAGCATGAAAATGGGTATGAGGATGCAGATATTATGGTTTTGCTTAGATGGGAGAAAAAAACAAAGAAAATAGATCCATGATGAAACTTGTGCAATTTATCAAGTTGCACCAAGTCTATGCAATTTATCAATCTATCAAGCTATCAATGTCTGGCTGCAATAGTTAAAATATTAATGTCAATACTCAATGAGACCACGAAACAAAATCATAGCATACATGTACACCACATACCAGATTACCTACCTATGGTCATTTGACTAGACCATCAGGATCACCTCGAATACCAAGGATTTCCCTTAACCTATCGTGCTCGGAGTAAGGAAATAAGTATCATGCCTTTGATGAGTTCTTCCTTGGCATTGTTTGCAGCTGGAGGTTTGTGCCAATAACTAAGTTTGTATAATGGTATACAATCTCACCTGGTCTATAGTCTTCATATGTGTACCCTTTTCTATTTGCTGAGTGGGAAACCCGGTTCAAATATTCTCCCTTTATAACCATCGACCCAATCGGAAAATCATTGGCCTCAGAGTCTCGTAATGTGACATTTAGGGTTTGCTTCCCCTCTAAGCAACGTTCCATCCAATAGTCGGTGCGCCATGCATTGCGTCTCGGGGAAACCACTGCGTATATGTGCCCTTCATGGAGAAAATATAGTTCCATTTTCCCTATCATTGGCCTCTTGGTGGGATATTTGTATCTTTAAAATATTTTATAAACATAACGTGGATTTTAGGGTTCTGATGACTATTCTTCTAGGGCTCATAAACTTTGGCCTTTGCATGAGATATGGGGATGATTATAAATTTTTAGACAAAATAGATGGGATCTATGAAGGATATTTGATATACAAGTGGGATGTGGGCACTTATAGGATATTTTTCATACTAAGGGAGGATATTGGGGTCTCAACCATGGTCAAATGGGGAAATAAGAGCCATATGACATAATTGAAAATTTCATAGTTGATGGGACAAAAGGAATTATTGAACCATTACAAACATCCTTTAAAGGAGAACTTTAACTACCAAGTGGGGTACATACACAATTATGAGTTTTTGTTCACTGGGGATGGGTCTCAAGGCCTTATTCATGGTAATATGCAAGCCTTTAGGAGGTTTCTCATAGTAGATGGTTCTTGAGACACTACCCATGGTACAAGGATAAAAACTAATATCTTAGGGACTAAAAAATATGTTTTATGGTTTATGGACCATGCATATGGTTCAAAAACACCACACAATCCCTATAAATGGAATATTTATCCCACAAGTATAATATGTACACCATCTAGTGTAGAACCATCTAGTGTAGAAAGCATTGTAATGGTTCCCACATGACAATGGTCAAGGCCTCGATACACATCCTTGGTGAATAAAATATCCTAATGGAATATGTATCCCAATTGGTGGTTAAAGATCCCCTCTACATTACATGTGTAGTGGTTGAAGGCATCATTTGTCCCATGATCCCTATATGTTGGAATATTGGTCAATACTCAGAGGGGGGGTGAATAAGTATTAATCTGGGAGGCACTTTTGGCATATCAATATCTTCAACTACAGAGGCTCTTTGGGGAAAAAAATGATATGGTTAGATGCACTAATAAACACTCTAAAGACCTATACCCTCAGAATAGTTTAATCCATCAACTATAGAAAATGGCGGGCATTTTACAAAGGTCACTTAGGCAGTTTTACCAATAATTTTATACTTGGACAATTTGTGCAATTTCTAAGGTGGTTTTTTTATTTCACCAAAATACTGGACCAATGCCACTAGATGATGTAGTACACCTCACTGAGAAAACCTAAGCTGGTTTCACTCTCAGACTCATCTTCATTTCCCTAGGTGGGCATTTTACTAAACTTGGTGCAAAACTACCTAAAACCCTGTTTTGGCAGACCTATACCTTTTTCCTCAGACACTCTCAAGACAAAATGAGACCATGGTCAAGTAGAAAAATCAACAAGCTACAACCTGAACATATGGGGAGGGAATTTACTTTAACCCATGAGTTATGGAGAGAATTTTACTTAGGCCACTTAGGCAGTTTTACTCCCTCTGGTGCAAAATAGCCTGAAACCCTGATTTGGCAGGCCTTTAACTTTGTCATCAAACACCCTCTTTGAAAGCTGAGACCATGGTAAGATAGCCCCTTCAACAAGCTACATCATGATAGTTTCAGATAATTTTTACCATTCACCTATGAGGTAAGGCGTGCATTTCCCCAAGGCTACTTGGACCAATTTTCCAACCATTACAGGAAATTTAAGGTCTAAAGTGGGCCTCCTAAGGAAAATAATAAAATAATAGTTAAAGTAATAAAATAATATTTATTAATTTTGGAGGAAGAAAGAAAAAAACTACTTTTTTGTTCATATTTTCAACATATCTCCCTGTGTTTTTACTCAAATTTCAAGCAGGATCATTCGTTGGATGAGGAATTCAATTATGCATCCAATGAGTACCCACATTGCATACTTTTGACGGACCCCACTTCCCCAAAAACAAGAAATACCTGAAAAAGTGTGATGATGATGTTGGATGTGGAATTAAATTCATCATCACGTTTTTTCAGGTATTTCTTGTTTTTGGGGCAGCAGGGTCCATCAAAAGTATGCAATGTGGGTAGTCGTTGGATGCAGAATATAATTCCGCATCCAATGAGTGATCCTACTTGAAATTTGAGTAAACAAACATGGAGATATGTTGAAAATAAGAACAAAAAAAGTAGTTTTTTTATAACAAATATCTCAAGTCAACCATTATAGTTGACTCATTTTATTGAAATTCTATTGGTTCTTGATTTCCAACTCATCAAGCAATTATGGTTGGCTCATTTTCTTATATGATGGCTCGTTTTCTTATAAGGCCCATTTGAGACCTCAAATTTCCTCTAATGACAGTCATTTTTCAGAATGTCTAAAATTGCTTGAACCCTTGTTTTGGCAGACCTATAACTTTGTCATAAAGCACTCTTTTGAAGAAATGAGACCCTGGTTAGATAGCCTATTCAACAAGGTATATCCTGACAGGAAGGGGTGGGAATTTACATTAACCCATGAATTATGGCGGGCATTTTACTGAGGCCACTTAGGTAGTTTTACTCCCTCTGATGCAAAACAGCCTGAAACCCTGTTTTGGCAAGCCTTTAACTTTTTCATCAAACACCCTCTTTGAGAACTGAGGCCATGGTAAGATAGCCTCTTCAACAAGATACAACATGATAGTTTTAAATAATTTAGACCATTCACCTATGAGTTACAGCATGCATTTCCCCAAGGCTACTTGGACGAATTTTCCAACAACCATTTTTCAGAATGTCTGAAATTGCTTCAACCCTTGTTTTGGTAGACCTATAAGTTTGTCATAAAGAACTCTTTTGAAGAAATGATACCATGGTTTGATAGCCTATTCAACAAGATATAGCATGATAGGAAGGGGCGGGAATTTACTTTAACCCATGAATTATGGCGGTCATTTTATTGAGGCGACTTAGGCAGTTTTACTCCCTCTGGTGCAAAACAGCTTGAAACCCTGTTTTGGAAACCCTTTAACTTTGTCATCAAACACCCTCTTTGATAGATAAGACCATGGTAAGATAGCCTCTTCAACCAGCTACAACATGATAGTTTCATATAATTTTTACCATTCACGTATGAGGTACGAAGTGCATTTCCCCAAGGCTACTTGGACCAATTTTCTATTGATGTATATGTAACTTCAAAATGTATTTCATCTATGTATTTCATATATATTTATTGTACCCTTATTAGAGATGTGTTATTCCTCTATAAGGAAGTGTCGTCATGTGGATTGACAAGTGTCGCAAGTGTGTGCACTTGGCGATGGGTTATTAGACCACCATGTGTGGGGTTGGCCCTGAAATATATATTATATTGTGGATGTACCTAGCTAGACAAGTCGGCCCCATAAGGTCACTAGGAAAACAGGTTAGTATAAATAGAGATTAGGAGATCTCTATTTTGATCATTCGGAAAGTCACACTTCTCACTCAGAAAGTGGCGCACTAGTGAAGAGGAGGATCATCTGCTACTAGGAGACTATCTCAAGTGTATTTTGGTTGTACTTTGGTTGAGCCATTTCTCTCTCTATCTCTGAGGAAGTTGTGGGGTTTTTCACCTTAGGGTTTTCCCCACGGAAGCTCTATGTCTCTTGTCTCTCGTGCTTTTGATTCTTGTGATGCTTGTCATGATTATTGTGATTTTTATGCATTGATATACTGTATATGTTATTCTCTCAGTAAAGATCCAAGAGTATTGTGAATTAATGCTAAAAATTTAACATGGTATCAGAGCTAACCTGAGAAGAAGACATTTTCCAGTGACGGAAACTTGAGTTTCTTGTTTATTGGGTTTCTCTCCATCGATTTTGGAAAAGCAGTATAGTAGATTAACTCTACTCATCAAGGAGAATCCATCTGTCCAATCAGAATTCAATTCTGATCATTTTCATATTTGGCCCTAAAAATTAGGGTTTCCACAAAAATAGGAATTTCTGAAATCTGAAGACATAGCTGGAAGCTCCTTGCAAAAATCAAAGTTTAGAGCTTTAGATTGAGATTTTTGGTCGAGTAGATCTTCGGGAAACTCAAACCCTAATTCAGGGCTCTCCCTAATGAACTCGGGAGGACAAAAAGGAAAATATGAAGGGTAAATCTTTGATGATCTCAAATTTTGAATACACCAGGCTGATCAACTCATCAAGGCGCATCTTTCTATCCTTTCAAAAAGTTGAAATTCACATTTTAAATTTTTAGGGTTTTTTCGACAAACCCTAATCTGGGACCAGATCCAGTTTTCAGCATTTCAAGTGGTAAGACCTAAATCTTTTCTATTTCCATTTGAAGTACTCTTTAAGATGTCTCACCACACCAAGCTTGAGGATAAGCTTGAAGGGGTTGATAACTTCCGAGCTTGGAAGTATAGGATTGGGTTAATCCTGGAAGAGAATGAGTTGGACTCATATATAAAAGAAGGCATCCCTATCCCAGAGGATGAAGAGGCTAAAGTATTGCATAAGAAGAACTTATTCAAGTCAAAGAGAATCATTGTTGATTCTATCAAAGACAATATCATACCCCATGTGTCTTCTCTAAAGACACCCAAACAGATGTTTGACTCTTTGACCAAGCTATTTGAAGGGAAGAACATAAATCGGAAGATGACCTTGCAGAACCAATTGAAAGGAGTAAAGTTTCAGAATGGAGAAACCATTAAATCTTATTTTTCAAGGGTCTCCCAGATCAAGGAACAACTAGAAGCAATGGATGAAATGGTGGAGAATGGTGAAGTTGTCATGACCACTCTGAATGGCTTACCTAGGTCATGGGACTCCTTCATTCAAGGAATCTATGCAAGAAAGAAGTTGATTTCCATCAGCAGACTACGGGAAGAATGCTCACAAGAAGAAGCAAGGCTTGTGGCACGAGAAGAAAAGATGGGGAATGAAGATCAAGCTCTCACAGCTCACACCAAGAAAGGGAAGTCCAAGAGAGAGCCATCTCACTCCAAGAAATATTCACATCAAAGAAAGAAGAATATGCTTCACTTGTAATGAGAAAGGACATATTGCCATAAATTGTCCCAAGAACAAGAAGGACAACAACAACTTCAACAAGAAGAAGAAGGGCAGCAAAAGAAGGTTTCATGCTCATGTTGCCGAGGATGATGAACCACCCAAGAAGAAGGCTAGGGCAAAAAGTGATTATAGTAATGATGACTCATCAAGTGAAGAAGAGTATGTTCTAATCTCTACTTTCACAGGTGCTATCTCCCATGGTTGTAATGATTGGTTAATTGACAGTGGGGCTTCCAAACACATGATTGGGTTTAAAGAATCTTTTGTGAACCTATCTGAACATGAATCAACCCATAAGGTGAAACTCGGGGATGATTATCAATACCCAATCAAAGGAAGTCGTGAAGCCTCCTACAACCTAGATTCTAGAAAATCTTTGAAGATGAAAGAAGTCCTTTATGTACCTAGGATCAAGAAGAACTTACTCTACATCTCTGCATTGGATGCAAAAGGTATGAGGGTTGCATTTGTGGATGGCCAAGTCCTAATGTGACCAAAGGGAAAGACCATAGATGATGGAGTAGTGATTGCAGAGCAAGAGGGAGGTTTGTATAAATTGAAGGGTCAACCTGAACATGCCATGGTACATGACTCCATGGAGCCAAGTGAACTTTGGCATAGAAGACTTGCTCATATGCACTATAGGGCACTTCCAATTGCAAGCAAGACTGTAGAGGGTCTTCCTGAAATAAAGACCAAACATGAAGGCGTTTGCAAAGGATGTGCAAAAGGTAAGAACATTAAGAAGGCTTTCCCAAGCAGTGAAAGCAAGGTAAAGGATATCCTGGAAATAACCCACCCAGATGTATGTGGTCCTATGTCATCCAGTTCTCTAAGTGGGTATGTTTACTATGTCTCATTTATTGATGACTTCTCCAGGAAGACTTGGGTATACTTCTTGAAGAACAAAGATGAGGTGTTTGATAAGTTCAAGGAATTCAAAACCTTGATGGAGAATCAAACTGACAAGAAGATCAAAACATTCAGATCCGACAATGGTGGAGAATTCACCTTAGGTGACTTCAAGAAGCTTTGCAGTGATTCAGGGATTAAGAGGGAGTTGACTGCTCCTTAAAATCCACAACAGAATGGAGTTGCAGAAAGGAAGAACAAAACAATCATGGAAGCAGCAAGAGCAATGCTACATGACCAGGATCTTTCTATGCATCTATGGGCAGAAATAGCTAAAATAGCTGTATATGTGTAGAACAGAACACCCCACAATATATTGGACAAAAATACACCAGAAGAAGTCTTTTCTAGTAAGAAACCTGAAGTCAGCCATCTCAGAATATTTGGTTGTCCAGTATTCACTCATGTCCCAAAGAAAAAGAGGACCAAACTAGATCCTTTAGGAAAGAAGGGTATCTTTGTGGGTTACAGTGAAAGCTCGAAGGCTTACAGAATATACTTTCAAGGGTTCAAGAAGAATGATGTCAGCAGGGATGTGACATTTGATGAAAACTCAGCATTCATCAAATGAAGGAAGGCACCTATCGAAGTTTATGAAGAACCTAAGGAAACTAGATTTCAAGACACTACCATGACTGAAGCAATTCCAGAAGTTGTTTGTGAGTTTGAAGATCCACAAGAACCCGTAGATCCACCCCGTGAGGATAACTCTCACAAGAGGAAACCTGCATGGGCTAGAGAGCTCATTCAAGATGCAGAAAGATTTGGCATTCAAGAAGAAGAACACAGAGCAAAGAAGAGAACCAGATCACATACCAGCTATGTTGCTTTACTCTGTGACATTATGAACAAAGAACCTTCCAGTTATGAAGAAGCAACGGAAAAGAAAGAATGGAAGGATGCCATGGTTGATAAATACCAATCAATAATGAAGAATGATGTTTGGGATGTTGTCTAAAGACCTAAAGAGAAGTCTGTTGTGACTTCCAAATGGATCTACAAAATCAAGCATGCTGCAAATGGCAGTGTGGAGAAATACAAGGCAAGATTCATAGCTCGTGGCTTCTCTCAAAAAGAGGGAATAGATTATGAAGAAACATTTGCACCTGTAGACAAGTATACTTCCATCAAAACAGTACTTGCCTTGGCTGTAGCAATGAAATGGAAAATACACCAGATGGATGTCAAGACTACTTTCTTGAATGGTGTGGTTGAAGAAGAAGTATATGTGGAACAGCCACTCGATTTTGAAATACATGACAGGGAGTCATATGTGTGCAGATTGAAGAAAGCCTTGTATGGCTTAAAACAAGCTCCCAAAACTTGGTATGGTAGGATGGACAGTTTCCTACCTAGTTTGGGCTTTACCTAGAGTAAAGCAAATTCCAACCTTTACTACAAGGTTGAGGAACGGAATCCTGTGATTCTACTCCTATATGTGGATGACTTATTTGTAACAGGAGATGACAGATTGATTGCAGATACTAAGAGGAAGCTTGCTGCCGAGTTAGATATGAAATATTTGGGAATGATGCATTATTTCCTGGGTATGGAGGTGTGGCAGAATGCAGGTGGGATCTTCCTTGGTCAAGGGAAGTACATAGTAGATATCCTAACGAGATTCGGGATGATGGACTGCAAGGCCATAGCCACACCGATGGCATCGAACCTGAAGCTTCTATGTGATGCTTCATCTGATCTAGTTGATGTCTCTATGTATCGTCAGATGATAGGGTCCTTAATGTACCTAACGAACACGAGACCAGATATTTGCTTTGCTGTGAACACATTGAGTCAGTTCCTGACAGATCCGAGGAGTGTTCATCTGGTTGCTGTAAAGCATGTTCTGAGGTACCTGAAGGGTACAGTGGATTATGGGCTCAAGTATGAGGCAAATCAAAAGTTTAACCTGCAGGGTTATGTTGATTCAGATTGGGTTGGCAGTGCTACAAATAGGAAGAGCACATCTGGGTGCTGCTTCAATATGGGATCAGGTGTGATCTCTTGGTTTAGCAGGAAGTAGTCCTGCGTAGCACTGAGTACAGCTGAGGCAGAGTATGTTGCAGCCTATTCAGCTAGTTGTGAGGAAGTATGGCTACGGAAGCTACTGTCTGAGTTATTTGATCTCCCATTGGATGCTACTGGTATCTTCTATCATAACCAGAGTTTTGTGAAGCTATCTGAGAACCCAGTGTTTCATGACAGGTCGAAACACATAGAGATCAAATATCACTATATCTAGGATATCCTGTAGAGAGGAGTTGTGAAGCTCCTGTATGTTGCAACGGACGAGCAGATTGCAGATGTGCTGACGAAGCCACTAGCCAGGGTGAAGTTCGAGTACTTCAGGGAGAGGCTTGGTGTTCTTCAGATAGGACACTTCAAGGAAGAAGTGATGGACACATTTGTTGAAGCCATTCAAAGCATGTTGGAAGGAGGATCCTTCACATGGCTGTGGATGTAAGCGTTGGATGATGAGTATCAGGATTATGTTCTAGTTTCTGCTTTGTATGATCAGTTGGATCATTTATATGTATATGTATGTATGCATCATGTTGGATGCTGGATATGATCAGTTGGATCATTTATATATATGTATGCATCATGTCGGATGTTGGATATGATCAGTTGGATCATTTATATGTATGTATGCATCATGTTGGATGCTGGATATGATCGGTTGGATCATTTGTATGTATTTTGTATATGCATCATGTTGGATGCTTGGACCATGTATCTGTATATGTATCAGGTGGATACATTGTATGATCAGGTAGATCATGTATGTTGATGGATACATTGTGTGGATCATGTATCTATGTATCAGGTGGAGACACTGTGTATGATGATATGTATCAGGTAGATACTTGGTATGCATCAGGTAGATGCATTGTATGATCAGGGTGATCATGGATGACGAGCTTCTCCAGATGACATGCATCAGGATGATGCAGTGATGATGATCAGGATGATCATGTGTACATCAGGATGATGTATGATGAGTATCAAGATGATACTTTGTGGCCGTGGATCAGGTTGTGCAGATGAGCATGTCTAGGAGATCCTATAGGTCGGAGTTGTGTACCCATAATAGCCTGGGACGCTCTTTCGATACATTGCTCTGGGAGGACATGTAATTTGTGCCCTGGGAGATCTTCAGGTCGGAGTTGTGTACCCGTAACATCCTGAGATGCTCTTGCGAGGTTTTGTCCCATGGCATGTAATTTGTTCCCGCGAGATCTGGACAGGATGAAAAAGGCCTTAAATGCTTCAGCCAGGTTTTTCCATGACCACATGTAATTTGCTCCTAGGAGATTTGGACAGGATGAAAAAGGCCTCAGATGCTTCAGCCAGGTTTTGTGGTGGACCACATGTAATTTGCTCATGGGAGATCTGGACAGGATGAAAAAGGCCTCAGATGCTTCAGCCAGGTTTTGTGGTGAGATCACATGTAATGTGCTCCTGGGAGATCCGACAGGTAGAGCTGTGTGCTCGTAACAGCCTGGGATGCTTCAGCCAGGTTTTGTGATGGGTCACATGTAATGTGCTCCTAGGAGATCTGACAGGTAGAGTTGTGTGCTCATAATAGCCTGGGATGTTGCAGCCAGGTTTTGTGATGCACGTAATAAGTCCTGAGGATTCCACAGTATGGCCAATGATGATGAAGACCTGCAGGTGGTGGGCCTACATCCACTGTGAAAAAGGACTGGCTCTGTAGAACTTCCTATGATGAGTAGAGTCAGAGATTAGTTGAGATAGAAGCAGCAGTGATGCTGATGATGACGATGATCCTAAGAAGAAGACTTGTCTAGCAGAACTGTGTCGAGAAATACCTTCCTAGTTAAGAGGGAGTGTTGATGTATATGTAACTTCGAAATGTATTTCATATATATTTATTGTACCCTTATTAGAGATGTGTTGTTCCTCTATAAGGAAGTGTCATCATGTGGATTGACAAGTGTTGCAAGTGTGTGTACTTGGCGATGAGTTATTAGACCACCATGTGTGGGGTCGGCCTTGAAATATATATTATATTGTGGATGTACCTAGCTAGACAAGTCGGCCCCATAAGGTCATTGGGAAAACAGGTTAGTATAAATAGAGATCGGGAGATCTCTATTTTGGTCATTCGGAAAGTCACACTTCTCTCACTCAGAAAGTGGTGCACTAGTGAGGAGGAGGATCATCTACGACTAGGATACTATCTCAAGTGTATTTTGGTTGTACTTTGGTTGAGCCATTGCTCTCTCTATCTCTGAGGAAGTTGTGGGGTTTTTCACCTTAGGGTTTTCCCCATGGAAACTCTGTGTCTCTTGTCTCTCATGCTTTTGATTCTTGTGATGCTTTTCATGCTTATTGTGATTGTTATGCATTGATATACTGTATATGTTATTCTCTCAGGAAAGATCCAAGAGTATTGTGAATTAATTCTCAAAATTTAACATTTTCCAACACAATTTTTTCAGAATGTCCAAAACTGCTTGAACCCTTGTTTTGGAAGACCTATAACTTTGTCATAAAGCACTCTCTTGAAAAAATGAGACCATGGTTAGATAGCCTATTCAACAAGGTATATCTTGATAGGAAGGGGTAGACATTTAATTTAACCCATGAATTATGGCAGGCATTTTACTGAGGCCACTTAGGAAGTTTTACTCCCTCTGGTGCAAAACAACCCGAAACCCTATTTTGGAAGGCCTTTAAATTTGTCATCAAACACCCTCTTTGAGAGATGAGACCATGGTAAGATAGCCTCTTCAGCAAGCTACAACATGATAGTTTCAGATAATTTTTACCATTCAGCTATGAGGTACGGTGTGCATTTCCTCAAGGCTACTTCGACCAATTTTCCATTTTTCAGAATGTCCAAAACTGCTTGAACCCTTGTTTTGGCATATCTATAGATTTTTCATAAAGCACTCTTTTGAAGAAATGAGACCATGGTTAGATAGCCTATTCAACAAGTTATATCTTGATATGATGCTGCGGGAATTTTCTTCAAACCATGAATTATGGTGGGCATTCTCTTAGAGCAGTTCTGACTAATTTTTCCATACTTAGTCAATTTCCAAAGTTTCACAAACTTGCCATACTTTTCCAGAATGATGTCAGATTGCAACATTAACTTCATGATAGCACCAGAACACCATCATGTGTCTTTCTAGCCTCATCACACATGCCACATCATCATACTTGTCATGTCATAACTTCCTTTGTCTTCCATAGAGTTTTCCCTGCCATCATGTCCTTGGTTATTCCTTTGATCAACCATGCCACTTCATCATACATGTCATGTAATCATATCATTTTTCATTCCTTTGTCTTCCACTGATTTTTCCCTTCCATCATGTCCTTGGTTATTCCTTTGTCATCACTGAACTCTTTTGACATCAATGGCAACCACATTCAACAATCTAGTGTAGAAACATCTAGTGTAGAAAGCATTGTAATGGTTCCCATATGACAATGGTCAAGGCCTTGATACACATCCTTGGTGAATAAAATATCCTAATGTAATATGTATCCCAATTGGTGGTTAAATATCCCCTCTGCATTACATGTGTAGTGGTTGAAGGCATCATTTGTCCCATGATCCCTAGAAGCTTAATTTAGGTCATATAACCTTTTTTTCCTCACTCGGCCATAGGAAAGATCCCAAGATTCGTCACCAATACAAAAAATATGTTATAGGCACTCATATTCCATAGGCCCTTTATTTACTCCTCTTACCATATATTCAAGACCTCAATTACCATACATGAACATCTATGAAGTTCATATGTCCTCGTGTCAGGTGACCTAGGTTCTACTTATTCATTAGGGATGTATGATGCCTTAATGGAGGATGTTGTTGAGGGTGATTCAAGAGTCTTAGATAATGTGAGTATCACAAGGTAAATTCAAGCCCGGGGTGCAAAAAGCAAACCGATAAGGGTCGGCATGGGCAGGGCCAACATGGGCAAGCCACTCCCAGTCACTCGGCACATGGTTTTGCCGAGTTGGTCCACCAATGCGAGACACACATGTACATGAAGTAGAAGTAGACACACATGTACACCTCAAAATATTGATTTATGGGTAGGATACAAGTGACTATGAAGTGTCTTTGCTAATGTTTGATGACTGTAAAGTGTGGAGCTAAGTGAGGGGAGATAGAAGTAGTGTGATGGAGGATGGTTTTAGGATGACTTAGCAGGATTGTAGTGATGTCCTAAGGGGTTTTTGAAACCCTAATAAAACATAAGAAAATGAGTATTTTTCTCCCCAAGAGGGTTTCTTAATAAATAAATAAAAGAGGGAATCCAACTAGGGTTTGATAAAATATTGGAAAAATGCACAACAAGCTTTGTTTTTTGTATTACATTAAAACATGAAAAATAACACATGTATAAATGTATGTATCAACAAAAAATGCATGTACCAACAAAATAACATAAAAATACACATACCTCGATGTAGAACATATCATTCTTTGATGCAACTCTATCTCTTATGTAAAGTTGACTGACCTCATTCAATAAATCCATCTGGATCCTCTCTATTGCTAATTGTCTCCATCAATCTCTTGTGCTCTGAATGAGGCAGGTAGTAGCGTAGCTTGGATGAGCTCTTTCTTTTCATTGTCTGTAGATGGATGTTTGTGCCAACGATCAAGTTTGTGAAGTGATACACCACTGAACCTAGTCTGTAATCCATGAATACATACCCACTAGTCTTTCTTGACTTCCCGTCTAGTGTAAGATATTCCCCCTTAACCAGCATCGAGCCAATAGGAAATTCAATTTCTTCATCGTAGATTAATGACCTGTAGAGGGTTTTCTTACCTTGGATGCACTGTGCCAACCAATAACCCATGCCCCATTCATTGTCTTTTGGGAAGCAACTGCATATATGTGTCCTGGTTGTACAAGATTTGAGATATGGTCATAGTCTATCGAAATAACTAACATACCCTCCTCTAACTAGGTTGTTTCAACAACTACACATTGGTCTACTGCAAGTGACACACAATCCCATTCATCAACCCATTCCATACATCACATTCATCCCATTCACCACTACTGCAAGGGCTACAAAAGAAAGCAATTTTTCGTGTCCATATTTCAAATAAGGGGTTGTTTGAGCTTCGAACTGAATGAAATCCATGTGTTCCTTGTACTGTGCCGCAACTATAGGAATGTGATTGATCTATGTCAACCACTTGCCAAAAATTTCTTACCACATGTCCTGTCACTGATTATGTTTGTTGATCTCTTGCTCGGTCTGACATTGTTGCAGAGCACCATTCAACTATGGATTATGCATCTCGGATATGAGGGTTTGTGTTAAACCTCATCTCTTCCCTTCATAGTGTGGTCTTGATGCATGCACTGGCCCCATCATGCTCGTCTTTGTCGTGCTTGGTCTCAAAATAGTTCCAGATATGCAACACATTATAAGTCTTATGCAAAACACTCATCCATTGGAATACTCGAGCATTTTTTAACTGGCCTCCACAACCATCCGACCATATCCAATGCTGATCCATCTGTATATCTCTCTCCTTCAACTGATCATAGAAAATTCAAAAAAAATGTTGCACATAATGCAGATCATGGCTTCTATCATCACTTATGTAAAAATTTGTCTCCTTCAGTATTATCCTCATGTCATTGTTGCTCTATGGCCCATGCCTATACATAATATGTACCATGATTTTGACTTGGTTTGAATGGTAGTATTGACTCTGGATTTCATTTTGTGGCTGAAGGGTGCAATTTTCTGCAAAATCCACAATTGACACTATGCTTCCAACAGGAAATGTGTCCCTACATTTTCTATATTGCTCATCTTTCCATCGGGCTACATGCACATGTTGAACATACTGCTTTGTTTTCTTGTAGAATTCCATCAAGAAGTCACATACCCATTCCTGTTGCCATGAAAACGAGGGAGATATTACAATGTGGCCTTTGGAAAAACGTATATGTCATAAATTGAACGTGTAATATGAAAAATATGCAATATTCATTTGTACATGTGACTTCACTAATGCAATCTTTTTACTTTCTCTGGCACTGTCTAATTGATAGGTTATGTATAACTTGAATCTCTACATCTCCATGCCCATCCTTCCAAAATCATGCTCCTCACTTTCATGAATGCAACGGTTCAAAAGAGAAAACCCACTGCACCTAAAACATGTCCCATATAGAAACAATTTTTCATACTATTTTTGTCCTTCGGGCCTTGGACACATGATGTGGTGGATAAAGTCTCTTGATGCATTCAGTGGTAGTATGGATTCATTGTAGCCCTTCACAATATTAGTATGCAAATCACAAAATATATGTTTATATGTGTCATAATAATATTCATATTCTGCGTGGTATCTACAACATCAGGTGTTCCAATCAATGCATATACGAACGTACCATGGTTTTCATTTCTCAAAGGACCTTTGGCCCAGGTTAAATTATGTTTGCTCATTCCTGAATCTCTCATAGAGTTCAGTCTGTGTGGTGTCAAGGAAGTATTTAACATGGGGTTCACATTCAGTAGAACCTTTTCTCATCTTTAGCACGTCTCTTTGGTTTGATGAAGGTTTGGTATGATCATGCCAAAACTTTTGTACCAACTCCTTAACAGCATCAATTAGCTTCCTATCTCCACGAGCCAACCTACAAACAAAATCCCAACAATCGTTTCCACTCGGAGTGTCAATATTTTCTAATAGTTTTTCTATTTAATTTAAGTATGTGATAATTGTGTGATAGCTAGAGACGTTGCCTTGTGGACTTGCTTACAACTGATTCCACTAACACACGACGAGCTGAACATAGATCTTTTGTATGAGACGTCTTCCTAATTGCATTAAATGCAGATTGGATATTTCTAACAATATGACTGCTAGACTTTGAACTTTGAACTATCTTTATGCCCAAAATTATCCTAAAAACAGCTAAACAATGTGACTTTAACAAACATAGCAATAATTGACATTTACATGCATCACCTTTGAGTTCAAAATATTCCTTGACAATTTTGTTGCATTGCCATTCGATAGTGCATTTTGGCAACTTACATTCAAGGCCTGATAGAGCACTTTCATCCACATGAATACGTCTAGGAGTTATTCTTCTTGCATCGGAGAGTCGAGGTAGCGAAGGTGGACATGAGACATTAATACCCGACCTTGTTTGTTGTGGTGCTTCATTCACACATTGGGTCATAATGGGAGTGTGTTGGACATGATTGTGGTCTTCTTGGGGAGATTGCAAATTAAGCACTGCTTGTATGTCCATCTCTACACATGCAGCATCTCCCAATATTCATGTGTCGTGAGGAACTTCAACATGACTCATTGATGAATTGTTGGTTGGAGATTGTGTTGATGTTGGAATTTGAGTTGGGTCCATTGGATGCAATCGCTTTACCTATGGTTCTGAAAAAGAGGTTGTCATGTCAAAAACTGTGTTAGGATCAGTGGTAGGATCAGTGACAGGACCATGTATCACTCTTTCCATTGCCAACCTGGCCTTTTCTCTTACGTCATTAACCTTTTCAATGGGAAGATTCCTTCTAGATTTTTCTACTCTGTTATGTGAGTTTCCCATATCCAAAAGTCTCTTTAACAAAACTATGAGGTCTACCCCTACAAAAGAAACAACAAATAAGATATTAGTTCCATTACACAATGAACTTGACACATTCCAAAATAACTTACCACTTTACAAATTAACACATGCAACTACAAACTATGTTGGTTTATTTTTGTTAGACCACATATCTAAGGAAAGGGGTTAGGGTGTAGTATGCTAAGGATAGGGAAATTAGCCTAGGATAGGGTTCAGATGGAAATAATATGGTATCCTAGGGGTTTCATAATTATCAAAGAAACAAATTATCAAAGAGACATAAAGACAAACTACCTTCCTTATCATGTATAACAAATTATGTATATTGAAATGATTTAGCGAGTTATGTAAGCCATGCAATGTTGAAGTCACATGAAGTTTGAGTTATCAAGTTATTTAAATTGAGTCTCCCATGCAAAATCAAATCAAACTATTTTCTGAGTTGAGAACTCAAGCACATCTAATCCAAGTCATGAACTCAAGTTTCTAGACCGAGTTGAGAACTCAAGTGTGCAATAGAGTATTCATCTATTTGCATATTGATCCGGGTCATGTCCAGGAAGCATGAGGGGGAAAATAGTTCGACTAAATGATTCGGATCTGTTATGGTGGAAGCTTAATAAATAGAACAAGCAAAGCAAGATTACACTACATAGATAAACAGAATATGCGCAGACAATATGTAGGAATGCAAACTATCTTCTATTACTTGTAAATAGATAGATTTCGATGTATGTTACAGTATTATACATGCTTATATAGAATTCTAAGATGCTTGGGTGCCTTCCCGTTAAGTTCAGTTACAAAGAAGTAGTTAGAACGGTTCAACAGTTCAACCGTTACAGTCGACTGGAAGATAGAGAGGCAATCTATCGAAGTTCGACAGTCATTGGTCTCATGTCGATGCTGCATGTTGATGTCATGAACTGTGAGGTTTCTGAACATGTCGAAGGTGCGGAATGTGTCGCAGTATGTTGAAGTTGAGACTCATTGGATTTTTGTCGAAATCAGAACCTAACGAAGTTGTCGAAGTCATATCGAGTTGAAACTTTTCAAAGTTGTGTTGACATCAATGACTTGCCAATTGTGATGCAGGTCAGACCTCCTTCCTTCAGAAACAATGGACCCCATTGTTTGCACGCGAAGGTGAGGAAACTTGTCAGTCAATTTAGTAACATAGTACCACTTTCCTTGAGATGGGAGTTGTCCAGCTTTGGCAAGATAAAATAAGGGAATTGTGTTCATCCTTGTGTGGCGTACTCATCGTTCCACAATGGTGTCGCAAGGAAGAGGCTCTTGAACATCCGGATGGATGTCTTTGGGTTATGCTGTTGATAAATCATTATGTTCCAACAAGGGTGCATGGTATGATTGAAGTAGATCCACGTTCAAGACTAGATGCAGACCTAGGCATGCAGGAATGTTGAGCTGGAAAGCATTTTCTCCAATCTGTCGATGAATATTGTACGAACCATATCGCAAAGGTTTTAACTTCTTGAAAGGACTAGTGAATTGCTCCTTCTTGAGATGTAGCTAGACCTTATCCCCAATTTGGAATGCATGAGGAATACGATGCTTTTTGTGTCGGTCCTTAGCTTTCTCATTTTCTCTATGCAACATATCTTGTGCTTGTCGCTGGATGTCGCAAATCTATTCTCAAAACTTGACTGCTTTGTCAACTTCTCACTGGCTGTAGTCAGTGTCAGAGTTGATCAACTCAATAGGCACTGTGGGTTGAAATCTGTAATAGATCTCAAATGGAATCTTTCTTGTAGAGCTGTGATGAGCATGATTGTAGTTGGATGTATGTATGGAAGACTATCATCCCATGTGCGTTGATGCTTGTGGTTGTATATGTAAAGTAGTTGTACTACAATGCGATTTACAACTTCCGTCAGTATGAGGGTAGAAAGTTGTCGACAATGAGATTCGTGTGTCCATTTGTTGCCAGAGGATCTTCCAAAAGATGCTGACGAATTTGGCATGTTGGTTGGAAATAATGGTTTTGGGTAAACCAAAGTGTTTCCAAACATGTGTAAAGAAGAGCTAAGCAGTCTTTGCACTTTTGTGGTTTTATTACATAATATGAGAATGGCCATCTTGGAAAATCGGTCGACCACTACTAATATCGCGTCATGCTAATTTCTGGTAGTACGATAACCTGTCAAGTATTCTATAGAAATAGATTCCCATGGCCGACTAGGAACTGGCAGAGGTGTGTACAATCCCTGTCGTTGATTAGGTGGTTTGGCAATGGCACAAACCACGCATGCTCAAATGTACTTGTTGATGTCGGATTTAAATGTAGGCCAAAATAAATACTTCTGCAGAATAGCAAGTGTCTTTGCTACTCCAAAGTGTCCCACAGTCTTGTTGTAGTGCACCTCCCAAATGAGCTGTTGTCGATGCTCACTGGTTGGTGCACAAAGCTGTCCAAGCTTGTATAGCAAGGTGTCTCTCAGGAAATAGTCAAAGTCTGAGGTCGATGACTTGTTAGTCTGTAACTGTCGATAGACTGCTGAGAAGTTGTTGTCGTCCTCATACAACTGTGGCGAAGTGGTCGTGTCGTATCCCTGCGTACTCATCACTGTAAAAAGGAGAGTAATGAGTGGTTGATTGAGGCAATTGGTCGCGGCGTTAGCTTTACCCTTCCGATACTTAATCACCAAATGGAATTATTGTAGGTAATTAATCCACTTGAGTTGGTGGTTCATCTGCAACTTTGATTGTGTCGGAGCAAATTGTAGAGGCTTGCGATCAGTGAGAATGACCGTTTCCTTGCCAAGGATGTAATGCCTCTATTTCTTGAGAGCTTGCACAATGGCGTACAGTTCTTTTTTGTACGTCGATTATCTTCTAAATGTGTTGTTAAAAGTATCGGAATGAAAAGCGACTGAGTGATCACTGTTCCCAAGGCATAGTCCGATGTGTCCGTCTCAATCTCAAAGGGCTGATGCAAATCAGGTAGCACAAGTACTGGTGCAGTGCAGAGCTTGTGTTTGAGTTGTTCAAAAGCTGCTTGATGTGTTGTTGTCCACTAGAAGACAGTTTTCCCATTTCCCTTCGTCAACTGATTCAAGGCCCAGGCTATGTGAGTGAAGCTGAGTATGAACTGTCGATAGAAAGTTGCCAAACCAATAAAACTTCTTAGTTCTTGAATGCTTCTAGGATTGGGCCAATCTTTGAGGATCTGTACTTTGTCTAGATCGACATGAATTCCTGCAGAGTCAATTACATACCCCAAATATTTGATGTTGTTCATCACGAAAGAGCACTTGTCCATGTTCAGATAGAGTCGATGTTGATGGAGAGCATGGAGGACTTGTCGAAGATGTCCGACATGTTCTTCCCATGATCGAATGAAAATCAATATATTGTCGATATATACAATGACCCACTTGTTTGATGGACAATCTACCGAGAGCGGACTCAAGGTCTGATCTCCCTAGCTTAATGTAAGTCTAGAACAAATAAGACAGGACACAAAATACTTTCCTAGATCAAATAGAAGTGAAAATGGAAGGATAGATCGTTTACCTTGGATTTGCAGATCCCTTTCTCCTTCGTTGATCCAATGTTCCAACGCTGCCAGATCTTAAACGGCTATATCCTATTGAACATATAACAGAACAAGAATAGTGAAAGCATACATTTCATATGATAGATCTAAGTTAACAGTTAAGGAGGAAAACTCTAAACATCATCAATGCGACAACATTTATGGAAAGCAATTGTATTAACTGTATTGAAAAGTGGAGAGTACAATAGAAAAGAGGATTACAACCATTTCCTTAATGTTGCAAGCTCCTTCTGACAAGCCATGCCAAAGCTCCTAGAGAGAAGTGGATGTCTCCCAAGATAGAGTGCTAAATCTATTAAGCCTAATCTCACTAGCATAAGAGTACCATAGACTTGCCCCCCTTGGAGAAGGGTAGAGCTTCACTTATATAGGGCTAAGTGGATAGGATATGGATAGGGTAGGTTGAGATATGGTAGGAGAGAGATAGGGGATCCTTCCAAGATGTTAGGAACCGAGTGCCAGCTCCCCCAAGAGGTTAGGGATAAGGATACAAGTCAGTAGGCTTCGAGAATGAGCTCGAAAGGCTTTTTTTTTCCATTAACTAACTTCGTCACACCCTGTCGTGGAGCAAGGTGCAACGTCGCAGGTTGCATGAGTGCAGCCTGCGATGACCTCTAAAAACCTAGCATAAAAGCAATGGTGTCCTTTCCAGGTAAATGACTTAGCCAATGGAATTTCAGGGGTGTATACACTGAATATCATGATGGTAGTATTTTAGGTGTAACAGAATGCACCCCAAAGAATGAAGCTGTTTGAAATATTGGACAGGTGAAATGCTTTGATAGAAGAATGGAAAATGGACTTGTCAGATGAAGGATGCTGCAACAGTATAACTGACTCTGAACTAACAATCTCATATGATGTACAACATGGCTACCGACCAATACAATGCAGATCTATGGTAGTAATGATCGACTGAACACAATCATGGCTACTAGACACAAGCGTAGATCCATGATGAGATGGTAACACAACCACGACCAATACAAATGGTATAACCATGTGATTACCCAGGTTGAACATGGTATAAGCCACTTGATTACTGGTCATTTGATATATACCGTTAACAAGTGCGAGGGAAATCACCATTGATGTCAATGATTCCCAAGGTATCACAGTACATATCATCAAGTGTGAATAAATGAGTTGAAGTCGAATGCAAGATGAAATATTTCAATCAAGAGTCAATGATGTAAACTCATGTTGAAAGCGAGGTAACTTGCCTTTGAGGCATGCAGGGCCAAGGTACTTGGTTGGTTTCTAGATTCAATCCTCGAATGATGAGCTGAAGTCGACAAGGATGAATTCGTCGAAGGAGGGCCATGATAAATCCCCCATCATCGACACGAAACACGACAAAGGATGTGTAGAGTGGATCGGATGGCACAGTAACATGTGTGATTGAATCAGAGTAGACCGACATGATGAAAGGTGCACTGACTGCAGATAATGAATGGTGAAAGTATTCTTGAACATGGGCATGGCATGACTTGGCAGTATTGACATGAAGAGTATGACACTAACTCCTAATGCAACTGATGATGGAAGCTTTCTTTGAATGACTCAAAGGAGTAACAAGACTCAGGAAGTAAGCGCAACTCAAGGACAAATAGATGATCCAAGTATTGTATGCAAATGCAGATGAGTGCCATGTTCAAGAACGACTAAGTACTGCCACAGATAAAGGTGTAATACAAAAGCCTTCATTTTTCCCCATCATGAATGATGAGTGCCTCATGTGTTTTTTATGAGCTTGATGAGGGTAACCAGATGCTCGGTATAGCTCATTTCATAGATGAGTCCAGTCCCAAATATTTTCCGAACCTGGGATAGGAGGAGTTCGGCACATGGCGGGCCCTTCAATGTAAAAATTTAACGAGTCCATAGAAGGTAAAATCGATCGTCATTTCATGTTTAGAGAGTCTGAAAAGAACTAAAGAAGAATCCAACGGTCCTTTTTCATAAAGTTAGCCTCATCGCCCGAAAAAGGGTGAAACAACGTGAGAGAGGACTCTTCCAGTCATGAGTGGCTAGAGTATACCTTTTTCATAAGTAGTGCCTCCTGGTCCGAAAAAGGGGTAAACTATCACCAGGAAGATGACCATTCAAATCCTTTTACAAGCGTGAACACAACAAGTTCACTTGGCAATCTTTTCATATTTTGAGAGCCTGAAAAGAGCTTAAAGATAGATTCCGGGGGGGTTCCTTTTCCGTAGGAGTTTAACGAGGCCGAAAAAGTGATAAACCGTAACTCGATAATGTATTCTCATAGTTTCAAGAGCACGAGAAAAAACAAAGAGTAAGCTCATTATGATTAAATAATTACAATCTAATGAATGAAAAGATAAATGACAAAATTTCACAAGGGGTGTTCATACCTGAGATGACCGTTCCAATGCGAAAATGGCATAAAAAGACACTTAACAACTCCTGCACACTCGAAACCTAGGTCAAATAGTCAACCAAATGTTCAAATATGATAAAATCGATCCAAACTATAGCAAACAATATAAAGGCATCAAATATTTGAAAAAGGAATATTCCATTTTGTTTATAAATAGAAATAAAAACCAAATATAGTCACCATTGTTCTATTTGCCAAATTTGGGAGGAGTAGTGCCATTTGGAGCCAAAACTTCACTCATCGATTTCGGGAGCTACGAGCAGCCATTTCACCCACCATCCGGAGCAGGTAACCCTAAAATTCATCCAACATAATTGTAGTGGTTTACATTTTTTAATTTCGTTCATTTTTTTGGGTTTTGGCTTGGTTTGGGAAGGGCCATTGCACTCTCAGCTCGTCGTAGTTTTCCCTTTCGGGAACTACGACGAGACTGTGTCGTCGCAAGGATCGCATAGCTAGATTGCGACGATGTCGCATTGTTTGCAAAAATGGGGTGCGATGGCGGAAACGTCCATCCCAAAACTCAAGCCAAGCTCAAAAAGGGAATGTTTGGTGGTTGAAGCAAGTTCTAACAATGCTAAAAATCTCCTTTTGGCAGGTTCCAAGCATCCAAAATGGTTTTGGAGTGGCATGAACGAGAGCATGAGTTAGATGATGAAAAGGCTGTAAATGATCCACGTTGTCTGGAAGCACTGAGGAAATGTGAGCTCCTCAAGTTCTTCGAGATTCAGGGGATGAAGTCCCAAATCCCACTACTGGCCCATATGCTTCGATGCTGGGATGCGGCCTAGCAATACTTCGTGATCGGTGAGCATGTGCTTACCATAGATGTTGAAGACATCTATTTCCTGACTCTATTGTCCCGAAGAGGGGACAATGTGCTTCTGACTAGATCATGTGGGAGTGATCGTACTGTGGATGACATGATCCTACAACATTGTACTCCTAACATTGCTACTTCTAGTGTGAAGATTCCCATAAAATATGTACGGGAATGTCCATTGTGCATCGTACTCTTCACCATTACAAGGATGGCAAGGAGCCAAGCTCCACACTTAGCCACCAGATCATAGATGCTATATGCGGAGGACTGTATGTCTCCGAAGATCTTTAACTGGTGCGAGGGACTCCTCACAAACATGCGAGCTCAGTTGACCAAGTGTTGGCGAGGAGAGCTCAAATAGTTTGTCTATGGTTCGATAGTGGTCTCCTTCTTATTGGAATGGGCTCCCCTCTTGCATCCTCAGGTACTACTAGATGACAGGGATCCTTGGGATCCACACATGGCTAGATGGACAAGGGTGATGACCCTTCATGGTGGGGGTCCCATCATCTCATATAGTACTGAGTTCTTCAACTGGTTAGAGGGCTAGTTACTGATGGTAGAGGACTTCCCATACAGTGGTACAAAATTTAGAGATGACCCGGACTTGCCGCTGCTAGAAGGAGCAACATGGGGAGACCTTGGTAAGAACAAATAACCCTTGTACTTTTTAAGTATTGTGCATTTATGATTTTTTTGGTTATAGTGCTGACAAGTTAACAACATATGTGTGCATATGTGGGCCCCGTACGACTAGTGGGAGTCTGTCTTCTTGCGAGGAGAGAAAGAGGAGAGGGAGCAATCATGGGAGCTATAGTGCATGATGCCATTGCAGAGATGGACGGGGTCTATGCAAACCTGAGTGGGTTGACGTTAGATGTTCCCGAGCCGACGGTAGATGAGGTGTTGTGACCCATGCAGGTGTACACGGTTGGAGCGACTGCGCACTGCTTCGCAGGGATGTGAGAGTAGTTGACTGTTTCCACACTCAGCAGGCCAAAGCTATTAGACCACCTAGGGTTGTACGGGCCAGGCACTAGGCCTTACGTTGTTACTATGTATGTACTGAGAGCTTGGAGGCCTCAAATTTTTTAATACTGAAAGCTATGAGGCTTCATATTTTGTAGAGACTCACTGAAAACCGTCGTGCTTCAGATTTTTGTACCAGCACTACTTTTTGAGATATATATATATATAGACATTCTGGCGATTTATACATTATGTGTTTCAAAATGGATGAATGATGTGGTCTTTTTATGTGTTTTCTTATATAAAATGAGTTATTTACATGTTATGCCTACTTTTAACAATTCATGAATATATGCTTATGTGTGTGCAAAGTACCAATTTAAGATGAAGTTGGCCATAGAGTCGGCAATTGTGTTAACGTCTCATGGAATGTACAGGTACTGAATGGATTCAAAGGACCTTTCCAGAAGACGGACTCGTCGATAGAGACGGAGTAAGGTAGGATCGCATATGGCATAGACTCGGTTAAGATGAGAGACCACTAGTTGAGAATCCAGGTGGGTGACAACATGGTCCATACCAAAATAAATGGTGTCATCTAGGGTTCCAATGACTGCTTTCTATTCTGCAGCATTCTTGGTTACGAAACCTAGACACATTCCCCCTGAGCTGATAAGCTCGCCAATAGGTGAATAAAGTACCCAGGCTGACGAAGCAAGGTTGTGGGTATGCCGACTGGCACCATCCGCGAATCCAAAACAAGTTTTCATCTGCACACGTAGACAGAACATGGTATAAGAATGAAACAAGACCTAAACACGCAAGAAATCAAAGCATCACACCACACAAAAAACACACACGCATGCCATGTACAGTATATACAAAAGTACTCATGCATGAAAGACTCAAGCATAGTACCTCTTCAGGTAAAGCCCGTTGCGGGGTTCACCCAAAGATATCCCATCATAGTCTTCAAGCTCATAAGCTCCCTTCTCTAAGATGTGTTTCACTATGTAAGGTCCATGCCACATGGACTCAAACTTTCCTGCCCCTCTCTTATTATGCTTTTGGTCATACGTGAGGACCAAATCTCCCTTGCTATAGGCACGAGGTTCTACCGACTTGTCGTACTGAACTTTGATGCATTTCTTATGAGCCATGTTGGAAAGAGCGACATCTCAGCGAGTCTCGTTGAGCTTATCTAGGTAGAGGAATCGTTCTTCCTCGACAGTAGTGTTTGGGAGAAGTTCGATGGAGAGCTTGATAGATGGAATCTCACACTCAATGGGAAGAACCGCCTCCAATCCATACACTAGTTGGAAAGGAGTAAATCCAGTGGCAGTTTTGACACAGGCTCTAAAATCCCAAAGCGCAGAGAAGAGCATATTGTGCCAATTGGCCTTGTGTCTACCCACCATCTGTTGGACCATAGTTTTCAAGATCTTGTTAATGGCCTCGACCTATTCGTTCGATTGTGGGTAGTACAGTGTTGAGTTTTCATGGCAAAAACCCAATCTTTCGGTCAACTCGTCAACCATGTGGTTCATAAAGTGTGAACCATGGTTAGTAACTATCGCTTGAGGAACTCCAAACCACACTATTACATGATTAAACATGAAGAGTGCAGCGGTCATGTCATCGTTCATGTATGTAGGCATTGCCTCGGCCCACTTTGTAAAGTAGTCCATAGCTATAATGGCGTAACTATGCCCCCTGACCGAGGTAGGTTTATAATGCATGAAATTGATGCCCCACTTAGCGAAGGGGCCAACAGCAATAAACGGGTGTCACGTAGCGGGATGGGTGCACTTTTTCATATGAAAATGTTGACATGGAGGACATTTTTTTATGGCCTCGATGCAATATTTGAAGATAGACGACCAATAATATACTGTGTGCAAAATATTCTGGGTTGTAGCCATCCCAGAGAGGTGACTGCCACATGCCCTAGCGTGACAATCATTCAGAATGTGTTCAGCCTCATCATGAGTAAGGAAATGTCGAAGGATAGAATCGATGCCACGACGGTACAAAGTATCACTGATAATCAGATAATATTTTGCATGGTGGCGTATTCGACGATGGTCGTCACGAGACAATTCAGGGTTGAAGCATTGGGTTTGAATATACAATGTGATATCTCCATACCATGGATCAGATGTACTGATAAGAAACAATGACTCATCTGGAAATGAGTCATTGTGCTCCGAGTCTGTATCAGTATGGGGGAGGTCATAGATGAGCTTAGCGAACACCAAAGACTTTTTCGACTTAGGTTTTTCGAAAAGAAGGTCGAATTCTTGCAGTATCATGATCCAGCGTGAATGCTTGCCCCCAAGCACCTGACGAGTCAAAACGTGGTACATGGGGTTTAAATCAGTGATGATAGTGGTGGTGCAGAGCAAAATGTAATGATGAAACTTCTGCACAGAAATGATTGCCGCAAGAACGAGCTTCTCGACATGTGAATAGTGATTTTTAGTGTCAATGAGACCTTTGCTGGCATAATATATCACATGTTCTTGGGTGTTCTAGTCTTCCTATACCAAAACCATGGCAATAGTGGTTCCGGAAGCCGCGAGATATAAAATTTAATCTCGATAGTAATTCGGTGGTTGGATCACATGGGCATGCATGATGGCATGTTTCAAACTTTCAAAAGATTATTGAGCTTGATCATCTCATATAGCCCTGCGTCTTTTGTGCAAAATTACAAACAAAATGCCTTAAATAAGTCATACGTCCTTGCAAACTCTAAAGTTCTGTAATGTTGGTTGGAGGTGGAAGAGTGACGATAGCTTCCACCTTCGAGGGATCAATGCGGATCCCGTCTTTCGAGACGATGAAACCTAAGAGGCGTTCAGGCTCGACACAAAAAATATTCTTGTGAGGATTCAGACAGATATTGTACCACCTGCATCTGAGGAAAACGACTGTCAGATGATCTAAGTGGAACTCACACTGCTTTGAGTGGGCAGGAAGGTCATCCAAGTAAGGTTCCACGAAGTCCTTCAAATCATGGAAGGCATATGACATGGCCCACTGGAATGTGGCACCAACGTTTTTAAGACCAAATGGAAGTTTACGATATGCAAATGTTCGCCAAGGGAAGATGAATGCAGTCTTGTGCTGGTTGGCGGGGTGGATCTCAATTTGGTTGTAGCTGGAAAAGCTATCCATGAATGAAAAAATGACACTTCCAGCACAATTGTCGATAACATGGTCAATAAAGGGAGTCGGGTAGTTGTCCTTGGGACAAGCCTTGTTGAGATCCTGATAGTCGACACAGACGCAAATGGTACCCTACTTTTTATTAACAGGGACGACGTTTGAGACCCACTCTGTCAATGGGACAGGGTAAATGAAGTTGGCCTTGAAGAGTTTCTTAATCTCTTCCTTGATTTCCGCAATCTTCCGAGGGTGTACCGGTTGGAGCTTCTGGAAAACAAGTTTGACGTCAGGATAGGTCTTAATATTGTGTAATACAATGGAGGAGTCTATCCCAGGCATCTCCTCATGGGTCCAAGTGAACATGTCTCAAAATCGCTTGAATAAGGCTGTGGCAGCGATGACTTCTTTAGGGGAACACTTTTGGCCTAACTGAATGTGTTCCACTACACCAGGAGTAATCAAAATGTCTATTAAAGTGGTGGGATTGATGTTGGCAAAGTTGCCTTCAGAGTTCATTTGACACGTGTGTATCAAAGACTGAGAGCCAGAGTAGATATTCAGTGTAAAGATGGTATGAATGTTGTTCTCCACAGTATCCAACAAGGGAAGGAAAGATGAACGATGGTGGAGGTATTCCCATGGCAGATCATCTGCACTCAGGATTTCCATAATGGACTCGTCAGAATGAAAAGTCCGTAGCAGAGGATCGGATGATTCCCATTGTAGAGAACAGGAGGTGGAGGCTATAGCTAAGTGGTCCTTCAGTGTTGAATAGATAGCCTTATACATGAGTTCAGCAGGTGACAGAGGCATAGTATCTCCAATCAGGTCTATGGTGGCTTCATCAGGTACAAGCCATGAATCAGTGGAGTTGGGGATAGATGAAATCTGTGAGGAGATCATGTTCACCATAGAAACATGGTTTGGGGGATCCAAAGTAGGAAAGATTCCCATAAGGGATGAATCCTTAAGGAGGCCAACTCCCACACTCTCATACTTCTGCAAATATTGTCCAATCGAAGGAGCATTATCGCCCGGGTGAGAAGTGGTGTCAGGTGTGCAGAAATCCAGTTGGTCGACTCTGACAATTCAGCCTTGATGGGGGAATTACATTATGCGGAAGATAAATGATGCAACCGTAGTCATGGCGTAAAACCAATTACGACCAAGCAGAATTTTATAATCCAACAGGGCAGCGACTACCTCCACGTTAATGGTTGTGGCATTCCCCCCCAACTCAACTAGTAAATCTTGTAACAACCCATGAGATTGAAAGCCACGCCCGTCGAAGGCTCTCAAAGTGGTAGGAGAATGGTTCAACTCGAGAGAACCAATGGATCTCCAAAATGTGATCGACATGACTAATGTAGAGGCTCCTTCATCCAAAACGGTACAGTGGATTATCTTCCCAGCAATGTTTGTAGCAACTTGAAATGCTAATTGATGGGAGAGCCTTGGTTTGAAATACTCCAGCCAAAACATAATGGTGTTCGATGAATCCGGGTCAACTGCACCGATGGTAGTGAGGAGAGTCTTGCACTGATTTCAACAGTTTTGCAAGACCTCGAGCATTGACATAGCACAAGGAGCTTGTGCTAGGTCCTCTACAATGTTGTATTTTTGAGCAGCCCGAGCATTAGGATTGAAAATCGATTTTCTAATCGTGCCCTTGGGTGGACGCAACACTGACTCAAGAGAAGGATTCTCTATGGTGAGAGGCGCAGTCGGTATGGTGACATCGGGCATCAAAGTGGAAGCTTTTTCAGTATTACCTCCAACAGGTTCCTTAGCTGGAACATTGGATCAACGAAGGAGAAAGGGATCTACAAATCCAAGGTAAACGATCTATCCTTCCATTTGCACTTCTATTTGATCTAGGAAAGTATTTTGTGTTATGTCCTATTTGTTCTAAACTTACGTTAAGCTAAGGAGATCAGGCCTTGAGTCCGCTCTCAGTAGATTATACGTCACATAAGAGTACCATAGACTTCCCCCCCTTGGAGAAGGGTAGAGCTTCACTTATATAGGGCTAAGTGGATAGGATATGGATAGGGTAGGTTGAGATATGGTAGGAGAGAGATAGGGGATCCTTCCAAGAGGTTAGGAACCGAGTGCCAGCTCCCCCAAGAGTTTAGGGATAAGGATACAAGTTAGTAGGCTTCGAGAATGATCTCAAAAGGCCTATTTTTTTACATTAACTAACTTCGTCGCACCCTATAGTGGAGCAAGGTGCGATGTCGTAGGTTGCATGAGTGCAGCCTGCAACGACCTCTCAAAACCTATCATAAAAGTAGTGGTGTCCTTTCCAGGTAAATGACTTAGCCAATGGAATTTCAGGGGTGTATACACTAAATCTCATGATGGTAGGATTTTAGGTGTAACAGAATGCCCCCCAAAGCATGAAGCTATTGAAATATTGGACAGGTGAAATGATTTGACAGAAGAATGGAAAATGGACTTGTCGGATGAAGGACGCTGCTGTAGTACAACTGACTCTGAACTAACAATCTCATCTGATGTACAACATGGCTGCCAATCAATACAATTCAGATCCATGGTAGTAATGATCGGATGAACACAATCATGGCTACTAGACACAAGCGTAGATCCATGATGAGATATGATTTGGCGGTGCCGTGACCATGCTGATTTGGTGATGGGGAAGAACCTGAGGGGTTCGACGAACCAACAGTTTGAGAAGAAGGATAGGTGGTAAGGGATCCAATGATGCCATCAGTTTGGGGTCCCTTAGGTGGTTTCGCAGGGTTGTAAGTGTTGCGGGGTGTGTCAGGAAGGATATCAAACAATGTGTCAGACTAAGCATAGACTAAGTCTAGTGAGTCGGCATGTCTGATGGCTTGTTCTTCGGTGACAGCACCTCCCATGGAAACATCTCGTGCTATGGTTTGTATGAGAGACTTCGTAAACCAATCTGCTAGGAGCTTATCTGGAATAGAAGCCTTAATGAGACATCATCTCCTCCGACACTCATGTATATGATCTGAGATATGAGTAGCGGTATTTTGACGGAGTGAGGTTAAAATCTCTGTACCAGTTTCATATTGTATAGGCACCTGGAAATGAATCAAAAAGTTCATAGCAAGAGAACCAAAATCAGGAAAAGAATGGGGTGGTAGTTCAATGTACCATTTGGAAGTCGAACCAGTGAGAGTCCATTGGAATAACTGAAGATGGATCGATTCGTCCATCAGGGAGTTGGATGAACACCATAAGTGGTATGTCATCACATGGTTTTTAGGATCCTCACCTAGCTTACCATCAAATTTTGGGATATCTGACGAAAGTTTCCCTAGAATGGGCGGCCAATTAGTTCTGTGGTAAATGGGGTCATTTGTTAAATGAGATAGGTCAGGTAGATCCAAAGTAGCCAAAAAGGGTAGCTGTGGATTAGGCTGCGAGTACCGATAGTATGGATAATGCGTGTAAGGACCTATGGGACCTTATATTGACTGACCATAGGGTGTTCCAGGAGGAAACTGGCCATAGGGGTACTAGCTGCCCGGACCAAATGTAGGTCCGCCGCCATAGTAAGGTGGTCCATAACCAAAATAAGGTGGCCCGTTACCATAAGGTGGTGGCCCACCTCTACCGTCGGGAGGGGTGGGATGCCTCCTAATGGTGGGGGTCTGCCACCACTGCCAGGGTAGGATGGGCTGCCACCGCCTCCATCGGGAGGAGGTGTTGGTCCACTACCACCATCGGAATAGGACAGGCCTCCACCACCTCCACTGGGATGGGGTGGTGGGCCACTGCCGCTGTCGGAAGGGTAAGAGCCTCCTCTGCCACCTCCACCATAGTAGGGTTGGGGTGCGCCACCACCACCACCAGGATTAGAGGGTCCTCCACCACCACCAATGGGAGGGGGTGGTGTTCCTCCACCACCACCAGGATGAGATGGTCCTCTCCCACCTCCGTCGAGAGGAGGGAGTGGTACTCCACCACCTCTGCTAGGGGGGGTTGGCCGTGATGACCAAAGTGGGGTGGTCCTCCGCCAGAAGGTAGAGGACCGCCTCCTCCAGAGTTATGTGGGGGTGGACCAAACGGGGGTGGAGGGACTTGCGGGACTATGAGTGGGGGTCCATGTTGTAAAACATTTTGCTGGCCCCATAGACTGTAAGGATTACTGTGGTAAGGTACCCTGTAGAGTGCGTTTCCAGGATTATGTTGACCTGGCATAGGGTTAAGATGACCTGGATACGCTTGACTCGATGGAGGTTGAATTACGTTGGATGGTCCCCCAACATGGGATAGTCCCAAAGTGGAAGGTCCAGGAGGTAAGGAATTTCCAACGGAAGGTCCGATGGGAATCCCTACTGTAGGATTATGGTTAAGAGATGGGGGTTTCTTCCAACAAAGAAGGTAGGGGGTAAAAGGGTTCCTCCCCGTGAATTTTGTGGTGGGGCAGGAGCAGATGACGTAACTATGGTAGTCATGGCTATGTTGGAATATTGTCCTTCAACAGGTTGGGTTATGGGAGGTACTGAACTGGTCTCCTATCTAGGAGAGGCATGTGCAGGAATGGATGGTTGACCAGTTTTAGTAGTGTTCACTTGTTGTGTGGATGGTTTCGATGACTCGAAAGATAAAGAGCGACCTAGGATTGGTCTGTAAGGGGGTAACGATGGGTTTTCAACCCTTCGTTGGAGAATTGAATTCTGACACCTCTCAGCCACAGACCAAAAGTGATCCAATTGTCTACAGTAGTAGGCCAAGGGATCATCCGGAGTAGTTTCATTGGGTGGGGCTACAATGGCAAAATGGGCCACTGGGTGACCGGTAGAAGATGTCCAATAAGCTGTTGATTGTCCAACAGCTGTTGTAGGGTCATATTGGGGTTGATTTATCCATTCCAACTATCCAGGCTCTCCCAGTGCAACGGGAGGTAAGTCTTGTGATGTGGGGATTTGTGCTTCTCCATCCTATGGGGGATGAGAGGTAGGTGAATCTGGAGGAGTATGCGGAAACAAATGTCCTCCAATATTCAAAGTGGGGTTTTCCACTTCATGTGACCCAACCCTGGCTTGTGGATCCATCCTCACCCTTGTAATTACCTCCTGATTAAGGGGATATTTGGGTGGAAAATTTTGAATCTTGCGAGACCTTCTCCAAGGAAATTCAGCTAGAGTGACTGAAACAAAAAGTTTCTCCTAAGGGAAAACTAAAAGAAAAGCACACCAGACAAACCCTACACAAACTAAGGCCGCAAGCAAACTTATGTTATAAGAGTGGATTCAAGGTCTGGAACCTCACAGGATTGTCAAGGCTTCGCAACTCGCGATATGCCGTAGGGTCCAACAATATGATGCAACAAGGAGGATTGGGACCGTACCCTTACCTGCATACCCGATTACCTGGATGGTACATGCATAGTAGCTCCCCAAGTGTTGTTCTCGGTGTGTTGCTCCGCCAAGACGACCAAAAGGTTAACTCAATTGGTTTTAGGAATCCTAAGGGTGTCTCCCGATATACGCAAGGTACGTGGGAGCTCAAATCCGTAGTGGTGTTGTCTAATGCACAACCATTCAGCAAGAGACCTTCTGATATACTACTGAGTATGTGATACACCCTTCGATATACGCCAAGTACTCAAGGTGACTTGATGGGTATGTGAAGGATCTCGATATACCGATAAGTATGTGGAAGACTACAATACCCCTGGGATACAGTGATGGAAAATAACGATAGCTTTCATGCTTAACGATGCCGGAACACGTCTCTAACTTACACACAAGTTTCTAAAGATTTTACCCTAGTTCTACTATTAATTTTATCTGGACGGTTAGGTGAATGCATGAGGTGAGTACATAATCGTAAACATAATGCAGGCCCTAACTACATGCACAAATACACTTTTATTTCAATGAACTCTATGTATGGGAAGGAGAGATTTTTCTTTTTCTTTCCAACGATTTCACCAAAGCAATGCAATGCAAGACAATCCCAAATCTACCAAAAATGACCATGAAGTATTCTTTTTTCTTTTCAACGAAACGCAAAAAAATTTCACAACACTACTAAGCCAAATCAAAGCATGTTTTTTTCTTTTTCTTTTGCCTTTTCAAAACAAAAATGATGTTAAGTAATGAAAAGAGAGAATTTCCAAGTAAGGTATGCAAACTTTTCACTTTCACTATGATGGGCTAAAAGCACAAAAACCAAAAGATACAATGCAATTTCCAAAGCACGGAATTATTTTTGCAAAACTTGATCTATATTCGAATTTTTCAAGAAGATGAGCAACTCATAATTCATGAAAAACACAAATAATGCAACTTTCTTTCAACTTCTCCAAAAGATCTATGAATGAGATATTCCAATGCTTATACAATTCTTCAAATGATCTTGAAAAATAATGGAAATAAAGTACTTTTTATCTTTCAATGAGTGCATCGAAATGACAATTTGACAACAACTATGCTTTTAAACATAAACAACGAACTGAAAAGATTACTCGTAGCACTCTAATAACTCAGAAAATCTCAAGCAGAGATGAGCACACAATGGACTGAAAATACACACAAACACTCAAAATCAATCAGCAACAAGCAAGACTAAAAGCAATCAAAACTAACAAAATGAATGCAAGTGAGGTTTGGAAACCGATCCGATATAATGACCAAATCTGGAAAGGGGAGGAGGGAATGCAAGGGTGAGTGGATTCATGTGGGGAAGACAAGAGTGTCTGCCACTACCAAATCTCAGACTTGTCCCAGATGGAACCCAAAACAACTCCAAACAAAAACCAAACAACTCACCCACACAAAGAAAAAGGGGATCTCTGACTGGATCATACAGCATAGAGGGAGTCTGCACACAAACCAAACTCACAACAAAACTGGAGAGGGCATGCCTGCATGGAAAAAATGGTAGATCGATGCACTATGTGCTTATACACAGTGCAGCATCACAGGTCACCTGTATGAGAAGTGCGACGACGTCTCAGTAGACCAATGGAAGGGCTACGATGACAAACTAATAGGCAAAGAATAGAGATAAAAAACACACAGTGTCGCTCTGGGTACACTGACCAGGTGCGACAGGCGAGATCTGAGTTCAAAAATGAACCAATTCTCCAGACAATGAGCATAAAAAGGTATGCAAATGAGATGTGCAAACTAAAAGGAAGCTAACCAGACTCTTCAAGGTGAATATATGATGGTGAAATCCATTTCAATAAGGAAATGAGAAAATAGTATGGCTTGGAAAGAAATCTACTGAAAAACGACATTCAAATTGACAACTATAAAGTAATGTTCTCCCCAGTATGGTCGCCGGATTTGTTTGATGGACAATCTACTGAGAGCGGACTCAAGGCCTAATCTCCCTAGCTTAACGTAAGTCTAGAACAAATAGGATAGAACAAAAAATACTTTCCTAGATCAAATAGAAGTGCAAATGGAAGAATAGATCGTTTACCTTGGATTTGCAGATCCCTTTCTCCTTCATTGATCCAATGTTCCACCGCTGCCAGATCTTAAACGGCTATACTCTATTGAACATATAATAGACCAAGAATAGTGAAAGCATATATTTCATATGATAGATCTAAGTTAACAGTTAAGGAGGAAAACTCTAAACATCATCAACAAAACAACATTTATGGAAAGCAATTGTATTAACTATATTGAAAAGTGGAGAGTACAATATAAAAGAGGATTACAACCATTTCCTTAACATTGCAAGCTCCTTCCGACAAGCCATGCCAAAGCTCCTAGAGAGAAGTGGATGTCTCCTAAGCTAGAGTGCTAAATCTATTAAGCCTAATTTCACTAGCATAAGAGTACCATAGACTTCCCCCCCTTGGAGAAGGGTAGAGCTTCACTTATATAGGGCTATGTGGATAGGATATGGATAGGGTAGGTTGAGATATGGTAGGAGAGAGATAGGGGATCCTTCCAATAGGTTAGAAACTGAGTGCCAGCTCCCCCAAGAGGTCAGGGATAAGGATACAAGTCAGCAGGCTTCGAGAATGAGCTCAAAAGGCCTATTTTTGTCCATTAACTGACTTCGTTGCACCCTGTAGTGGAGCAAGGTGTGACATCGCAAGTTGCATGAGTGCAACCTGCAACAACCTCTCAAAACCTAGCATAAAAGCAGTGGTGTCCTTTCCAATTAAATGACTTAGCCAATGGAATTTCAGGAGTGTATACACTGAATCTCATGATGGTAGCATTTTAGGTGTAACACCATTTTCCGATGAAAGGTTGAAGAATGTTATCCATATGTCTCATGAAGGTCGTAGGTTCATTGGTTGAGTCGAAAGGAATGACTAACCATTCGAAAAATCCTTCCTTGGTCTTGAACACACTTTTCCACACATCTGAGGGCTCGATTGGAATCTGATGGTATCCCGATTTGAGGTCTAGCTTAGTAAAGAATTTAGCACCTTTCACACAGTCGATGAGATCATCTATCTACGGCAGAGGGTACCGATTCTTCACCGAAATTTTGTTGAGAGCTCGGTAGTCGATGCACATGCACCAAGTCCCATCTTCCTTCGAAACTAGGACAACTGGACTTCCATTTCCTTAGCTGCTTCCTTTTCTTATACTGTTGCTCAAGGTATTTGGGTGGGTAAAATTCCTTTCGGATGTGTTCGACGAATTTATACCATGTGTCGATGGGGTCTCCACTTTTCTCCATCTTTGTCGATAGGTTTTCCCACTAGTAGTGCACATATGTTGACATCTTTAAGGATGCAATGGTGACTTTTTCAAATCTGGAGAGTTGATTTACAGCGTAATAGGATTCCAATTGTTGCACCCAATTGTCGATGGATTCCACGTCAATCTTACCTTCAATATTTGGTATGTCCGAATTCATTTTCACTTTGAAGGGGCTGATTTTGTCGGAGTGAGTTCTCGTCAAAGATCCTCCGGATGTCAAAGCGAATCGCATGAGAATCTCATTGAACTGGGTGAACATTTCAGTCCATTGCGAAGCCAGAGCTTGCTCAATAAGCTGTGTTGTCTCGTCAGCTGCATGTATATTGTTTGTTTCTTCAGTCATTTATGGAGGTAGCGTCTGCTTGGATTGTTGAGATTGCGAAAGAGTTTGTACCGGCATAAGTCAGGTAACTTTGAGAGAAGTGTATACGCAGAACTTAAGCATGAACAAAACTAAGTGCTCTAATACCAATGAACCGGGTCATGTCTAGGAAGCACAAGGGGGACAATAGTTCGACTTAATGAGTCAGCTCTATTATGGCAGAAGCTTAATAAAGAGAATGAGCAAAGCAAGATTACACTACACAGATAAACACAATATGCGCAGAAAATATGTAGGAATGCAAATTGTCTTCTATTACTTATAAAAAGATAGATTTCGATGTATGTTATAGTATTATATGTGCTTATATAGAATTATGAGATGCTTGGGTTCCTTCCCATCGCATTTAGTTACAAAGAAGTAGTTAGAAGGGTTCAACAGTTCAACCATTACAGTCGACTGGAAGACAGAGCGACAGTCTGTAGAAGTTCGATAGTCATTGGTTGCATGTAGATGTCATGAATTGTGAGGTTTCTAAACATGTCGAAGGTGCAGAATGTGTTGTAGTATGTTGAAGTTGAGACTCATCGGAGTTGTGTCGAAATCAGAACTTGTCGAAGTCATGTCGATTCAAAACTTGTCGAAGTTGTATCGACATCAGTGACTTTCCAACTGTGATGCAGATCACGGATATTACAGTTATAGGACTAGCACTATCTCCTTTGTGTTCAAAAAAGTAGTGGAAATCACAAGAAGAGGACTAAAATATTCTTCCTTTCCAACACCCTAGGATGAGATGACATTACACGTAATAAGTTGCATTACCTATGAGGCCAGACACAACATGGTGCTTGGTTATCACTCTAAATTCATTTCCCGTCTAAGTCTTCAGATAAACATAATTATTCCTTACAATTCTGATCAATATATATGATGGTTGTTCAAGTGTAGAATGGAGAAACTAGTGTCTTTCCTAGCCATGAATTCATAAAAAATTTGGTAATAAAACCCTACATAGAGATGCCTAAGGATGTCTTGGGAATGGTTTGATATTTTTTCTACATCCAACAAGATAAAGAGAATAATTTTACTAGTTACACAAAGAGGAGGTTGCAAATTCCCCCAAGGAAGGAGAATTCAATGAGGTAGAGGCAAGTAGTCAAGCTCAAAGGAACGATATTAAAGAAACAATATGATAAATGTATAATGAAGAGGATAGCATGGAAAAAATGTCATGTACTATTCAATATGACCCTCTCCCATGATTGCTTCTTAGGATTTTATTCAAATTTAAGAGTCTCAAGAGAGAACCTCATCCATGCCATCCTTGTGTGAAATCAAAATATAAATTCATGGAAATAATTATTGGTTTACATTGCATACTTCATCTTGTCTAGTGAATATGAATTTTTTTTAGATGTGAACTTTGGAATTCTTCTTGTCAAATTCATTGTTGTCTATGCATGGATATTGTTGTAGGCATATGATAAAACACAAAGTCATGGGAGATTCTCAAATCTTGTGAATGAAAATAGTTATTTACAATTCACCATACCTATAGAAATTATCTCCACTTACAATGGAAACTGGTATCTTGAATGTATCCACTAGATTCCAAGACCACTGAAGATGTTTGTTAGATTCCAAGAGTGATTTTGTGTCCAATAGATCAATGAGTGTCCAAAATATCAATGAATGTGAGCCAATAAGCAACCTGGAAGAGCTTGAAAATCCTGTGTTTTTTGGTAGCATTGTCGGGAACATAAAACTCTATTTTTTTTAACTAGCAGCAGACGTGCACACGCGTGTTTACATGCATGCATGTGTGTTTGTAGCGCTTAAACTCCATTAGCGCGTATGCCCAAAACATGTGCATGCGCCAATGCATAACGTTTACACCATTAATTGACCAACGTTTATGCCATTTAATGACAAACGTTCAATACTTCAAAAATATTGCATCCTTGACATTTGATGAGTTATGATTCATGAGGTTATAATGACCCATGTTTTAGTGTATGTGTATTAGTATTGGTTACTGAAACCCTGATAGTCCTGGTTATTATGCATAACTATGTTAGACATGGAGACCTATATGGTTGCTTAGGATATTCATTAATGATGATCATTGATAATTGATTATAATGATTATAGACCTTAACTATGATATTTATTGATTATGTTTATTATGGTGTTGGTATTCCTTAATTATGATGATGTTCCTTCATACTTGACAATGGTTTGTGATTTGTAATGTGGTACATGAGACTTATCCTAGATGATGTTGCATATGTATTATTGGAAGAGGATAATAAATTGCATACATTGGACTATACTTCAAAAGTTGATAAATGAATGGCTAAAGAGAGGGGGGTTAAGGATTCTAGGGATTTAAGGGTTTAGGACTTAAGGTGTAAGGTCTTAGGTATTTGGACTTTAATGATTGTGGGTTAGGTTGTTTAGGAGTTAGGTTTGTGGGATTACAGGTTGAATGGTCCAATGGTTTAGGGGTTAAGGTATGTAGTTCTTTAGGTAGAGTGAGAGGTAGAGAGAGATAGAGAGAGAGATATAGAAAAATGGGATATGGGAGAGATAGAGAGAAAGAAATCATGGGGTTAAGGGGGGAGCAGTATCATACCACGTCATATCTGCAATGGTCGTGCCCGGTGCAACGCCACAAGGGATTTGAAATGTAAACATGCTTACAGGGTTAAAGAAGATGATTGAGACCTAAATGAACGTTTCATAATTCAGGAGCTACGATGTGGGGATGAAATGATTTGGGAAATGGGCCCTAAATCATTTGGATATGATTGTTTATCACACCAAAGACGGCCCATAGGGCCTCAAACATGGTCGAGTAAGGAAATAATACAAAAAAAACCCTCTCATAAGTCCAACTTTCAAAAAACATTGTAAGGGGCCACTGGATTTTCCCTAGGGGGTGTTGTGGTCACAACAATGGGATACATGAGCCATGAGTAGGTTTTGTAAACTGAAACAAGGGATTTAATCCCTAAATGACCCTCTCAACCTACAAAACCTAAAATCAACAACGTGAGCCATCTATAGGTGTCTTTGGAATCAAAGTTGAATGCAAGTGTCATTACAATGTCTTCGGAATCATGTACGAGTATTAAACAAGAGCCTTTGTCAATAATATTTTCTTCTTAGGAATATGGACACCATTAGTTGTCCAATATAGATTATTCATAACATGCTTTATGCACTGTGGATGGTTCTTGGGCCCTTAACCCTAGTGTTGGTAGAAAAACAATAGCCTCAAGCCCTTGGCCGTAGTCATCATCGTTTTCTTTGTCATTATGATCATCTTCATTGTCTCCATCATCATCATCATCATCATCATCATCTTCTTCATCATCATCATCATCGTCGTCATCATTTTCATCATCATATTCATTATCATCATCATCCTCATCATATTCATCATCATCATCATCATCATCATCATCATCATCATCATCATCTTCGTCATCGTCAACACCATCAT
>BSBM01001320.1:1470000-1792500 GCA_027924585.1 Larix kaempferi | reverse complement strand
ACAGTTAAAACCGGAAAGGAAAACCATTATTGGGATCGCAGATACTACCATGGGAAATAAAGAGGCACAAGATCTAACGGCTCAAATAAAAAAGCATGTGATCAACGGTTGGAAATAAAGTACATTCAAAAAGCTGCCAGAAAGTTAAGAAAAAGAGCTTATATAAAACAAAAGGGTTTTCAAATAACGACATTTTGTCTATGTGTCGATGTTGCTGGAAGCTCTAAAGACCGGTGGATATTGGCAGTTACGACAGAAGGATAAAGACGTGTCTATACAAGTAGGGTCTGGTGACCTGGCTCACATATTTTAAAGGAAATTTGTTTGTAGAAACGATTTAAATGGAAACTGTGCATGATATAGATGCTTTTAAAGCCAAAGAAGCCCTAGAAGATAGAGATGGGGACATTTATGATACCCTAATTAGGTTATCGGTCGCTGAATTCAAGCTTAAGTTGTCTAAGTTATTAGAAGAAGGTATAGACATACACAGACTCCACCAATCATCCTTGTTAGCCTTCTGCCCAGACCAAACCCCGTCTTTTCCAGAATTTGTGTCGTGGTGTGCTGATAATTATTCCAGAGAAGAAAGAACTGTTTTAGATAGTCGAAAAACCAAAGTCGTCTGTAAAATAGAGCTTTCCGTTATAATCAAAGCCCTAGAAATAAATTTTTCCCAAACCCTCGAGTCTGAAAGTTTTTCTAAAACCTCTATTATTGAATGTTATCATCAAACCCTTCAAGATAATAGAGAAAAGTTCTTGTCTACGTGTCTTAAACCAGAAACAAACATTTCAAATATCCCTTACCCTATACATGTCACTTTATTTGATGAAAATACCCAACTGGTTCTGACATTGTTGGCTTTAATCCTAGGGTTTGACACAAACATGTATGTAACTGAGTTTCAGTTAAGCCTTTTGTATAAAATGAGTACAATTCCGCCAGGGATTGATGAAAATCAAGTTCCTCGACTTAACTTTGAAGAATTCCTAGCTGAAAAGATCCATGACCAGATGGTCAATTTCCCTACTCTCAGACATTTCAGATTTCAGTCATTTTTTATGAAAATGATCATGATGGCCAATCATGAAGAATTAAAATCCCCTGAAATCATTTTCACAAAGTTATTGGAAAATAATATGTTTAATTACATAAATTATATGCTCTCATAAATTTACAGAATGATTTTTGGTGAAAGATTGCTTAGAGTATTACCAGAAATGCAAGCATGTATGCAATTAAGTGCAGAATACGATGTAGGAGATTGGTTCTTCTCAAAAGACAGTACCGTGATCAGGTTATATGGTTTCAAACATAAACCCTATGTTTTACAGGCGTTTCTTACCTTAAGGGTTTTTTCCTTGGAGTTCCTTAGGCAGAAATTAATTGTTGAAGATAATAATTTATTGCTTTTCAAACAAGAAACAGATATCAAGTATCCATTCACACTTGGCCCATTCACAGTGAAGAACAAAAATGCTGCTATTTATATAGAAAAATTATTGAAAGATATGGAATTTGAGACAGACATGGCTATTGAATATGATCCGTTAAACATAATATCAAAACGAAGAACGGATCATCGCATCAAAGCGTTGAATCAACAGGTGATTGAGGGAATGTCTGATAGAGAAAATTGGTTGGATTATAAGGAAGAAATCATTCCATATTCTCAAGATAAAAAAATGATATTGACAGATACAACAATGGAGTCAGAAAGCACAATGAATACTGCAATGGTAGGGTTTAAAAGGCCCATACAAGACATAGCCAACATTGAAAGTGAAGAAGCAGAAAAAGGGAAAAAATTAAAAATGGATGAGCAACAAGAGGTAATGGCAGTTTCAGAAGAGGAAGGAAGAACCGAAGTCAAAATACCAAAGGTCATGGTAAATGAGTATAGTATTAAAGAATCCCCGGTAGAAGATGATGTAAATAAACCACACAATCTGATGGATGTATTTAATGAGCACAGTCAAAATAAACAGGAATCCTCTCGACAAACCAGTCAGTTATTTCCAAAGATTAGGAATATATCCAACACATAAGTTAGTTTATTTACTAGCAGAAATGTCAAAGAAAATTATTTAAAATTTTCAGTTGTTACTAAAGATAAGATCTCAGAGATGAAATTTGATCTGACAAAAATCAATGCCCTAGAAAAATTTTTATTACATAGACAAACAGGATAGGTTATATAATCAGATTATTTGGGAGTGATCTTAAAGGTAGACAAGTTGAAAATTTTAGTAGATAAATTAAATAACCAATTGAGACAAGAAAAAACACAAAATAAGTCTCGACAGCAGCAAATAAAAAGATTGCAAACAGATTTGATAAACAAAGAGGGAGATGCAGCAGCAAATTTACTCAAAGAAAAGGATGACACAATTCAAATGTTAAGGCAGAAGCTGAAAATCCCAAACACTTTGCTTATCCAAGGAGCCGAATTAACAATACTGGAAAAAGAAAAAGAAGAGTTGTCAAATGAAGTAAAAGATATTACTGCAAAAATGTTGAAGCTCACCGAAGAAAAAGTTCATTGGGAAAAAGAGAAGATTTGTTTGGAAGAGCAATTGGAAGAAATAAAGAAAAAGTTATCAGAATTAGGTCAGCAACAGGTACATGCAGGTACATATTAAGATAAAAATGGATTGGATAGTCTCTTACAAGCCATGTCCCAGGTAAGTCTAAAAGATGTCGAGATTAAAGAATTGAAAATTGGAGTACAAAAGCTAAAACAAGAAAATGAAACAAAGGATAAGGAAATTAAAACTTTGCAAACAAGGAATCAGGAATTGTCTTATAATAATAAAGGTTTGGCAGCTCATGTAACAGGACAAGTTGCAATGCAAGGTTGCAAGCATATGGTATGGGAACAAATTATAAAGGAAGTTGAAAAATTAAGACCTTATCTTGATTATATGAGAATCAAAGAAAAAGTGGCCAAAGACGCTTTTGAAAGTTGCAGAGCAGTCAGAGAGAATTTAAACGGAAAGCCAAAAGAAATAGCACAAAGGGCAATAAATTTCCTAAATAGTTTAACTGAAGCAGATTTGACAGCAATGAATATAATGAATAGAATTTCAGTCATTACATGGGCCAGAAGAATTTTGGGAAAATATTCACATGTTGAAAATGTTGAAGTTAAAGCTGGAGATATACGAGAGGAAGTAATAAAGTTTAAGAAGCGATTTGAAAAATTAATAAACAAAGTATTCCCTGCTTTTTGGGATAAAAAGCATGAATTGATTCCTCCAAATGAATATAAGAGGTTACTGTTTGACATAAGAATGGATCACAAAAAGTTTCAGCATTTGGATCATATGATTACTGGAAAGATTTTAATGGAGAAAATTGCAGAGGACTTTGAAATTTTAAATATGTTGATCTCAATCTGTGAGAATCTTCCTCTTGTTTCTTATGCAGGTCACCTTGAAATGTGAGTCTTGGTGAAGGAAATGACCAGTTATGATCTACCCACGGTCGACCAATGGAACTATGTGGATAAATATGGAAGGAAAAGATATTCTGTCCATTCATGAAGATACATTCAGAATTTTTGCCAAGTGGCAAAAATGATGTTTTTATTTTAAAAAATTTGTAATATTGTTTAAAGACAGTTATCTTTCAAGTTAAGACATTTTCAGTTACTAGTTAAAAGAAGTGGTTATGTCAATCTTCTTTCGAATTTTGTATAAAAGACAATGAGAATCATTTTTGAAAGGGTTGGAAACTCTTTGAGAGACAATAAGTTTTGAAGTCGGCTTTTGAAAGAATAATAAAAAGTCGTACAGTGGAAATACCTATCTTTGGAGACCAGAGATTCATGTGTTGATCAGTTTTACAGTCTGTCTTTTCCCTCATCTCTATATGTGCATGTTTACTTTATTTTTTATACCTTCCATTATGTTCTTCTTCTATGCTTAAATTAACATTTGAAATAAATCGGGATTCATACTGGTTATGCCTCGTTTTATCGCATTTAAGTATCCATTATTTCTCCAAAGTTGACAATGGATTCATCCTGGTTAGATGTCTGTTGTTGATGGATTATCATTATTTCTTTCTATACCACCTGCAAAATCAAATTGACCGTGATATGGTTGCTATCTTGCGTCTGTGAAAATCTATTTGGTATAAATCTCTTGCTGGCACGTTAGATATTTGAAAGTTGACTCCATACCCAATGTTTCTTGTTTTCCTTTCAACCAAGTAAATCATTTTGTGAAATTTTGAGTGTGTTTCTATATATTTTTAGCCTTTACATATATCTTGTGAGAGAGCCCTCTCTGGTGGAAAAAATGGCTAATTTTTCTACCTGAAGTTTGGTTTGAAATAAGTTACCTTAGGTATTATTCTTTTACAACCGGGATAAAATCTGAGTGTTAACATTTTGGCGCCGTTGCCGGGGAACAAAAGTGAAATTTTCTGGGAGAAATGATAGAGAAAGGTCAAATTTCTTGGGAAAGGAAGTTTGAAGTTTTAAAAGTTGGTTGTAGATATTGCCCTGGAGACTTCACTTTTGAAAAAATTTCAAGGTTTTTTGAAGGTATTCAAAAATAGACATTGTGGCTACAAGAAGAAATCTTGGTTCATAGTTCTTCTCAGGCATGGATAATCCAGAAAAGCTCCTCACGATAGATAAAGGCAAAGGCAAGACAAAAGAAGGTATTCCTCAGTTTTCAAATATATTCCCTTATTTTCAAGAAAATTTGTTTGAGGAAGAAAATATTGGTTCAAGTGAAAAAATTTTGTTTAGAACTAAATCAGATTCTGATTTGAAAGAAACAAAGGTTGATCCAAAAAGTTTGTGGGACTATTCTTTAAAATCTGTCTGGGAAAATTTGCAAAAATCTAAAAAGGTTGGTTCCAAAATATCCAAGGCCCAAATAATACCTGTGCAAAGTCATAAATTTATAAAACAACAGGTAGTGATTGTTCCACCTTATAATCCACCGCCCATGGCTGCCGAATTTGCCCCATTGGTTTTGCCCGCTGCTTTACATGATTTGCCTCAAAATTATGGACATAGAATCGTTACTTTTGATGATGATGGTAATTATACAGCACAGCAACATGTTGATAACTTCAGTGATTTCATTGATTTAGAAGAAGTGGATTATGATGATTCAAAAATGAGGTTGTTTGCTCAAAGCCTATGAGGCGAAGTAAAAAAATGGTTTAGAGCTTTAGCTGCAGGATCAATTGCTAATTATGATGCTTTCACAACTCTTTTTATCGAAAGATGGGAAGACCAAAAGAATCCTTCACAGATGTTGACATAGTATAACAATATGAAGAAAGGAGGTTTTGAGTCGGTTCAAGAATTCTCTGCCAGATTTATGAAAGTTTATAACTCTATCCCTACAGACATAAAACCTCCAGTAGGAGCAGCCAAGTTAAATTATGTAGATGCTTTTGAAGGTGATTTTTCATGCACATTAAGAGAAAGAAGATCTACTACTTTGGCAATAATGATGAAAGATGCGGTGGAAGTTGAAGCTAATATGATGGCTTCTGGCAAGATGCGGCATAGAGATACAGACCGGAAAAAAAGTAAAGAAGATAATCAAAATACAGCTTCTTCCTCTTCCACAGATGTAAAATTTGAAGCAATGATGAAAACTATGGAGAAGCTGTTAGACAGGTTAGTGGTGGATAACAAAGCTCTGAATAGAGAACAAACAGAACCTCAAATCAAAAAGCCTAATTTTAGGAGACCTTTTGTCCCACCCATAAGGCCAAGAGATCAGAGGGATCCAAGGAATGCAGAAGAAGATCCAGTCAGACCTCCTTTTCCTGAAAATTATATTGTTGGGGAAGCTAAAGCTGAGATGGCTGAGAGTGACATTCACCATTGTGGTAGTTCTGATCCAGAAGTCTATCTGACTAAACATGAACATAATATGTTCCTTGTAGAAGGAGAATGTTGTAATTTGGAGATAGAAACTAATCAATACCAGATTGGTTACCAAAGTGCTATAAACGATCTTCAAAGAAAGATAAATCTGAGAAATAGAGACGTTATAATAGACAAAGGAAAAGGGTCAATGGGTAAATCAAAAGGATCTACAGATAAACCCTCCACTAGTCAGAATGAGCAGCAAACGAGAAGAAAAGAAAACGAAGATGTGCCAAAAGGAATTTCAGATAACAAGAAAGATTCAGTAAAAGAAGTTGATAAAAATTTGGTTCCTTTCAATATACAAAGTGAAATGTCCAAAGTCAAGATTTCTATACCTTTCAATGAGATATTAAAGAATAAAGAATACAATGAACAAATTTTTAAGACGATGCAAGTAGAAAATCCAGTGGAAGTAGATACTTTAGAACTGGATAATGATGCTCCTAATATTTTCCTGGGTTCAAGAATGGAAGATAATTGTTTTGGGGAGATTTATCCTTTCTATGTAGATTTGAATGTTCATGATAAAGTTGTGCATAATTGTATGTTAGACTTGGGAGCTTCTCATAACTTGATGTCGAAACTTGTAGTTGAATCTTTGGGGTTAGAGATCACAAGACCATATGATGACCTATTCTCTTTTGATTCAAGGAAAGTTAAATGTTTAGGGTTGATTAATATTTGACAGTCAATCTCAGTAAAATACCAGTCAAAGGTATCCTCATGGATGTGGTGGTTGCTGATATTCCAACAAAATTTGGTATGTTATTTTCTAGATCATGGGCTTCGAAGTTAAAAGGAACATTGCAGATGGATATGTCTTTTGCTACTATTCCAGTGTTAGGGGTACACGGAAGATTATATGTTGAAAAAATGGTTGCTTATTTGGTAAGTGACTTAAAAGAACCTGAAAAGCATGCTATATATGCAGTAGACACAGATTTGGGGTCATGTATTCTGTACAATGATGTTGAATCCAAATAAAAGATAGATTTAATCGAATCTAAAGAAAATGAAAAAGAATGACTATTAAGAGAAAAAATTAGAAAAGAAGGAACTTGGACAATGCATTTTGATGGAGCTAGGAGCAAAGAAGGAACTGGTGCAGGAGTATGGATAATCACACCTAATCGAGAATTCTTGATGTTTTCTTATCAATTAAATTTTGAATGTACAAACAATGTTGCAAAATATGAAGCTTTGATTCTGGGGTTGAATGTATTGAGAGATTTAAAAGCAAAAAGAATTGAAGTATTTGGAGATTCTGAATTAGTAATAAATCAGGTAAAAGCTATTTATCAGATCAAACATCCTAAAATGAAGACATACAAGAATGAAGTGTGGGATTTATTGGAAAACTTTTTCGATGAACATGATGTTGCTTCAATTCCCAGAGTTAATAACACCGTAGCAGATTCTTTGGCCACTATTGGAGCTGCGTTCAAAACCCCTATCTTTTCTAAAAAGAAATATGATATTGAGGTTATACACAGACCATCTATCCCAGACAATATCAAACACTGGTAGGTTTTGAAGATGATCAGCAGATTAAATGCTTTTTAGAGATGACAGATGAATTCAATTGCAGGTCTATTGATGTAGAAGATGTTGAAGAATAGACCTTTGAAGAATAACGTTATCCCTAGAGGTTTGATTCCTTTAGAAAAATTGTTTGATAAAAATGATGTGGTGAAAAATCCAAAAGTAGAACCTAAACCTGAGGATGTCAAAGATTACAATTTAGGTTCCAAAGAAGATCCCAAATTAGTAAAGCTTTCAAAGAAACTACCAAGAAAGGAAGAGAATAAAAGTGTGGAAGTAATGAAAAGATTTTCAGATGTTTTCACCTGGAGTTATGAAGACCTGAAAGAATATGATGTTTATGTTATACAGCATACAATTCCTATCAAACCTGATGAAAATCCTTTTAAGCAGAAGTTGAGAAGAATAAATCCCAAGTTGCTTCCAATAATAGAAAAAGAAGTGAGAAAGTTGTTTGATGCTAAGATAATCGTATCCTTGAGATTTTCTAAGTGGTTGGCTAACCTAGTACCAGTAAGGAAAAAGAATGGCGAAATAAGGTTGTGCGTAGACTTTAAAATTTTGAACAAAGTCTCTTTGAAAGATAATTATCCACTCCCGAAAATGGATCATATTTTGCAAAAAGTTGTAGGAGCCGAAAGAATTTCTATGTTAGATGGTTTCTCAGGTTACACTCAAATTAAAGTTCATCCAGAAGATCAGGAGAAAACTGCTTTTACTACTCCATGGGGAACGTTTATGTATGCCAAAATGCCATTTGGTTTGATGAACACAGGGGAAACCTTTTAGAGAGCCATAGACATTGCATTTGCAGATGAAAGAGACAAATTCGTGGTAGTATACATGGATGATATCACTGTATATTCAAAGAATGTTGTTGATCACTGGAAACATTTGGAAAGAGTTTTCTTGAAATGTAGAAGGTTTGGGATCTCTTTAAATCCAAAGAAATCTCATTTTTGCATGGAGGAAGGAAGATCGTTGGGACACATTATATCAAAAGAAGGCATCAAGATTGACCCAGAGAGAGTATTTTCCATACAGAAGGTCGGAATGCCTAGAAGTAAGAAGGAAATTCAGTCATTTATTGGAAGGGTAAATTGGTTAAGAAGGTTCATTCCTAGTTTTGCTAAGATTTTGAGAAACATATCTGAAATGCTAAGAAAAGACAAGGAAATTAAATGGACTGAAGAAGAAAGACAATATTTTGATGATATTAAAAGGGCATTGACTGAAGCACCAGTGTTAATTAGTCTAGATTATTCAAAAGATTTCATTATGTTTACTTATGCATCAGAACACACAGTAGCTAGAGTATTGTTACAAAAGAACCAAGAAGGTATGGAACAGCCAATTGCATTTTTCAGTAAAATTCTGAGGGATGCAGAATCAAAATATAACATTATGGAGAAACAAGCTTATGCTTTAGTGAAAGCATTGAAGGATTTCAGGATATACATATTGCACTCTCATATAATAGCACATGTTCCATCAGTAGCAGTGAAAGATATTCTTACCCAGCCAGATCCTGAAGGAAAAAGAGCAAAGTGGATAGTAATATTATTGGAATATGATCTCGACATTAAGCCTACAAAGCTGATAAAAGGCCAAGGTCTGGCTAAAATGATAACGGAGACAAATTGGGATTCTCTAGGTATGAATTTTCTTTCCGGAATTTCAAAAGAATCCATTCCAAATTTCCAAGTAATCGAAGATTTCTATTTATCTCCCTGGTACGCGAACATTGTGTATGTTCTGCAAAATCTTCAAGTACCTGCAAATATGGAAAAAACTAGAGCAAGATCAGTGGAGTTGAAAGTAGCCAAGTTCTGCATATTAGATGGGAATTTATTTTGGAAAGATCCAGGAGGTATTCTGTTGAATTGTCTATTAGAGAATGAAGCACATCATATTATGGTGAAATTTCATAAAGGCATGTGTGGAGGACATCATTCATGGAAGGCTACGGTGAACAAGATTCTTAGAGCTGGTTTTTATTGGCCCAGCATGTATTCAGATGTATATAAAGTAGTGACCAAATGTCATGAGTGTCAAATTTTTGATGGGAAAAGATAATTATTACCATTTCCTTCAAAACATATTTCAGTTTAAGCACCTTTTCAATAGTGGGGGTTATATTTCATTGGCGAAATTAACCCAAATTCCTCAAGGCAACATAAGTGGATTATGACTGCTACATATTATTTCACGAAATGGATTGAGGCCATTCCAACAAGAAACGCCACAGAAACAGTGATAATAAACTTTTTAGAAGAAAACATCTTATCCAGGTTTGGTTGTCCTATAAGGATAGTGACAAATAATGCTCCATCATTCAAATAAAAAAAGATGATAAATTTTTCTCACAAATATCACATACATTTAAATCATTCCACTGCTTATTATCCACAAGGAAATGGGTTGGCTGAATCTTCAAATAAAAGTCTAGTGAGGATCATAAAGACGTTGATAGAAGATAACAAGAGGGCTTGGCACACTAAATTAAAATATGCTTTGTGGGCAGATAGAATCAGTACAAAAAGAGCAATTGGCACTTCGCCTTTCCAGTTGGTGTATGGCACAGAGGTAATTTTTCCTATTTCTTTGGGTTCACTAGTTATGAAATTGTTACAAGAAGTCGAAGAAGAACCGAATCATATGCAGAGGAGGATAAATCAAATGATAGAATTACATGAAGTTAGAGAAAAATCATACAATAAAACCCAAATGCATCAAGAGAAAATGAAAAAAACTTTTGACAGAAAGGTTAAAGAAAAGATTTTTTAGATAATGATTTAGTTTTGAAGTGGGACTCTAGAAATGAATATCACCATGGGAAGTTTGAGCATTTGTGGAAAGGTCCATATATTGTTGCAGGATACCAAGGATAAAATGCATTCACCCTTAAAAATTGCAATGGAGAATTCTTTCCTGGAGGACCAGTAAATGGTAGACACCTCAAACATTATCTCTCTTAAAGGACAGAGGTGAAAGAAAATTTTGTAGAGTGTATATATTTTCGTTTACCATGCATTACCAAAAAAAAAAATGATGATAAGAAGCTTGATTTGCAGAAAAGCTTAAATGCAACCCAATGGCTTAGGCACTTGGTCTATGATGTTCTTTGCTACCTCACGGGGAGGATATCATCCCTAATTGGAGTCAGTTGTTGACACCGTATTTGAAATACTCAAAGAAACCCTAAAATGTTTGTCAAAAATACCCAAAAGAAGTAAATTTACTAAGGATGTGTTGAATGAAGGGTTATAATACAAAATCAACAAAGCAAAAACCTATAATTGCAATAGTCCGAAGGAAATTATTGAAAAGGTTAAATCTTAGCGAAGTTCCAACGACAGAGATGACGAAGGAAAATATCAACGGCTATCGTGGATCCCCGCACCACCCAGAAGTTCATTTGCAAACAATGGTGAGTGGTTGCGGACATAATACCACTGGAGTACGTGTCGCATTGTTATTTCCCCGCATCAACATGATAGTGGTATCACAAACCACTACAGCACCATGCAGAACCACCAAAGGATAATACGGGGTAAACGTGGGCCATAGCACGTGGCAAATGTAGAAGACACAAGGGAATACTCCATATGTTGACATAAATCGGATGGATGATATACATTGGTGTAAAATCTAAGGACGAGATTCATCCGCATCATAGGAAGTGCACACTCAATAAAGGAAAGAGTGGCTGTGGTAATTAAACCACTCTAACAGGTGTCAGAAAATGGTTGATCCGCACACAGTTAAAACCAAAAAGGAAAACCATTATTGGGATCGCAAATACCACCATGGGAAATAAAGAGGCACAAGATCTAACGGCTCAAATCAAAAAGCATGTGATCAATGGTTGGAAATAAAGTACATTTGGAAAGCTGCCAGAAAGTTAAGAAAAAGAGCTTATATAAAACAAAAGGGTTTTCAAATAACGACATTTTGTCTATGTGTTGATGTTCCTGGAAGCTCTGAAGACCGGTGGAGATTGGAAGTTACGACAAAAGGATAAAGACGTGTCTGTACAGGTAGGGTCTGGTGACCTGGCTCACATATTTTAAAGGAAATTTGTTTTTAGAAGCGATTTAAATGGAAACTGTGCATGATATAGATGTTTGTAAAGCCAAAGAAGCCATAGAAGATAGAGATGGGAACATTTATGATACCCTAATTAGTGTTAAATTTTGAGCATTAATTCACAATACTCTAGGATCTTTGCTGAGAGAATAACATATACAGTATATCAATGCATGACAATCACAATAAGCATGACAAGCATCACAAGAATCAAAATCATGAGAGACAAGAGACACAGAGTTTCCATGGGGAAAACCCTAAGGTGAAAAACCCCACAACTTCCTCAGAGATAGAGAGAGAAATGGCTCAACCAAAGTACAACCAAAATACACTGAGATAGTCTCCTAGTAGCAGATGATCCTCCTCCTCACTAGTGCACCACTTTCTGAGTGAGAGTGAGATACTTTTCCAAGTGGTCTAAATAGAGATCACCTGATCTCTATTTATACTAATTTGTTTTCCTAGTGACCTTATGGGGCCGACTTGTCTAGATAGGTACATCCACATTATAATATATATTTTAGGGCCGACCCCACACATGGTGGTCTAATAACCCATCGGCAAGTACACACACTTGCGACACTTGTCAATCCACATGACGACACTTCCTTATAGAGGAATGACACATCTCTTATAAGGGTACAATAAATATATATGAAATACACAGATGAAATACATTCTGAAGTTACATATACATCAACACTCCCTCTTAACTAGGAAGGTATTTCTCGACACAGATCTGCTAGACAAGTCTTCTTCTCGGGATCATCGTCATCGATGCATCATCATCATCATCGTCATTGCTGCTGCTATCTCAACCAATCTCTGACTCTACTCGTCATAGGAAGTTCTATAGAGCCAGTCCTTTTTCATACTGGATGTAGGCCTACCACCTGCAGGTTTTCATCATCACTGGCCATACTGTGGAAATCTCAGGACTTATTACGTGCATCACAAAACCTTAAAAGAGTCTCTTGACTAGCAAGAACCCTAAAGAGCATCTGAGGCCTTTTTCATCCTATCCAGATCTCCAGGACTTATTACATGTGACCCCACTACAAAACCTCGAAAGAGAATCCCAGGACTGATTACGAGCACAAGGCTCAACCTATCGGATCTCCCAGGGCACAAATTACATGTGGTCACCACAAAACCTCGAAAGAGCATCCCAAGACTGATTACAAGCACAAGGCTCAGCCTATCAGATCTCTCAGGGCACAAATTACATGTGGTCATGGAAAAACCTCGAAAGAGCATCCCAGGACTGATTACGAGCACATGGATCAACCTATCGGATCTCCCAGGGCATAAATTACATGCCATAGGACAAAACCTCGAAAGAGCATCTGCCAGATATCCCAGGGCACAAATTACATGCCATAGGAAAAACCTTGAAAGACTATCTGCAGATCTCCCAGGGCACAAATTATATGTCCTCCCAAGCAAAACCTCAAAAGAGCATTTGCCAGATGTCCTAGGGTACGGATTACATGCCATAGGCAAAACCTCAAAAGACCATCTGCAAATCTCCCATGGCACAAATTACATGCCTATTTGCATAACCTGTTCCACGGCCATAGAGTATCAACCTGATACTCACCATACATCATCCTGATGTACACATGATCATCCTGATCATCACTACAACATCCTGCTGCATGTCATCTGGAGAAACATCCTGAAGCTCATCATCCATGATCATCCTGATCATATAATGCATCTACCTGATGCATACCAAGTATCTACCTGATACATATCATCATACATGATCCACCTGATCATACAGTGTATCCACCTGATACAAATACAAATACATGATACATATCACCATACATGATCCACCTGATCATACAATGTATCCACCTGATACAAATACAAATACATGATACATATCACCATACATGATGCACCTGATCATACAATGTATCCACCTGATACATATACAGATACATGGTCCAAGCATCCAACATGATGCTTATACAAAATACATACACATGATCCAACCGATCATATCCAGCATCCAACATGATGCATACATACATACATAAAAATGATCCAACTGATCATATCCAACATCCAACATGATGCATACATAAAAATGATCCAACTGATCATATCCAACATCCAACATGATGCATACATAAAAATGATCCAACTGATCATATCCAAGCAGAAACCAGAACATCATCCTGATGCTCGTCATCCAGCGCTTACATCCATAGCCATGTGAAGGATCCTCCTTCCAACATGCTTGGAATGGCTTCAGCAAATGTTTCCATCACTTCTTCCTCGAAGTGTCCTCAATCTGAAGAACGCCAAGCATCTCTCTGAAGTACTCGAACTTCACCCTGGCTAGTGTCTTCGTCAGCACATCTGCAATCTTCTCGTCCATCGCAACATACAGGAGCTTCACAGCTCCTCTCTGCACCATATCCCTGATATAGTGATATTTGATCTCTATGTGTTTCGACCTTTCATGAAACACTGGGTTCTCGGACAGCTTCACACAACTCTGGTTATCACAGAAGATACCAGTAGCATCCAACGGGAGATCAAATAACTCATACAGTAGCTTCCGTAGCCATACTGCCTCACAACTAGCTGAACAGGCTGCAACATACTCTGCCTCAGCTGTACTCAGTGCTACGCAGGACTGCTTCCATCTAAACCAAGAGATCACACCTGATCCCATACTGAAGCAGCACCCAGATGTGCTCTTCCTATCTGCAGCACTGCCAACCCAATCTGAATCAACATAACCCTGCAGGTTAAACTTTTGATTCGCCTCATACTTGAGCCCATAATCCACTATACCCTTCAGGTACCTTAGAACATGCTTTACAGCAACCAGATGAACACTTCTCGGATCTGTCAGGAACTGATTCAATGCGTTCGCTGCAAATCAAATATCTGGTCTCGTGTTCGTCAGGTACATCAAGGATCCAATCATCTGACGATACATAGAGACATCAACCGGCTCAGATGAAGCATCACATAGAAGCTTCAGATTCGATGCCATAGGTGTGTCCATGGCCTTGCAATCTATCATCCTGAATCTCTTCAAGATATCTACTGTGTACTTCCCTTGACCAAGGAAAATTCCACCTGCACTCTGCCACACCTCCATACCTAGGAAATAATGCATCATTCCCAAATCTTTCATATCGAACTCAGCAGCAAGCTTCCTCTTTGTAGCACACCAAGTTTTGGGAAGTTTCTACAAGCCATAAAAGGCTTTCTTACACATGTGACTCCCTGTCAGGTCTTGGGACTGCATCCCAAACATCTTCTTCATGATCGACGGATCATGGCATTCCATTTCTTCAGCCTAAGTTCTGGGAACTTCAATATCTTCAATAGATATCTTTGTTGCTGGAACAAATGTTGTAGTCCTTTTGTAGGTGAAGATATACGGTATTTCCTACAACACAAGTTAAATTGCATGATTAGAAACATCTCATAATTTTCAGAACAAATTCTTTACACATAAAGAAATATGTCATGTAGTCATGCAGTTATCTTAGCCAATGCTTCAATACAACATTTATCCATGTTCCACAACTTTCTAGATGCCTTCCAGTCTCTACCAGAACATTGTTAAGAGTTTGCACTACTCCCAACATGTCAGCAAAGAGGTTTCATTCTAGATAAGTAGCACTAGAATGTTGTACAGTGCCACAGGCCACTTACCCATCACATGCATATTAGTAGTATACTGTTCATTAATGCAATCATTCTAATATGCACAATACATCTCCTAAGTCTAGGAACATAAGCATAATATTATTTAAACAAACAAAATAGGCAAGAAATGATAATTGAAATACTTATCTTTGTTTGTTTGTTGGGTGGACTCCCTCTGAGTCTTTGCTTCCTGGAAGGAGCTGCTGAAGTAGCTTCTTCTACACCTTTCTATTGTGGAATAGGAAGATGGTCAACTCCCTCTGAAAATCTGCATCCTTGCAGGAGCTGCTGGAGTGTGCTCCCTCTTGATCTTTGCTTCCTGGATTACCTGTCCTTGAACTTATATTCATCCTTGTTGACATCAATCTTCTTGAACCCATAAAAGACCTCTTTTGGTGTCTTATTATCCAATATCTTGTGGGGTGTTCTGTTTTGCACATATACAGTTGTTCTAGCAGCTTCTGCCCATAGATGCATAGGTAGATCCTGGTCATGCAGCATTGCCCTTGCTGCTTCCATGATAGTTCTGTTCTTCCTTTCTACAACTCCATTCTGTTGAGGATTATAAGGAGCACTCAACTCCCTCTTAATCCCTGAATCACTACAAGGCTTCTTGAAGTCACCTGAGGTGAATTCTCCACCATTGTCGGATCTGAATGTTTTGATCTTCTTGTCAGTTTGATTCTCCATTAAGGTTTTGAATTCCTTGAATTTATCAAACACCTCATCTTTGTTCTTCAAGAAGTATACCCAAGTCTTCGTAGAGAAGTCATCAATAAATGAGACATAGTAAACATACCCACTCAGAGAACTGGATGACATAGGACCACATACATCTGAGTGGATGATTTCCAGGATGTCTTTTTACTTGCTTTCACTGCTTGGGAAAGCCTTCTTAATGTTCTTACCTTTTGCACATCCTTTGCAAACACCTTCATGTTTGGTCTTGATTTCAGGAAGACCATCTACAACCTTGCTTGCAATTGGAAGTGCTCTATAGTGCATATGAGCAAGTCTTCTATGCCAAAGTTCACTTGGCTCCATGGATTCATGTACCATGGCATGCTCAGGTTGTCCCTTCAATTTATACAAACCTCCCTCTTGCTCTCCAATCACTACTGCATCATCTATGTTCTTTTCCTTTGGCCACATTAGGACTTGGCCATCCACAAATGCAACCCTCATACCTTTTGCATCCAATGCAGAGATGGAGAGTAAGTTCTTCTTGAGCCCAGGTACATAAAGGGTTTCTTTCATCTTCAAAGATTTTCTATAATCTAGGTTGTAGGAGGCTTCACCACTTCCTTTGATTGGGTATTGATAATCATCCCCAAGTTTCACCTTATGGGGTGATTCATGTTCAGATAGATTCACAAAAGATTCCTTAAACCCAGTCATGTGTTTGGAATCCCCACTGTCAATCAACCAATCATTACAACCATGGGAGATAGTACCTGTGAGAGCAGAAATTAGAACATATTCTTCTTCACTTGATGAGTCATCATCACTATTACTTTCTGCCCTAGCCTTCTTCTTTGGGGGTTCATCATCTTCGGCAGCATGAGCATGATATCTTCTTTTGTTATTCTTCTTCTTCTTATTGAAGTTGTTGTTGTTGTCTTTCTTCTTCTTGGGACAATCTGAAGCAAAGTGTCCCTTCTCATTGCAATTGAAGCATCTGAGTTCTTATCTTTATGATAATAGTGGTGTGAGGATCTTCTGTTATAAGATGATTCCTTCTTGGACTTGCCTTTCCTGGCATGTGCTGTGAGAGCTTGATCTTCATTTCCCATCTTTTCTTCTCGGGCCACAAGCCTAGCTTCTTCTTGAGAGCATTCTTCCCGCAATCTGTTGAAGGAGATCAACTTCTTCCTTGCACAAATTCCTTGAATGAAGGAATCCCATAACCTGGGTGGGCCATTTAGAGTGGTCATCACCACTTCACCATTCTCCACCATCTCATCCACTGCTTCTAGTTGTTCCTTGACCTGGGAGACCCTTGAAAAATAAGATTGAATGGTTTCTCCATTCTGAAACTTTACTTCTTTCAATTGGTTCTGCAGGGTCATCTTTCGATTTATGTTCTTCCCTTCAAATAGCTTGGTCAAAGAGTCAAACATCTCCTTGGGTGTCTTTAGAGAGGACACATGGGGTATGATATGGTCTTTAATGGAATCAGCAATGATTCTCTTTGCCTTGACCAAGTTCTTCTTATGCAATTCCTTGCCCTCTTCATCCTCTGGGATAGGGATGTCTTCTTTCACATATGAGTCCAACTCATTCTCTTCCAGGATTAATCCAATCCTATACTTCCAAGCTCGGAAGTTATTAGCTCCTTCAATCTTATCCTCAAGCTTGGTGTGGTGAGACATCTTAAAGAGTACTTCAAATGGAAATAGAAAAGATTTAGATCTTACCACTTGAAATGCTGAAAACTGGATCTGGTCCCGGATTAGGGTTTGTCGAAAAAACCCTAAAAATTCAAAATGTGAATTTCAATTTTCTTAAAGGATAGAAAGATGTGCCTTGATGAGTTGATCAGCTTGGTGTATTCAGAATTTGAGATCAGCAAAGCTTTACCCTTCAGATTTGCCTTTTTGTCCTCCCGAGTTCACTAGGGAGAGCCCTGAATTAGGGTTTGAGTTTCCCGGAGATCTACCCAACCAAAAATCTTGATCCAAATCTCTAACTTCAATTTTTGCAAGGAGCTTCCAGCTATGTCTTCAGATTTCAGAAATTCCTATTTTTGTGGAAACCCTAATTTTTAGGGCCAAATCTGAAAGTGCTCATAATTGAATTCTTATTGGACAGATAGATGCGCCTTGATGAGTAGAGTCAATCTACTATACTGCTTTTCCAAAATCTGTGGAGAGAAACCGAATAAACAAGAAACTCAAGTTTTCGTCACTGCAAAATGTCTTCTTCTTAGGTTAGCTCTGATACCATGTTAAATTTTGAACATTAATTCACAATACTATAGGATCTTTGTTGAGAGAATAACATATATAGTATATCAATGCATGACAATCACAATAAGCATGACAAGCATCACAAGAATCAAAAGCATGAGAGACAAGAGACACAAAGTTTCTGTGGGGAAAACCCTAAGATGAAAAACCCCACAACTTCCTCAGAGATATAGAGAGAAATGGCTCAACCAAAGTACAACCAAAATACAATGAGATAGTCTCCTAGTAGCAGATGATCCTCCTCCTCACTAGTGCACCACTTTCTGAGTGAGAGTGAGATACTTTTTCGAGTGGTCTAAATAGAGATCACCTGATCTCTATTTATACTAATCTGTTTGCCCAGTGACCTTATGGGGCCGACTTGTCTAGCTAGGTACATCCACATTATAATATATATTTCAGGGCCGACCCCACACATGGTGGTCTAATAACCCATCGGCAAGTACACACACTTGCAACACTTGTCAATCCACATGACGACACTTCCTTATAGAGGAATGACACATCTCTTATAAGGGTACAATAAATATATATGAAATACACAGATGAAATACATTCCGAAGTTACATATACATCAACAATTAGGTTACCGATCGTTGAATTCAAGCTTAAGTTGTCTAAGTTATTAGAAGAAGGTATAGACATACACAGACTCCACCAGTCATCCTTGTTAGCCTTCTGCCTGGACCAAACCCCATCTTTTCCAGAATTTGTGTCGTGGTGTGCTGATAAATATTCCAGAGAAGAAAGAACTATTTTAGACAGTCAAAAAACCAGAGTCGTCTATAAAATAGAGCCTGTCGTTATAATCAAAGCCCTAGAAATAATTTTTTCCCAAACCCTCGAGTCTGAAAGTTTTTTCGAAACCTCTATTATTGAATGTTATCATCAAACCCTTCAAGATAATAGAGAAAATTTCTTGTCCACGTGTCTTAAACCAAAAACAAACATTTCAGATATCCCTTACCCTATAGATGTCACTTTATTTGATGAAAATACCCAGTTGGTTCTGACATTGTTGGCTTTAATCCTAGGGTTTGACACAAACATGTATGTAACTGAGTTTCAGTTAAGCCTTTTGTATAAAATGAGTACAATTCCACTAGGGATTGATGAAAATCAAGTTCCTCGACTTAACTTTGAAGAATTCCTAGCTGAAAAGATCCATGACCAAATGGTCAATTTCCCTACTCTCAAACATTTCAGATTTCAGTCATTTTTTATGAAAATGATCATGATGGCCAGTCATGAAGAATTACAATTCCCTGAAATCATTTTCACAAATTTATTGGAAAATAATATGTTTAATTACATAAATTATAAGCTCTCAGAAATTTACATAATGATTTTTGGTGAAAGATTGCCTAGAGTATTACCAGAAATGCAAGCATGTATGCAATTAAGTGCAGAATACGCTGTAGGAGATTGGTTCTTGTCAAAAGACAGTACCGTGATCAGGTTATATGTTTTCAAACATAAACCCTATGTTTTACCGGTGTTTCTTACCTTAAGGGTTTTCGCCTTGGAGTTCCTTAGGCAGAAATTAATTATTGAAGATAATAATTTCTTGCTTTTCAAACAAGCAACAGATATCAAGTATCCATTCACACTTGGCCCATTCACAGTGAAGAACAAAAACGTTGCTATTTATATAGAAAAATTCTTGAAAGATATGGAATTTGAGACAAACATGGCTATTGAATATGATCTGTTAAACATAATATCAAAACGGAGAACGGATCATCGCATCAAAGCGTTGAATCATCAGGTGATTGAGGGAATGTCTGATAGAGAAAATTGGTTGGATTATAAGGAAGAAATCATTCCATATTCTCAAGATAAGGAAATGATATTGACAGATACAACAGCGGAGGCAGAAAGCACAATGAATACTGCAATGGTAGGGTTTAAAAGGCCCATACAAGACATAGTCAACATTGAAAGTGAAGAAGCAGAAAAAGGGAAAAAAATAAAAATGGATGAGCAACAAGAGTTAATGGTAGTTTCAGAAGAGGAAGGAAGAACCAAAGTCAAAATACCAGAGGTCATGGTAAATGAGTACAGTATTAAAGAATCCCTGGTAGAAGATGATGTAAATAAACACACAATCTGATGGATGCATTTAATGAGCACAGTCAAAATAAACAGGAATCCTCTTGGCAAACCAGTCAGTTATTTCCAAAGGTTAGGAATATATCCAACACAGAAGTCAGTTTATTTACTAGCAGAAATTTCAAAGAAAATTCTTTAAAATTTTCAGTTGTTACTAAAGATAAGATCTCAGAGATGAAAGTTGATCTGACAAAAATCAATGCCCCAGATAAAATTTTATTACATAGACAAACAGGAGAGGTTATATACTCAGATTATTTGGGAGCGATCTTAAAGGTAGACAAGTTGAAAATTTTAGTAGATAAATTAAATAACCAGTTGAGACAAGAAAAAACAGAAAATAAGTCTCGACAACAGCAAATAAAAAGATTGCAAACAGATTTGATAAACAAAGAGGGAGATGCAGCAGCAAATTTACTCAAAGAAAAGGATGACATAATTCAAATGTTAAGGCGGAAGCTGAAAATCCTAGACACTTTGCTTATCCAAGGAGCCGAATTAACAATACTGGAAAAAGAAAAAGAAGAGTTGTCAAATGAAGTAAAATATATTACTTCAAAAATGTTGAAGCTCACCGAAGAAAAAGTTCATTGGAAAAAAGAGAAAATTTGTTTGGAAGAGCAATTGGAAGAAATAAAGAAAAAGTTAGCAGAATTAGGTCAGCAACAGGTACATGCACGTATAAATGAATATAAAAATGGATTGGACAGTCTCTTACAAGCCATGTCCCAGGTAAGTCTGAAAGATGTCGAGATTAAGGAATTGAAAATTGGAGTACAGAAGCTAAAAGAAGAAAATGAAACAAACGATAAGGAAATTAAAACTTTGCAAACAAGGAATCAGGAATTGTTTGATAATAATAAAGGTTTGGCATCTCATGTAACAGGACAAGCTGCAATGCAAGGTTGCAAGCATATGGTATGGGATCAAATTATAAAGGAAGTTGAAAAATTAAGACCTTATCTTGATTATATGAGAATCAAAGAAAAAGTGGCCAAAGACGCTTTTGAAAGTTGCAAAGCAGTCAGAGAGAATTTAAATAGAAATCCAAAAGAAATAGCACAAAGGGAAATAACTTTCCTAAATAGTTTAACTGAAGCAGATTTGACAGCAATGAATATAATGAATAGAATTTCAGTCATTACATGGGCCAGAAGAATTTTGGGAAAATATTCACATGCTGAAAATGTTGAAGTTAAAGCTGGAGATATATGAGAGGAAGTAATAAAGTTTAAGAAGTGATTTGAAAAATTAATAAACAAAGGATTCCCTGCTTTTTGGGATGAAAAGCATGAATTGATTCCTCCAAATGAATATAAGAGGTTATTGTTTGACATAAGAATGGATTACAAAAAGTTTCAGCATTTGGATCATATGCTTAATGGAAAGATTTTAATGGAGAAAATTGCAGAGGACTTTGAAATTTTAAATATGTTGATCTCAATCTGTGAGAATCTTTCTCTTGTTTCTTATGCAGGTCACCTTGAAATGTGAGTCTTGGTGAAGGAAATGACCAGTTATGATCTACCCACGGTCGACCAATGGAACTATGTGGATAAATATGGAAGGACAAGATATTCTGTCCATTCATGAAGATACATTCAGAATTTTTTCCAAGTGGCAAAAATGATGCTTTTATTTTAAAAAATTTGTAATATTGTTTAAAGACAGTTATCTTTCGAGTTAAGACATTTTCAGTTACTAGTTAAAAGAAGCGGTTATGTCAAGCTTCTTTCAAATTTTGTATAAAATACAATGAGAATCATTTTTGAAAGGGTTGGAAACTCTTTGAGAGACAATAAGTTTTGAAGTCAGATTTTGATAGAATAATAAAAAGCTGTATAGTGGAAATACCTATCTTTGGAGACCAGAGATTCATGTGTTGATCATTTTTACAGTCTGTCTTTTCCCTCATCTCTATATGTCCATGTTTACTTTCTTTGTTATACCTTCCATTATGTTCTTCTTCTATGCTTAAATGAACGTTTGAAATCAATCGGGATTCATACTGGTTATGCCTCGTTTTATCGCATTTAAGTATCCATTATTTCTCCAAAGTTGACAATGGATTCATCCTAGTTAGATGCCTGTTGTTGATGGATTATCATTATTTCTTTCTATACCACCTGCAAAATAAATTTGACTATGATATGGTTTCTATCTTGCCTCTGTGAAAATCTATTTGGTATAAATCTCTTGCTGGCACGTTAGATATTTGAAAGTTGACTCCATACCCAATGTTTCTTGTTTTCCTTTCAACCAAGTAAATCATTTTGCAAAATTTTGAGCGTGTTTCTATATATTTTTATCCTTTACATATATCTTGTGAGAGAGCCCTCTCTGGTGGAAAAAATGGCTAAGTTTTCTACCTAAATTTTGGTTTGAAATAAGTTACCTTAGGTGTTATTCTTTTACAACCTGGATAAAATCTGAGTGTTAACAGTCATCATCATCATCATATTCGTCATCGTCATCATCAGCATCATCATCATTGTCATCATCATCATCATCGTCCTCATATTCATCATCATTATCATCTCCCTGTTCCTCATCAACATCTCCATCATCATCATCTTCTTCATCATCTTCATCATCATCATTGTCGTCATCATCACCATCATCTTCATCGCCTTCATCACCATCATCATTTTCATCATCATCATCATCATCATCATCATCATCATCGTCGTCGTCGTTGTCGTCGTCGTCGTTGTCATCGTCGTCGTCGTCGTCGTCATCATCTTCATCTTCATCATCGTCATCATCGTCATCATCACCATCTTATCATCATCCATCATCATTATCATCATCATCATCATCATCTTCATCATCGTCATCGTCATCACCCTCTTCCTCATCATTGTTTTCATCATCAGCATCATCTTCCTCATCACCCTCTTCCTCATCATCATCTTCTTACTCCTCCTCCTCCTCCTCCTCCTCCTCCTCCTCCTCCTCATCATCATAATCATCATCATCATGATCATCATCATCACCATCATCATCGTCATCATCACCATCATCATCATCGACAACATATTCATCATCATCACCATCATCATCATCATCATCATCATCATCTCACACTAGTAATGATTCAACAAAATTAGAGAAGCTCCTTATGATGATGAAGATGATTTAGATGATGTTGATGAAGATGATCATCATCATATTCATCATCGTCATCATCATCATCATCATCTTCATCATCAATAATGATAGAGTGAGATGGGTGAAGAGGGTTAGATGAAGATGAAAACAAAACTACATTTCGGATTGGTAAAAAATGTGTGCACATGTTACTAGCGCGTACGGACTAAATAACACGTACGCATTGTTTAGTGCGTACGTGCTATTTATGCAGACGCGTTATTAGTGCGTACACGTGTATTTAAAATAATGAGCATGCACCATTTAAATTTCTAAATTTTAGCGGGCAATTCCTTTCCCACCAACTTGGTGGATGACTTGGCCACTATGGTTTTAGGTTCGGGTTGCTAAACCAAGTGGCTTGGACTGTGTTATAACAAAATACATCTTATTCTATAACTTCTTCTATTTTGAGCATGATTCTGCGTATGCTACATTTGTCCACTACTAATGAAATTGCACACACTTGTAGAACTATTTGTGCAGATTCCGAATATGTAATTTTTTATTAAATCTATTATTTGTTTCTATTTTTTAATTAATTTTAATTGCACTAACGTCAATCTTACACAAAAAGTAGGTTATTTCTTTCATCTATAACTTTTGATTGTCTCACCTATTTTGAAAACAGAAAAGAACCCACACAAGTACACACAAAGACCTACATCCTAAAAAAAACAAAGTTCATTGATTATGTTAAGACCATGATGTCGGGGCCCAATGCTTGACCTAGTCATTTTAGGGCTTGGTTGACTTCCTTAATTAAAAAAATAATAATATTAACATAAATAAATATGGAAAAATAGTGCTGCACTAGAACGGCCTGTTATCTACGACTATATATAATTGTTTTCGCAAAATTCCACCATTTGCATACCAAACCCGGGGCCCAACACAAACATATTCATTATGTTTTCTTAAAAAGATAACATACAAACCTTATGAGAACCCCTTTTTTTGGGAGTTATACTTAATTTCCATAAATAATATTTATATATTCTAGAAGGTAATCCGATTGTATACGTTTCATCTTCTTACGCCGTATTCCAAAAATTTGGGTAGGTAGCTCTAATATTGTTTTTTGATGTTTAGATTTTTGTTTTTCCATAAGTCCATTGCGATTAACACGTCATGAGTGGCCAGCATTAGCTTGCACCAGCCCTAGAATAATAGCTCAATATTAGGTGATGTCATCAAGCATCACCTTATGATAGGGGGTCATTGGCCTAGCAGGCCATCTATGCCAATCAACATAGAAAATACATGAAATATGTACTACCCACAATCAAAACATCACAATCTTCATTCTATTAACTCAAACTCTAACCTACTCCATAAACTCCATATATAAATTTCTTTTATTGTTTTCTATAAGCTCATATCCAAAACACCTTGTTCTGCCCTTCTCAATGCTAAATCCCTCTATTTTAAAAATGGAAAATGGTGATTATTGTAAATAAATACTCACAACCACAAAACAAACAAATACATAGACTAACTTTATATAGAGAGAGAGAAATTTAGACTTCCCTCTTCTCTTTCATGTGCTCTCATCCTTTTTTTATCCTCGGTTTATCTTTCTATTTATTTTAAACCCCATTAACATCTTCATTTCTCTCACTCACCACCATTCTCCTTCCAATCCCTCAACTTACATTGAGCTAGGGAAGGTGTCTTCCACCCACATATCAACTTCCTCCTTTCTCTTTACATCCTTCATTTTCACTATGGGAAGGATAAGTGAGTGAAGGTGTGAAGTAAACCGAGAATTAAGTAAATTATTGATTTGACCTTAGACCTTCTACTTATGACTCATAGCTCTCAACCACTTGAACTAACCCACCGGACTATATATATATATTTTTTTTCAACCGAAAAAAAAACGTACTATTGCTATTCCTCAAAATCAAATAGTACAAAGATTTTCTCCTTTTTCAAAAAAGGAATATCCAAACTGTTCATCTGTCACAGAGACCATATACTGTCACCTTCATAGGTTTTTCAAAACAAAATTACATCAAAAGGTCAAAAATTACATATCCACATATATTCTATTCTCAATCAATCTAGAAAAAAAGAACTTCTCCACTCTCCAGCATAATGGAGTCCATCCATTCCTCCCAAATCAAAATACCTTCAGCACCAAGTAATGCCTGTTTAGATAGATCATCAGCTTGACTGTTATGTTCACGGAAGATATGTGAAAAGGAGATATGTTCCTACAAATCAATCTCTGCACGAGCACGCCTACACCAGGGAGATAGAGCAATAACATTCAGACCATAATCTTTAATTTCCCACTTTATAGTAACACGTGAATCACCAAAAACCAAAAGATCTACCAATCCAAAGCTGTTGGCACACTTTAGCGAACACCACAGAGCTAGAAGCTTTGCTTTCATATTGCTTCCCCTTCCACAATTGAGACGCAGAGTGAAATAATGACTCTCATTTAAATAAATGACACCCCCTGCTGCACAAATTCCATACTGCGCTGCCCCATCAAAGAAAATAGTAGGCTGATTCACTGTGAAAGACAACTGACCACATCTTCTCTTCTCTACCAAATTTGTGTTAGCAGGATAGTATTGGAATAAGTTTAATACAATATGACCGCAAGCCCCAACATCAGGTTCTTTGTCTTGAAAAGTGACCAAGTTGCGGTAATACCAAATAGCCCAAGATATAAGAATATGTACCTGCATATTCTCCTTTGAAGACTGAAACCAATTCAGCATAGACTCACAAAAAGTATTTTGTTCCCAAACCTTTGTAATTGCCAATTTCGAACAGCAGAAATCCCATACATTTTTCCCAAAGGAGCAAGCCACAAACAAATGGTTGATAGATTCAGATTCCTTCTTGCATAAAATACACCAATTTGGACCACACCAACCACGCTTTAAAATATTATCCCAAGTTTTCAAAGAACCTTGCATAGCAAACCATAAAAAACACTTATGTTTAAGAGCAATATTCCACTTCCAAATCTGCTTGAACCACCAGTGCTGGGGAAAAATATACTTCTCCTGCATTATTCTATCATAGGCTGTCTTGGCAGAAACCATGCCAGTTTTCTCATTTCCAATCCACACCAACTTGTCAGCCTGTTCGAACAATGACACACCAGCCGAGCCAAGTGCACGAACAAAGGAATCCCAAGATATAGCATCATCACCAACTAAACCTAGATCAACTGAACTCAGCCAACCAGATTCACGTCTGATACTGTATAAAGAAGAAAGTCCATAAAATTTTAAATATTCCAAAATCCTATTTGGAATACGAACAGTACCATCAATACCCAGAATATTATCTTCCCCGATTCTTATATCTTTACCATTAACCACCTGCCACCTCATATCACCCAGGATCTAGCCAGAAACCTTAAGAAGTCCACGCCATAAAGGAGAACATCCCGAAACCATAAGCATATGCATTCTGATCCAAGCCAGTCGATCCCCTCTGATATACTTCACATAAGAAATCTTTGACCATGGATTATTGTTAAAAATACATCTCCACAGGCTTTTTGCCCTCAGGGCCATACTAAAAGATTTTATATCCTTTATACCCCAACCCCCGAATCTTTCAGGCCTGGAGATAGTTTCCCACCCAGTCATGACCAAAGAGGCTTTTCCCAAACCATCGGACCACAGAAAATTGAAAATCAATTTTCTGATAACATTAATAATAAATACAGGTATCTCAAGAAGAGACAACCAATATACAGGTATTCCCATCAAAACAGCTTTGATCAAAGTAAGTTGCCTCCCATGGAAAGAAATCTATAAGCCCAGTGAGAGATCCTAGCTTCAAATTTCCTTACAAGCCACCACCAATACTTAATCTGATAGTTGTTGGGTCTCAAGAAAAAACCCAAGTATTTTAGCCCATCATCTAAAGGATGACAGATATAGGGCATGAAAGCAGAAATCCTGTCTGATAGCCAACCCCACATTATGAAAAAAGAAACTAGACTTTGCAGTACTAATCTTCATTCCAGAAACACGGCAGAAACAATTAAGAATATTTCTGAAAACTCCCCATTCTGCAAGATTCCCCAAACCGTCCAGTAAAACATCATCAACAAAAATCAGGTGAGAAATAACACAGTCCAAGCCCAATACTATGCCCTTTAACAAACCTTCTTGCTTGGCAAAGTTTATCATTCTTCTTAGAGCATCAATAATCAAAAGAAATAACAAAGGAGACAGTGGGCATCCTTGCTTAATGCCCCTCGAGCATCAAAAAAAAGACGATGGTGCACCATTGATCAGAATGGAAATGCTAGCCGTGGAAACACAAGACATTATCCAATTAAGTACCAGTGGAGGCACCCCAATTTGGATCAGTATGAGCCTTAAAAAAATCCAATTCACCCTATCATACGCCTTCTCCAAGTCCAATTTTAGAAGCATAGCACTGTAATTGCGACTCTTAATAGAGTGGAGAAGTTCCTGTGATGCCCCAATGGCATCATGTATCTGGCGATTATGCAGAAATCCAAATTGTTCCTCAGTGATATGAGAAGAGAGAGCTGATTTTATCCTTTGTGCAATGATCTTGGAAACCAGTTTGTAAGCCAAATTACAGAGGGCTATTGGCCTATAATCGCCAAAATTTTCAGGATTGTTCTTCTTAGGTATCAGCGTCACAAATGATGAATTTAATGCACCTGAGGTGAAGCCATGCAGCCAGGTATGTTCCACCATACTCAGCAACTCAGGCCCCATAATCTCAAAGAAGTGAGAAAAGATCTCAACCGTCCACCTGTCAGGTCCCCGGCTTTTCTCACGAGCAAAGAGATGCAAAGTATTCTCCACCTCTTCAATAGTAACCTCTCTGCCAAGAGCTACAGCCTCCTCATCAGTGAAAAGCCTGAGGAACAATTCCACAATTCTAATTTGTTCCATCAAATTACCAGAGCCATCATCTTTGTAGATATTCCCAAAATGATTCACAGCTTCAAGCTTCAGTGCCTCGATTCCAGAGCAACGATTACCACCAGCATCTTTCAGTTCCCAAATCGAATTTTGATTACGACGAGCCGAAGCAAAGGAGTGAAAAAACTTTGTGTTATGATCTCCAAATTTTACCCACAGAGCCCTGCTCTTTAACCTCCATTCCATCTCCTCCTTTAAGAGAATGTCATCTCTTTTTTTCTCAAGTAACTTGACAACCTCAAATTCTTCCTTTGATAGATTTTCAATAAAATTCTCCTTATATAACATATGAATATCTTCTTCTAGAGATACCAAATCTCTCCTATCATTTTCCTTTTTTATCTTGATCCATTCAATCACAACTCTTTTAAGGTCCCTCATTTTATTACAGAAAATATCTAAAGGGTTATCCCCAACCACCACAGCAGATGCCCAGAAATCACGAACCACCTTACAAAAATCTTCATCCAACAACCATGAATTGTTAAATTTAAAAGGAACACATGATTTCACCCCAACATCATTGAACTGAAACAGGATGGGCCAGTGATCAGAGAATTTCTGACCATGTACTCAGGAGCGGAATCTATGAAACTTACCCAGCAAAGGAGCCTTAACCAAGAAACGGTCAAGACGTTTATGTACACCAGCATCACCCCCCTACCATTGCTCCAAGTAGGGCATAATTTAGATGGCATGACATCAATTAAATCATGTTCACTCAGAAAATTCCTGAAAAAATCCGCCAAGGGATCCAGTCTAGATTTTTTCCCCCAAATTTCCGAGGGAGATACAGTAAAATTTAAATCTCCTACGAAAATGAGATTCTCATCATTTAAAAGACCTGAATCAGAGAGTGTATCCCAAAAGATTTGTCGATTTGCATAGGGAGCATAATAGTTGAAAACCGTTAAACTTATATTCATCCCAACACAATGACCTTTCAGAAGAATCCCCCACTGTGACCTGAAAGCTTTGAAAATAAATAACTGAGGGTCCCAAGCGATGATTAAACCCCCTGATAGTCCGGACGCATCCACCGCAGAGACCCCCCAATGAGGTAACAGACTTCCAATTTTAAATACCGCATATGAACAAGAGCACATTGTTTCTTGAATAAATATTAAACCCGGACTAGTAGCATGAAAAAGGTTGGAGAGGGCCCTAGCCCGCAAAACCCTACCCAACCCACGAGCATTCAGGGAAATAAAAGACATTAAGAAACCCCCAGATTGGGACTCTGTGCTCTAAGACCCAATACATCACCTCCATCAAAAACCCCAACACCTTCCGAGGAACCAGCAGACTGCAAAGACTCAAGTAACTGAGTCTTATTCTTCTTTTTCCCTTTTCTTATCGTCACATTCTGAAATCTAGGATTAATAGGCAACACTTCTGCATCACTTGACGGATTTTTAGAATAAATATCCAAAGGTACTAACCCTAAATCCCCCTTGGCAACATTATCCCCCAAGCAATCAAAAACCACAGCTTCCATAGGTTTATCAGACATAAAACCAGCCATATCATCCCCAGTAATAATAAATGGAGAGGGTGCAGATCTATCAGAGACCAAGGAAAACCCTCCAGAAAGTGGAACTACCAATTGGGAGCTCAAACACATAACTGGGCTAGAAGAAACCCCAGTGACAGGAGCAGGACCCATATCAACTAAGGCAGACCCCAAACAAGACACCGGAGAGGATAAACCATGCCTCAGCTTAACAACCCCCAAAGAGATCCTTCTATCCAAATCAACCTCCTTAGCAGAAATAAAATCAAGCTCTTCCTTAGTAAGATCCGAGTATGCAGAATCCGGAGGGACAAAAAACTTACCAGGCAAGGAAGCCTTCGTGGATACCATCTTCGGAGAAGCCAACGCAGGTGGAGGAGATGACATGGTTTCCCGACGACACGAATCCTTCTGAACAGTTCGGAAGTTTGGACATTTTGCCTGCACATGTCCAACCTCCCGACAATGAAAACAACGAAATGGAATCCGGAAGAAATCCAGCCGATGTGTCCAACTACGTTTGCCCCACACAACTTCAATTTCAGCCGGCAAACCAAGACTAAGGTCAATTTCCACAAGAACCTTCGCATACCACCTATCAATGCCAAAAATAGATTTTTTATCAACCCTAATGCACCTTCCCATCGAATTAGCTAGCCCAACTACCGTCTCCTCTGTCCAAACTTCGATAGGAAGACCAGGGACAAACATCCAAAGATGGAAAATGCCCTGCCGTTCATGCACAGGATCAAAGGCGATATGCCATCGCTTGAGGTTTAGGGAACCGTTTTTAAACAGCCAAGTCCCCTCCAATATACGAGCCAAAGCCTCCGGCGAAGGGAAAATGAACAGAATCCAACGGTTAACCAGCATATGCACCCGAGGAGTGTTCCCTAACAACGGCGACCAATTTTCCTTAACCCACTCGACTATCTCAACCTTAGAACCAGAAGCAAACTCTAAACGGCCCAACAGTGCACGTTCCGCCAGCATTTCAACTCTGTCCAGGTGAGCACCCGCAGGAATAACAAACCGATCCACCTGTTCTCTAGCCTTTAGGGTTTTCGTCCTTCGTCTACCCTTTCCGCACTTACTAGACAGGTTAGGGTTTCCGCCATGGCCATGACCAGAGGGATGGGCAGACGGCTCTCCAGCCACACAGCCGAGATAATGGGGCGAAAGGGGACGAGACCCCCCTTCAAACGAACACATAACCCTGAGACCGGCCTAACCGGTGACAACAACCTATCCGATGAAAAAGGTGACAGTGACACCACACTCAGTGGGATCCAGTTGTCCCAACCCTCCCAAAAAACGCCAAAAAAGCCAGCTAACTGAAAAGACCTCAAAACATCTGAACCCAGACATGTCCGCCAATTCCACAGCCAAAAACAGCAAAGAAACCAGACCTAGAAGGCACCCTTACCTGAGAAACCCTAGATGTCACCTCCATCTCTGCCTTCAACCATTTCACCGGACTATATATATATATATATATATATATATATATATATATATATATATATATATATATATATATAAACCATTATTTAATATATATTAATTTTAATATATACCTATATTTAAAAAAAACACTAACAGGTCCAAAAAAAAAAATGTTTTCATATAGAATAAAAATGAATAAAACATAATGCCTTCTAATTCAATTAATAAATTAATTTTATTTAATATTATTATATTTTTTATAATAAAAAACATTTTAGAATGGATTTTTATTTTATATTATATTATAATTATTTATATATTATTATATTATATATATATATGCAAAGCATTTCATAGATGAGAAGAAGGAAAGTTTAACTTTCAAATATTAAATTTATTTTATAGGCGTAGAAGAAATGGTTTTATATGCAAGAAAAATGGATGGCGATAAATGTTTCCAAATCCCATTAAACTTTTCAATATTAAATTTATTTTATAGGTGTAGAAGAGATTGTTTTATATGCAAGAAAAATGGATGGAGCAAAATGTGTCCAGATCCCATTAATAAACTAAATATATGGATGAAAATAGTATTGAATTTAATTTTGTAAATACAATATAATTAAATCAAAATATTTTTATATTTATTATTAAATTAATTATATTTAAAAATATCATTTGAGCTAATCTTGAGACATAAGTTAATTATGTCAATTATATTTTTTTTAAAATTAATTTTTTTTTAATATTTAAATAATTTAAATATAAACTTTATTTTTATAATTATTTAAATTTATTTTTAAATATATTTTATTTACATATAAAACTTAAAAATCAAAATAAGCAATCAATCATATATATTTATAATCATTAAAATTTATCTATAGAAAAAAGAAAAAGAAAAAAGAAAAAAACAACCATAAAGTTATCATTTTTGTTTTTTAAATATTTTTAAACTTTATACTATTCTAAATAATTGTAATAATATATATTTTTGATGTAATTTTCTTTATTTTTGATGGAGATGAGGTTGATCTCTAAGGATACTAGATTACATGAGGATGAAAAAAGTGTACAACCCATTACTAGAAGAGGGTAGGTAATAACAATGAAGTAATTATAAGTAACAATTTAATTTGCTCATGACACTTAACTTGTAACCTATGAATGTAACCTATGAATATTCAGAGAGAATGAATATTTCTGCAATAATTGATAAAGATCACCACACGGCAGGCACGTCTACGCTATACACATTCAGATCAAATCAGAGACGTTTCCAAAATCCCTACATGTGAAATAACTCTGGAGGGGCATCTACATCCTCCTCCTCGTTGTTTACATCATTCACATGATCATGCGAACATTCAGTGGGCGCAAGACTTCTGGTTTATAGAAGGCGGTTACCGATTTGAATGCTTCCTTCTTCATCTTTATTCTTTTCTGTAACTGCAACATCGCTTGAATATGCTTCTGCAGTTATATTGAAGTCCTCCCATTGGAATGAGGGGTTCCAGGGCGATGTACTACTGCTTTTATCATAAGAAATCATGTTAACAGCATCTGATGAGCCCTGTGCCTGCTGCATACCGGCCATGGCCATCAACATCTCCTCCTCCTCCACTGCATTAATACCTCCTCCTGCGCCTATACTAGCACCATTAGAATTCGTGCGCTTTCTTTTCAAAGGTTTTTTCCTTTCTTGGTTAAAGAGTCAAACATCTCCTTGGGTGTCTTTAGAGAGGACACATGGCGTATGATATGGTCTTTAATGGAATCAGCAATGATTCTCTTTGCCTTGACCAATTTCTTCTTATGCAATACCTTCGCCTCTTCATCCTCTGGGATAGGGATGTCTTCTTTCACATATGAGTCCAACTCATTCTCTTCTAGGATTAATCCAATCCTATACTTCCAAGCTCAGAAGTTATCATCTCCTTCAAGCTTATCCTCAAGCTTGGTGTGGTGAGACATCTTAAAGAGTATTTCAAATGGAAATAGAAAATATTTAGATCTTACCACTTGAAATGCTGAAAACTGGATCTGGTCCCGGATTAGGGTTTGTCGAAAAAACCCTAAAAATTCAAAATGTGAATTTCAATTTTTTGAAAGGATAGAAAGATGTGCCTTGATGAGCTGATCAGCCTGGTGTATTCAGAATTTGAGATCAACAAAGCTTTACCCTTCAGATTTGCCTTTTTGTCCTCCCGGGTTCACTAGAGAGAGCCCTGAATTAGGGTTTGAGTTTCCCGGAGATCTACCCAACCAAAAATCCCGATCCAAATCTCTAAACTTCAATTTTTGCAAGGAGCTTCCATCTATGTCTTCAGATTTCAGAAATTCCTATGTTTGTGGAAACCCTAATTTTTAGGGCCAAATCTGAAAATGCTCAAAATTGAATTCTTATTAAACAGATAGATGCGCCTTGATGAGTAGAGTCAATCTACTATACTGCTTTTCCAAAATCTATGGAGAGAAACCGAATAAACAAGAAACTCAAGTTTCTGTCACTGCAAAATGTCTTCTTCTCAGGTTAGCTCTGATACCATGTTAAATTTTGAACATTAATTCACAATACTATAGTATCTTTGCTGAGAGAATAACATACATAGTATATCAATGCATGACAATCACAATAAGCATGACAAGCATCACAAGAATCAAAAGCATGAGAGACAAGAGACACAAAGTTTCCGTGGGGAAAACCCTAAGGTGAAAAACCCCACAACTTCCTCAGAGATAGAGAGAGAAATGGCTCAACCAAAGTACAACCAAAATACACTGAGATAGTCTCCTAGTAGCAGATGATCCTCCTCCTCACTAGTGCACCACTTTCTAAGTGAGAGTGAGATACGTTTTCGAGTGGTCTAAATAGAGATCACCTGATCTTTATTTATACTAATCTGTTTGCCCAGTGACCTTATGGGGCCGACTTGTCTAGCTAGGTACATCCACATTATAATATATATTTCAGGGCTGACCACACACATGGTGGTCTAATAACCCATGGACAAGTACACACACTTGCGACACTTCTCAATCCACATGACGACACTTCCTTATAGAGGAATGACACATCTCTTATAAGGGTACAATAAATATATATGAAATACACAGATGAAATACATTCTGAAGTTACATATACATCAACAATTAGGTTACCAGTCGCTGAACTCAAGCTTAAGTTGTCTAAGTTATTAGAAGAAGGTATAGACATACACAGACTCCACCAGTCATCCTTGTTAGCCTTCTTCCCGGACCAAACCCCGTCTTTTCCAGAATTTGTGTCGTGGTGTGCTGATAATTATTCCAAAGAAGAAATAATTGTTTTAGACAGTCGAAAAACCAAAGTCGTCTGTAAAATAGAGCCTGCCGTTATAATCAAAGCCCTAGAAATAAAATTTTCCCAAACCCTCGAGTCTGAAAGTTTTTTCGAAACCTCTATTATTGAATGTTATCATCAAACCCTTCAAGATAATAGAGAAAAGTTCTTGTCCACGTGTCTTAAACCAGAAACAAACATTTCAGATATCCCTTACCCTATAGATGTCACTTTATTTGATGAAAATATCCAGTTGGTTCTGACATTGTTGGCTTTAATCCTAGGGTTTGACACAAACATGTATGTAACTGAGTTTCAGTTAATCCTTTTGTATAAAATGAGTACAATTCCACCAAGGATTGATGAAAATCAAGTTCCTCGACTTAACTTTGAAGAATTCCTAGCTGAAAAGATCCATGACCAGATGGTCAATTTCCCTACTCTCAGACATTTCAAATTTCAGTCATTTTTGATGAAAATGATCATGATGGCCAGTCATGAAGAATTACAATTCCCTGAAATCATTTTCACAAAGTTATTGGAAAATAATATGTTTAATTACATAAATTATAAGCTCTCTGAAATTTACATAATGATTTTTGGTGAAAGATTGCCTAGAGTATTACCAGAAATGCAAGCATGTATGCAATTAAGTGCAGAATACACTGTAGGAGATTGGTTCTTGTCAAAATACAGTACCGTGATCAGGTTATATGTTTTCAAACATAAACCCTATGTTTTACCGGCATTTCTTACCTTAAGGGTTTTCGCCTTGGAGTTCCTTAGGCAGAAATTAATTGTTGAAGATAATAATTTCTTGCTTTTCAAACAAGCAACAGATATCAAGTATCCATTCACACTTGGCCCATTCACAGTGAAGAACAAAAACGCTGCTATTTATATAGAAAAATTATTGAAAGATATGGAATTTGAGACAAACATGGCTATTGAATATGATCCATTAAACATAATATCAAAACGGAGAACGGATCATCGCATCAAAGCGTTGAATCATCAGGTGATTGAAGGAATGTCTGATAGAGAAAATTGGTTGGATTATAAGGAAGAAATCATTCCATATTCTCAAGATAAGGAAATGATATTGATAGATACAATAGTGGAGGCAGAAAGCACAATGAATACTGCAATGGTAGGGTTTAAAAGGCCCATACAAGACATAGTCAACATTGAAAGTGAAGAAGCAGAAAAAGGGAAAAAATTAAAAATGGATGAGCAACAAGAGTTAATGGCAGTTTCAGAAGAGGAAGGAAGAACCGAAGTCAAAATACCAGAGGTCATGGTAAATGAGTACAGTATTAAAGAATCCCCGGTAGAAGATGATGTAAATAAACACACAATCTGATGGATGCATTTAATGAGCACATTCAAAATAAACAGGAATCCTCTTGGCAAAGCAGTTAGTTATTTCCAAAGGTTAGGAATATATCCAACACAGAAGTCAGTTTATTTACTAGCAGAAATTTCAAAGAAAATTCTTTAAAATTTTCAGTTGTTACTAAAGATAAGATCTCAGAGATGAAAGTTGATCTGACAAAAATCAATGCCCCAGATAAAATTTTATTACATAGACAAACAGGAGAGGTTATATACTCAGATTATTTGGGAGCGATCTTAAAGGTAGACAAGTTGAAAATTTTAGTAGATAAATTAAATAACCAGTTGAGACAAGAAAAAACAGAAAATAAGTCTCAACAGCAGCAAATAAAAAGATTGCAAACAGATTTGATAAACAAAGAGGGAGATGCAGCAACAAATTTACTCAAAGAAAAGGATGACACAATTCAAATGTTAAGGCGGAAGCTGAAAATCCTATACACTTTGCTTATCCAAGGAGCCGAAATAACAATACTGGAAAAAGAAAAAGAAGAGTTGTCAAATGAAGTAAAATATATTACTGCAAAAATGCTGAAGCTCACCGAAGAAAAAGTTCATTGGGAAAAAGAGAAGATTTGTTTGGAAGAGCAATAGGAAGAAATAAAGAAAAAGTTAGCAGAATTAGGTCAGCAACAGGTACATGCAGGTATAGATGAATATAAAAATGGATTGGACAGTCTCTTACAAGCCATGTCCCAGGTAAGTCTGAAAGATGTCAAGATTAAGGAATTGAAAATTGGAGTACAGAAGCTAAAAGAAGAAAATGAAACAAACGATAAGGAAATTAAAACTTTGCAAACAAGGAATCAGGAATTGTTTGATAATAATAAAGGTTTGGAAGCTCATGTAACAGGACAAGCTGCAATGCAAGGTTGCAAGCATATGGTATGGGATCAAATTATAAAGGAAGTTGAAAAATTAAGACCTTATCTTGATTATATGAGAATCAAAGAAAAAGTGGCCAAAGACGCTTTTGAAAGTTGCAGAGCAGTCAGAGAGAATTTAAATAGAAAACCAAAAGAAATAGCACAAAGGGAAATAACTTTCCTAAATAGTTTAACTGAAGCAGATTTGACAGCAATGAATATAATGAATAGAATTTCAGTCATTACATGGGCCAAAAGAATTTTGGGAAAATATTGACATGCTGAAAATGTTGAAGTTAAAGCTGGAGATATACGAGAGAAAGTAATAAAGTTTAAGAAGTGATTTGAAAAATTAATAAACAAAGGATTCCCTGCTTTTTGGGATGAAAAGCATGAATTGACTCCTCCAAATGAATATAAGAGGTTACTGTTTGACATAAGAATGGATCACAAAAAGTTTCAGCATTTGGATCATATGCTTAATGGAAAGATTTTAATGGAGAAAATTGCGGAGGACTTTGAAATTTTAAATATGTTGATCTCAATCTGTGAGAATCGTCCTCTTGTTTCTTATGCAGGTCACCTTGAAATGTGAGTCTTGGTGAAGGAAATGACCAGTTATGATCTACCCACGGTCAACCAATGGAACTATGTGGATAAATATGGAAGGACAAGATATTCTGTCCATTCATGAAGATACATTCAGAATTTTTGACAAGTGGCAAAAATGATGTTTTTATTTTAAAAAATTTGTAATATTGTTTAAAGACAGTTATCTTTCGAGTTAAGACATTTTCAGTTACTAGTTAAAAGAAGCGGTTATGTCAAGCTTCTTTCGAATTTTGTATAAAAGACAATGAGAATCATTTTTGAAAGGGTTGGAAACTCTTTTAGAGACAATAAGTTTTGAAGTCAGATTTTGATAGAATAATAAAAAGCTGTACAGTGGAAATACCTATCTTTGGAGACCAGAGATTCATGTGTTGATCATTTTTACAGTCTGTCTTTTCCCTCATCTCTATATGTGCATGTTTACTTTCTTTGTTATACCTTCCATTATGTTCTTCTTCTATGCTTAAATGAACGTTTGAAATCAATCGGGATTCATACTGGTTATGCCTCATTTTATTGCATTTAAGTATCCATTATTTCTCCAAAGTTGACAATGGATTCATCCTAGTTAGATGCCTGTTGTTGATGGATTATCATTATTTCTTTCTATACCACCTACAAAATCAAATTGACTGTGATATGGTTGCTATCTTGCCTCTGTGAAAATCTATTTGGTATAAATCTCTTGCTGGCACGTTAGATATTTGAAAGTTGACTCCATACCCAATGTTTCTTGTTTTCCTTTCAACCAAGTAAATCATTTTGCAAAATTTTGAGCGTGTTTCTATATATTTTTATCCTTTACATATATCTTGTGAGAGAGCCCTCTTTGGTGGAAAAAATGGCTAACTTTTCTACCTAAATTTTGGTTTGAAATAAGTTACCTTAGGTGTTATTCTTTTACAACCTGGATAAAATCTGAGTGTTAACAGTCATCATCATCGTCATCATCATCATCATCATATTCGTCATCATCATCAGCAGCAGCATCATCGTCGTCCTCATATTCATCATCATTGTCATCTCCCTGTTCCTCATCAACATCTCCATCATCATCATCTTCTTCATCATCTTCATCATCATCATTGTCGTCGTCATCACCATCATCTTCATCACCTTCATCACCATCATCATTTCCATCATCATCATCATCATCATCATCATCATCATCGTTGTCGTCGTCGTTGTCATCGTCGTCGTCATCGTCGTCATCATCTTCATCTTCATCATCGTCATCATCGTCATCATCACCATCTTATCATCATCCATCATCTTCATTATCATAATCATCATCATCATCTTCATCATCGTCATCGTCATCACCCTCTTCCTCATCATCGTTTTCATCATCAGCATCATCTTCCTTATCACCCTCTTCCTCATCATCATCTTCTTTCTCCTCCTCCTCCTCCTCCTCCTCATCATCTTTGTAATCATCATCATCATCATCATCATCATCACCATCATCATCAACAACATATTCATCATCATCACCATCATCATCATCATCATCATCATCATCATCATCTCACACTAGTAATGATTCAACAAAATTAGAGAAGCTCCTTATGATGATGAAGATGATTTAGATGATGTTGATGAAGATGATCATCATCATATTCGTCATCGTCATCATCATCATCATCATCATCATCATCAATAATGATAGAGTGAGATGGGTGAAGAGGGTTAGATGAAGATGAAAACAAAACTACATTTCGGATTGGTAAAAAATGTGTGCACATGTTACTAGCGCGTACGGACTAAATAACATGTACACACTGTTTAGTGCGTATGCGCTATTTATGCGGATGCGTTATTAGTGCGTACACGTGTATTTAAAATAACGAGCATGCACCATTTAAATTTCTAAATTTTAGCGGGCAATTCCTTTCCCACCAACTTGGTGGATGACTTGGCCACTATGGTTTTAGGTTTGGGTTGCTAAACCAAGTGGATTGGACTATGTTATAACAAAATACATCTTATTCTATAACTTCTTCTATTTTGAGCATGATTCTGCGTATGCTACATTTGTCCACTGCTAATGAAATTGCACACACTTGTAGAACTATTTGTGCAGATTCCGAATATGTAATTTTTTATTAAATCTATTATTTGTTTCTATTTTTTAATTAATTTTAATTGCACTAACATCAATCTTACACAAAAGTAGGTTATTTCTTTCGTCTATAACTTTTGATTGTCTCACCTATTTTGAAAACAGAAAAGAACCCACACAAGTACACACAAAGACCTACATCCTAAAAAAACAAAGTTCATTGATTATGTTAAGACCATGATGTCGGGGCCCAACGCTCGACCTAGTCATTTTAGGGCTTGGTTGACTTCCTTAATTAAAAAAATAATAATATTAACATAAATAAATATAGAAAAATAGTGCTGCACTAGAACGGCCTGTTATATACGACTATATATAATTGTTTTCACAAAATTCCACTATTTGCATACCAACCCGAGGCCCAACACAAACATATTCATTATGTTTTCTTAAAAAGATAACATACAAACGTTATGAGAACCCCTTTTTTTGGGAGTTATACTTAATTTCCATAAATAATATTTATATATTCCAGAAGGTAATCCGATTGTATACGTTTCATCTTCTTACGCCGTATTCCAAAAATTTGGGTAGGTAGCTCTAATATTGTTTTTTGATGTTTAGATTTTTGTTTTTCCATAAGTCCATTGCGATTAACACGTCATGAGTGGCCAGCATTAGCTTGCACCAGCCCTAGAATAATAGCTCAATATTAGGTGATGTCATCAAGCATCACCTTATGATAGGGGGTCATTGGCCTAGCAGGCCATCTATGCCAATCAACATAGAAAATACATGAAATATGTACTACCCACAATCAAAACATCACAATCTTCATTCTATTAACTCAAACTCTAACCTACTCCATAAACTCCATATATAAATTTCTTTTATTGTTTTCTATAAGCTCATATCCAAAACACCTTGTTCTGCCCTTCTCAATGCTAACTCCCTCTATTTTAAAAATGGAAAATGGTGATTATTGTAAATAAATACTCACAACCACAAAACAAACAAATACATAGACTAACTTTATATAGAGAGAGAGAAATTTAGACTTCCCTCTTCTCTTTCATGTGCTCTCATCCTTTTTTTATCCTCGATTTATCTTTCTATTTATTTTAAACCCCATTAACATCTTCATTTCTCTCACTCACCACCATTCTCCTTCCAATCCCTCAACTTACATTGAGCTAGGGAATGTGTCTTCCACCCACATATCAACTTCCTCCTTTCTCTTTATATCCTTTATTTTCACTATGGGAAGGATAAGTGAGTGAAGGTGTGAAGTAAACCCAGAATTAAGTAAATTATTGATTTGACCTTAGACCTTCTACTTATGACTCACACTCTCAACCACTTGAACTAACCCACAGGACTATATATATATATATAAACCATTATTTAATATATATTAATTTGAATATATACCTATATTTAAAAAAAACACTAACAGGTCCAAAAAAAAAGATGTTTTCATATAGAATAAAAATGAATAAAACATAATGCCTTCTAATTCAATTAATAAATTAATTTTATTTAATATTATTGTATTTTTTATAATAAAAAACATTTTAGAATGGATTTTTATTTTATATTATATTATAACTATTTATATATTATTATATTATATATATATGCAAAGCATTTCAATGATGAGAAGAAGGAAAAGTTTAACTTTCAAATATTAAATTTATTTTATAGGCGTAGAAGAAATGGTTTTATATGCAAGAAAAATGGATGGGGCTAAATGTTTCCAAATCCCATTAAACTTTTCAATATTAAATTTATTTTATATATTAAATTTATTTTATAGGTGTAGAAGAGATTGTTTTATATGCAAGAAAAATGGATGGAGCAAAATGTGTCCAGATCCCATTAATAAACTAAATATATGGATGAAAATAGTATTGAATTTAATTTTGTAAATACAATATAATTAAATCAAAATATTTTTATATTTATTATTAAATTAATTATATTTAAAAATATCATTTGAGCTAATCTTGAGACATAAGTTAATTATGTCAATTATATTTTTTTTTAAATTAATTTTTTTTTAATATTTAAATAATTTAAATATAAACTTTATTTTTATAATTATTTAAATTTATTTTTAAATATATTTTATTTACATATAAAACTTAAAAATCAAAATAAGCAATCAATCATATATATTTATAATCATTAAAATTTATCTATAGAAAAAAGAAAAAGAAAAAAGAAAAAAACAACCATAAAGTTATCATTTTTGTTTTTTAAATATTTTTAAACTTTATACTATTCTAAATAATTGTAATAATATATATTTTTGATGTAATTTTCTTTATTTTTGATGGAGATGAGGTTGATCTCTAAGGATACTAGATTACATGAGGATGAAAAAAGTGTACAACCCATTACTAGAAGAGGGTAGGTAATAACAATGAAGTAATTATAAGTAACAATTTAATTTGCTCATGACACTTAACTTGTAACCTATGAATGTAACCTATGAATATTCAGAGAGAATGAATATTTCTGCAATAATTGATAAAGATCACCACACGGCAGGCACGTCTACGCTATACACATTCAGATCAAATCAGAGACGTTTCCAAAATCCCTACATGTGAAATAACTCTGGAGGGGCATCTACATCCTCCTCCTCGTTGTTTACATCATTCACATGATCATGCGAACATTCAGTGGGCGCAAGACTTCTGGTTTATAGAAGGCGGCTACCGATTTGAATGCTTCCTTCTTCATCTTTATTCTTTTCTGTAACTGCAACATCGCTTGAATATGCTTCTGCAGTTATATTGAAGTCCTCCCATTGGAATGAGGGGTTCCAGGGCGATGTACTACTGCTTTTATCATAAGAAATCATGTTAACAGCATCTGATGAGCCCTGTGCCTGCTGCATACCGGCCATGGCCATCAACATCTCCTCCTCCTCCACTGCATTAATACCTCCTCCTGCGCCTATACTAGCACCATTAGAATTCGTGCGCTTTCTTTTCAAAGGTTTTTTCCTTTCTTGGATTCTCTCCAAAAAACACAGAAATTCATCCACGCTCCCTTCATTGTCTTCTGTTGCGCGGGGCTGTTTGCATCTTTCCATTTCTATTTCTTCTTCTTCTCTTCTTTTATTTTGTGACGATTCCTCTGATCGGTTTGGAAAGCATACTGCTGGTTCCGGCGGTATCCTTTTCGGATCCTCGAAATCCATGGCGATAAACAGTACTAGCAAATCCTTTCTTTTAATAATCTTCTTCTATCATTCAAGACGGCATAATGAGTTAATCAATCTAAGCAATTAACTGAATACATACAGAGTATATATATATATATATAAGGAAAAGAGAGATATGGATCTTACAGTTCATTTAGATCACAGTAAAGTATTGTAACAACTAATTCGGTTTGAAAAGCAAATGGAAACTGCAAATCTCCCTGAACATGTGCGCATCCCACGTCTCTCTTCTATTTATGGAAAAAAGGGTTGAACAAAGAAGAAGAAAAAGTCACACATTTAAGTAGAAATTTTTAAGAATCTTGGTTATAATTGTTATGAACTTAAATTTTGAATGTATTAAAGGTTTTTGATGGTGCTGAATTCATTTTTACCATCAAAATCACTATTAAATTTATATTTTGTAAAATAAAACATTAAATTTATCTAATTAAACAACTTCAATTTATTATGTGGTTATCTTGTTTTTCTGGTTGTAGGCAATCGAATCAGTGTAAACGCGATATGGAAGAAAAAAAATAGAATATTGATAGAATTATAAATATATGTTTAGGCATAGGATAGAAACTTCCAGGTTATTGGCTCAAAACATTATGGTTATTTTTTTCCAGAGGAAAAACTTCATGGTATTTTATATATATAGAAGTTGTATAGATATTAAATAATTTGACTCTTTTATTTTAAAAATATATTAATTCCTTAGAATGGCTTTTGCATTTAAACTATACAATCTCAACTTCTATAATATTTTTTAAATTTAAATTATATAGTCAACTTAACTTATATACTTATATTTACTGATTCCAACAACTTAGAATGGCTTTTCCATTTAAAATATACAATCCCAACTTATAAAATGTCTTTTACATTTAAATTAACACTCAACTTATTTTTGCATTTAAGTTATACACTCTCATAGTCTCAAACTTATAGGCAATCGAATCAGTGTAGGCGCGATATAGAAGAAAAAAATAGATTATTGATGAAATCATAAATATATGTTTCAATGGGTCAACCAGGCGTAGGATAGAAACTTCCGGGTTACTGGCTCAAAACTTCATGGTTATTTTATATATATAGAAGTTGTATAGATATTTAATAATTTTGATTTTTTATTTTAAAAATATATTAATTCCTTAAAATGGCGTTTGCATCTAAACTATACAATCTCAACTTCTATAATACTTTTTAAATTTAAATTATATACTCAACTTATGTTTACTGATTCCAATAGCTTAGAATGGCTTTTCCATTTAAAATATACAATTCCAACTTATAAAATGCCTTTTACATTTAAATTATACACGACTTATTTTTGCATTTAAATTATAGTGTGTCAAACTTATATTTCTTGTAGGCAATCGAATCAGTGTAGGCGCGATATAGAAGAAAAAAATAGATTATTGATGAAATCCTAAATATATCTTTCAATGGGTCAACCAGGCGTATGATAGAAATTTGCAGGTTACTGTCTCAAAACTTCATGGTTATTTTATATATATATAAGTGGTATCGATATTAAATAATTTTGACTTTTATTTTAAAAATATATTACTTCCTTAGAATGGCTTTTGCATTTAAACTATACAATGTCAACTTCTATAATACTTTTTACATTTAAATTATATATTCAACTTATATTTACTGATTCCAACAACTTAGAATGGCTTTTCCATTTAAAATATACAATCCCAACTTATAAAATGCCTTTTACATCTAAATTATACACTCTCAACTTATTTTTGCATTTAAATTATACACTCTCAAACTTATATTTATTGATTCCAACAACGATAATTACTCGAAAAACGAACAAAAAGGGGGCCAAATCGTCGTCGATGTTGTAGAGTTGTACACGAAACAAAAAATTAAAATAAAGATGCTTAGTTGCATCCCCCCATGTTGCTCCGCCCCCACCGATGACGACCTTGATCCTCCATCTAGCTGACGTCATACGTGAAAGTTGTGTGGTAAGACGGGATTAGTCCTTCCAATGTACTTTAGGAAGTCACCGGATAGTCAATATTAAATGAGAAGGGAATTGTAGGTGCTATTGTGAATGGCATGCTTAAAGAAAAACACATGGAAGGATCCAGCTACCATGTTTTTTATCAAAGAAATATTTTCAACTCTCTAACTCATAAGATAGTTTATATTTACGTGTGATTTAAGTGACATAGCAAAAATGTCAATGTTGAAAGACTGAAAGAAAATTCCAAATTGCTAAGTTATTTTACAATTGATAAGTAATATACTTAAACATGGAATTTTAAAGTAAAAATCGAAAAATACAAAAAAATATTTTTTATAAAAAAGATATTCAAAATAAATAGATAGGGTCACTTACATCTTCACAGGACAACCTCTAAGAGAAAATATTTAAATACGATAACAATTCTTGGTTCCACATTACATAATTTATGATCGAAAATTATAATATATAATTTGTCATTTATTTTGGTGCTTTATGGGTGGAAAGATCGGATGAATTGGCTTGTATGGCCCATTTTGGGGGCAAGTCTCACTTTGCAAATTTGGGTTCTAAAACCTTTTGAGGCCTATTTGAGGACTTAAACAATGTTTTTGGGGTCAAAAGTTAACTGCTTATGTCATGCCCCTTGATGTTATTCTACACTCCAAGACCTTTCCAACATTACAAAAAATCACCTCAAACGGAATCAGTATGAGGAAGTTATGCCTCCCGCAAGTTGACCTATCTAGGTGACCACCATGGTACCAAGTGGAATCCACGTCAACTCTCATTTCTCGAAAATGTGGATTTAGTCACGTGTGGACTTTCAAGAACGTTCTAGAAGGTCCAATACCCAAACCCCTACTCGAGAATTGAAGCATGCAAAAACCCTAAAATCCACCCTAGATGACTATCGGACTATGTTAATAATCGAGTTATCAAGAGAAGAAGGGGTTTTATTCTTATGATACCATTGTATTGTTCCAAAGTTGAGCAGCAACATAGTAGTGGATATTAGAGCATAACAGAGGAAGTAGGATATCATGTAGTACTCATTCTAGTTGCAAAGTCATTGGGGTAACTCCATAGAGAGTACCACTTTCTTTGTATTTGCATTCTATATAATAGAGCAAGGCATAGTCCTCATTCTTTGTTGGGTTTTTTTCCCATATTGGTTTTTCCCGAGGTAAATCTTATGTTGATGGTGTGGATTGTGTATTTTTCTGTTCTAATTATTTTTTTTCAGGTACAATTATTTAGCATTCAATGGAAATAAGCTAATAAAAAGAATTAAGTTGTAAGATCCATTGTAACAAACTGTTCCAGTGGAATATTCACATCAGGGTGAAAACATGAAGTTGGGAAACAATTTTGGCTTGTTTTTTACAAACAAAACTACTAAGTTTTATGTTTTTCAACTTCTACATCTTCAAACCCATATCTCCCTTAGAAATTTCAACTTGAAGTAAACACAAAGGTTTTAGAGAATTGAATTAGCTTTCTACTTGTATTTTTTTAAAATTTTTTTATGGACATATCGTGGGACAAATTTGTTGCCAACACATGGCATATACTTGAAAATTTTAGGTATGGATAATGAGTGACATGTGTTGACGACGGTTTTTTGATAGATGGTTATTCATTTTAGGGAAAATAAATGTAGGCTCATAATCTACACACACTACACTGGATGCTAGACTATATTTTGAATTTTTTAAGACTTGGGAACTATTTTTTATTATTTATCGAAACAACGTATATTCAGAAAATCGTGCATTATCGACACACGTTTTTGTCTTCGCATTTTATTTCAAATGTGACTCTTATCAAGCAAACTAAAACCAACCCATTTAAGAGGACACTTCAAGGAATATCCTTGTATTTTTTTTTTAATTTTGGCTTCGTCATTGTGATGATATTGAATTTTCATTGTGACTGATTTTTCAGTCAATTAATTTTTTAATGATAAATGTTAGTAAAAAAATAGTAAAAAATAGTAATCCTAAATGAAATCGAAAAAAAATTATATTACTAGAGAGTAGATTGAATGATGAATCTACTGGTATAAACTCCGACATGTAATTCTCATGTTTTGCAGTGGTTCAACATTGTTAAAGTGACACATTTCTAAATTCTGCACAAATGGTGTTGGAATTATTGACCAAAAACTCACGGCCCAGAAAATATCTCGGGAGAGAGATTTAAAATTTCTCCAGCGAGAATTTTTCCCGCTCCAAAATTAACCCAGAGTTAATGAAAACTCTCGGTTGAAAGCTACTTTTAACTCTTGTCCTAGAGTTTATAACACTTCTCGCCTGAGAGTTTGTTACATAATCCCCCGAGAATATTTTAGGGGCCGACACATTAAATATTTAATTACCATGATATTCTCGTAATATTCAGACGGGATGCCCGTGTTTCTCGACCGAGAGGTCTATATATAATCTCTCGGTCGAGATAGTTTTCCAAATTATATAGTTTCTCGACCAAGAGCTTCTGTTTGCAGCCGAGCTTTTGTTTTCACCCGAGCTTCTGTTTTCAGCCAAGGGTTTTTTCAGCCGAGCGTTTCAAATTTTTATGTAGCAGGTAACATACTTTGTATTCTTGTTTGGATAGGTTAGCGTTGGTCTAAATATTATTTATTATTTATGAGTTATTGATGACTGTTTATGAGGTGTTAGACACTTGTTGTCTCACTCATAATTTAAGCCTAGTTATACCTTGTCCTATTATGTGTTCATAACCTCTGTTTTCAGGGCATGGATATATTGTTGTGGATTTCTACTCGAAGGTAGGGGTGTATGGATGCTAGTGGCTTTCATTGACCTTGTACAATTGGCCATGAGGACATTTACCATTTGGAAATTAACAATTACACCTTTTAAAGATGTTTTGTTTTAGCCTTAATTCTTAACAAAGAATTTGGTCGGTTTATTAAAGTGGACACAAAGATGTTAGTGTTAAGTATTTTTGGAGTTTACATTCATTATAAGGGATTTGAAATTGGTCTTTGGATGTGATGGTGGAATCTTATTCAACCACCCAACCTCAAAATTTTGAGATAGATGCAAACTCCCATACATGATTAGCACTTACCACATGCAAAATTGGTGTGTAAGTACCTTATCGTTTTCCACTTTGGAAACTAGAGATCAAAATGAGAGCATCAAAAGTAACCATAAAGGGTAAATGTTATTTTATTTGTTAAAACAAAATTAGTAAAATCATAAATGATTTAATAATCATTACAATTTTTTAGCATTAGAGGATGGGGTCACGACCCAAGGATGGGTATATTTAAGCACTTTGCAACTTGGAATGTCAAAGTTATCCAATGCACTGAGGACTTTGATTTCATTATATAAACAAAGTGGAATTGTATATAAGATTTAAACACATGTGTGTTGTGGTCATTTAGAATGAGAAAAGACAAAATGAAAACAATAATGGAATTGAAAATTAGTCTTGTTTTGTTTTGAGAGTGTTTTTTAAGCTCAGAGTTACTTGTAAGTCGAGAGTTTGCATGATCTTTACTCTTTTCAGGCGAGATCATGCAAAGTTCATACGAAGTTCATAGGAGTTATTATAATGTTGTTGAAATGATATTAGTCATTATAGAAGTTGTGGAACTAAACTATGAACCGTCATAAATGTAGTTAGAATATTGTACGTCATTGTAAGTATTGTGGAAAATTTTGGAAGAGCTGGGGAATAATAATGTATTGATCCTATAAAGGGAAATACGATTGTTACTACTGAATTCTCATATATTTTCATGCATTGGATTTTAGGTTTTTAATTCTTTCAACATGGGAAACCTAAAGAAACGTCAAAAAAAATATGATCGCACCAGAGCTAATGAAGAGGAAAGGAAAGAGAGGTCCCATGTTTCTATGATAAATTTAATTGAAAAAAGAGTAAGGGAGAGAAACGTGGAGGCACATGGCGGTGACGAAGAAATTGAAAGTGTGAATGCACATGGCGGTGACGAAGAAATACAAAATGTGAATGCACATGGCGGTGATGAAGGAATTCAAATAGTCGAGGATCACATTGATGAAAGGAATGAGGAACATGGAGGTGATGAGGAAATGACAAATGTGGAGGAAACTATTGGTGAGTAAATAATTTTTTATATGTTTATCATTTACTTTATAATACTTTAGTGTATATATATATATATATATATATATATATGATTTGAAAGTGAACAAAATCTTATAAATTTATATTTATTTTTATGCAAGGTTGACATCCAACATACAACATCCTACCGCAGTTAGCAATTTATAGAGATTAACTGGAAGCTACAACAATATCGTCATTGATGATAATTTTTTGGAGAATTAAGATTCAAGTAAAATTGAAGAAATGGGACCACAGATGCCTGATCATACAACTCGTTATAGAGCAGATAAAATAGTCAAAAAATATTTTGAAGGTATTTCTGTCATACAACAAGCTCAATTGTTGCATAAATTGTTAAAGCGAAAATGTCTAAGATATGCAATTACATTATTGGGCATTCAAAGTGCCAAAGAGGCTAAGTCAAATCAGATTGTATCACAAAATCTGACCTCGGTCCTTGCATCACTTGCAAAAAAATGATCTCACAATTTCATGGTTGCTCGTCAAGCAATTCTAACAGGGGGTAGTGGCAAAAAGCACTACAACTAGTCATTTGTTGTCTACAACTGCAAGAACATTAAAAACATCAAGAAAATTTGTATGGAAGCATAAAAAGCTTCGGGTTCAGTTAGATGAGGATGATGAAGTTGCATGTTGGGGTGTTATATGAGGGAAACCTTATCAAGATAGACTTTCGGATAATGTGAGGGACCTGGTGAAAGAGTTTTGGGATGTAAAGTCGCGTGTCTTACCAAATGAAAAGGATGTTGTGCGACGTCGTATATCGAAAGGAAACTATGAAACTCATGCAAACACATAACAATAATCACTCAAGCGGAAATGTTCAAAACTTTTATGGAGAGTAATGTTGATGTGAAGATTTCCCTTAGCACATTTGTGAAGCTTAAACCATGGTATGTTAGGCCCATTGTTGTTCACGACACATGTTGTTGCCGATACCATGTAGAATTCGAATTATATTATGAGACATTTCTAACTTTTGGCATGCAATGTTGGCCAAATAACCCCCCTCCTTCGATTGTTCGTGAATTTGTATCTAAAATATTATGTGCACGAGAGAATCATCAAGTATTCTATAAGAAACAATGCGTCGGAGGTAAAAAATGTGAGGAATGTTCTGATTTGGCCCTTTTTAATGCTAACTACCCCATTGATGCAAATGATCCTCAATTGCCAAATCGCATTGTTAAATGCAAGAGATATGTTTATGTTGACTATACTACAGTTACAGATTCAACGACAACATCAAGAAAGCTTAATTTGGTTGAAAGTGATATCTCTCTGATTGATTTTATGAATTTGTTCAGGGATCAAATATATAAATATATCAAGCACTCTCACTCAGCACGATGGAAGGACTTACAGTTCAAGCAATCACGAGATGTATTTCCAAAAGGGACAATATTATCCATTGTTGATTTTGCAGAAAATTACACTTTCACTCCGCAAAAGGAGATACAGAGTGACTATTATCATTCAGATTAGATATCTATACTTGTGCATATTACATATAGACATGCAGATCTTGATGTCAATGGTTTTGATAGCAATGAAAATAATCATGAAGTGATTAAGGAGTATAATTTCTACATCAGTGATGATCATACACATGATACATGTTTTGTCCAGCATTGTTTTGGTATGCTTTTTGAAGAATTAAGAAGAAGAAGGGTCACTTTTAAAGAACATTGGGTGTGGTCAAATGGTTGTGCTGGTCAGTTTAAATCGGAACGATCATTCTTATGGTTGTCTCGCCTTCATAGAAACACAGATGTTCACCACACATGGAGCTTTTTTGAAACGGGACATGGAAAAGGAGAACATGATGGTGCTGGGGCCTGCGTGAAATGTGCATTTAGGAGATATCAAAATGAATCACTCTTCTTCTCGCCTTGCAAATTCAAACGATGTTGTTAATTGGTGCAAAGAAAATTTGAGCCATGAATTCAATGAAAGGATGGGTAATGTCAGAAGGTTTTTCTGGAATATTGTAATGGGTGATGTTGACAGATCAATGCCACATAATTGTACTGCAATCCCGAAAACAAGGGTCTTACACTCCATTAGGAGTAAGAAAATGGAAAATATACACACAATCGAGAAATGGAAGTACTCTTGCTTCTGTCTTGCATGTATTGATGATGTAGAGTCTTTGGATGAGTGTCAAAACCAAACTAACAAATTTGTGAAACCATGGAGACACCAAGAATTGACACCATTGCCCCCATTTGGAAATAACAGTGATGTAGAGCGTGACAATGAAGCGGTTGTGATTGGAAAAGATTATGATCGTGTTTCTAATTTGGTTAGAGAAGGCAATGTATTTGTAGTCATTGCATCGGCAGATAATCCAGAAAATGTGCATTATTATTTATTGAGATGCACTTGGTCAAAAAGCATGTTGATGCAAGAATTTAAAGACCCGTCAAATTATACGTATGCAATGGGTTCAATGGTTTTAATGGGACATTTCTTTGCAGAAGTAAGGAAATGTAAAGACCATATTCTTTTTCAAGACTACGAGTCAAATGTTATATGTGCTCAATACAGTCATTTGGTCATAGCAGCCCGATTGCAGTTGAAGGAAGTGAAGACTAGGAAAAATTCCAAGCATCGACAATGGAAATTGTCGATAGAAGATCATAATGCCATTCTTGAAAATATGCCACTGGCACATTTCATATGATTCAAGAACACATCAAGGTTGACGAATGTTTTCTTTGATTCTAGGGTGGGTGGGTAGGTGGGGCCAAATGAGCTTCCACCTTCACGTGGTTGGCCTCGTCAGTAGATAACATATATAATTATCGAAACTAAGAGAGGCTATTTTTAACAACATATCCAATGATAACTCAAGGCTCATATTGAATGGGAAAATTCATTATATGTCAATGATCTCCAATCAACAGGAACATATGTCAATTTAAAGTTGAATTGTCCAATGAATATCATAAACTCTAGTCTCACATAGAATTTGATAATTCATTAGCAATACAAATTTGATAAATGACAAGGTGGATCTGCAATTTGCTTAGGATGCTTAAACAAGTGAGATGTGACATCTTTAAGAGGATTCAGGACAATGCCAAATGAGTCTCATATTCCAAAAAGATATATACTCAAAGACTTGCTAGTTTCATACTTGCAACAAACTCTACATTGGTGTTGGCATAAAGTAAATTATAATCAATTTAAGAAGGTCGCAACATCTAAGCTTGCTATCTACATCAAATATAACATCTATATTGATTTCAAGCATGGATGTCATTGTACACCACTACTATCTACTTTGTAGAAACACCCCAATCTCATGAATCAAACTTAGCTGCACATTAAGATTTCACAAATTCTAGTGACAATTCTTTTTGGAAGTTAACTTTGTGCTCAAGTTTGTATTTAATGGTGAATTTGCTTACCCGACTTGCTTACCCATTCAATTTTTTTATATATGTTTATCCTCCTTATCTCTTCAAAAATAACAGAGATTATAGTGACAGTCTTTTAATTTGGGAGTTTACCAAATCATTGATCATCCTCCATAATCATCTGTTAACTCTTGAACTATATGGTCAAGGGTTATTTCACAGACACATGTGACCATTACTGACTAGGACATTGGTCATCATTTGAGATCATCAATTAACTCTTGAATTTTATGCTAAAGGATTATTAAACCACTTCTATAAATTTCAATGTAAGATTTTAGATTTTAAATCAAACATTGAGTTTAATTAATGTTATAAATATTGCAATGAATTTTTCCACATTAACATAATCATCTTGAATCCCAAATTAATATCATCCCAAAACCCATGTCTTAGTGCTCAAATATTTGGCTTCAGAAAAGTGATAATTCCTAATTAGGTAACTAATCATCCTCTATAATCATCCATTAGATTTTAAATTCTATGCCTAAGGGTTATTACACCACTTCTACAAAAATCGGTGATCAATTGCTTTTTAGACATCAAACCTTAAAAGTTTAATGTCATTCCAACATCCATGTCTTATTGCTCAAATATTTTATTTATTCTTAGCTTCTCTATGCTAAATTATCCCACATTTATGCTACACAACATTATATGCACATGCCAAGCTTCACTTGTGTGTGCTTATGCTTAAATCCTGAAGCATGTTCCTAGTTTCTCATTAGCGTTTCTAATAACATATTATAACAAATATATATTTTATGCATGTGATTGTAAGTATTTTAAGGTCATCCTTATGCTAAATTATCATTACATGAAAACTCTAAATTTGTGTTGTAATAATTCTTCCCTTAACATAAGTAGATTATATGTGACTTAAGTTTCAGATTGTCTACCAACTATGTAAGCGACATAATAAATAAATGAAATCTACTAAGAATGAAAATACAAGAGAAGGTATTGTATACCTAATAAAAAAATACATAATAACTTTGTAATATAATAAAATCATAGACACGAGACATAATTTTAGAGTTAAGGTTTTCACATATTGAGATTCACAATAACATTGATAACATGTTGCGATTCATAAGAGATAGTGAGAAAGTCGAATAAACCAATACAAATATTAATTCTAGAATGAAGAAAAACATAAGCATGCACCACTGCAACACTTGACATTTCACACAAGAACACAACCATAGAGAGAGGGGAAAATGGATCTTAAACAAACCCCTTTTACAAGATGAAAATATTCATCACTGCCAACCTTTTATTTTGAACATGGGAATATGGGATTATTGGGAAAATGAGGGGAAGTGAGTGGGAACATTGGTTGAAGCAATTGAAGGGAATGAGAAATGAAACATGTTTGAATTTATCAATAGATTCATCTATTCAAACAACATCCAATCATTCCAAACAATATTCATTCACCATAACAATCAACCACTGTCAATTTTGGTGAAGAAGTTCTTTCCTACTACATTGACATTTTACACAATCATTTTCCATCTACTATATACACTAATTTAATAGAAATTTATGAGCATATTTGAATTCAAGATATATAATTATGTCATGAAAGTCTCCAAAACATATCACAGAATTATCTGACATGATTAGCATTTGTTCATTTACTTATTTTGTCCTCTTAACATGTCAATATTATAGTGAAAAAGTAACCATTTTCAGTTTCTTGAAACACAACCAAACCAAAATCCATATTCAAATGAAAATTGATCAATGAAAAACTGTTGAAAACCATATCACTTCTCATTATAAGTGGATAACCAACATTATCTATGCCTCAAAGAGTAGGTCCTGAAAAAATATACAAACTATACAGGACATACATTTTTAGTCATTAAGAATTAGTTCTTTTGGTAGAAATCAAAATTATTTTCACACAACTATCTATGATTGGTTTCTGCTTCAAACTTTTTATTAAATACCAATTTACTTAACAATATTTGTAGCTTACACACCCAAAATTTCAAACTACAAGAGTATCATTATTTTTTTTCTAATGGTCCATAAAACTCCACAGACTTGGCATACAAAATAATCACGATTCAAATATGAGTCACAAACGGTTAGAATATGTCATGCAAAACAATATGTAGGAGCATATACACTTCCCCGGGATCTTAAACATCTGCAAAGTTGTAAGAAGTGTGTTGCGTCCCTGTCGAATAATATATGTTGCCATCCTTACTGATGCATGCTTGGCAATGAAGGGAGAGGTCATTGATGCATCCCCAAGACTCACAGTGGGAGGAGTTCTGCCACCTCCCTCCTCTCCCATCTCTCCCATCTCATCCATAATCTTTTTCAATTTTAGCCTTTGTCTCTCAACAGGAGTAAGTTAACGATTGCTAGTTGAACCATGAGATGCTTGAGATCTAGTAGGAAATGCCAAAGTTCATATTGGATGATTAATGGATGTATTTCCTACTTGTCCTCCATCAGTTGCATTGGCGTTTCCAGAATCAGGTGCTCCACTCTTCAATCTTCAATTCGGATTTATTATTTTACCCCCAGAATTTGATGATTGTGCCAACGTAGAGTTTTGGGATGATTGGGTAGGTAGGATTTCCTTTAAAAGGGCTACACCAACATGATCCTGCAATTGTTCAAAATTTTGAATGAGTCATCGGTGAAAAAACAATCAGCTCTATTTTGCATGCCAAAGTTATTGATGCAAAAGAAAAAGGTCACCATTCCCTACTTGTTTGAGAGCACTGACATCATTTGTACCATCACCACACATCAATTTCATTCTTCCCACTGTCTTCAGAGTTTTCAACATGAGTTATTTCTGCTCAGGGGAAACTCTTGCAAAAACCTACAATAGATTCATCAAGGTCAGTTGCAATGGATAACATTACAAATTATCAAGGTAAAATTTATCCATGAAATATTCATGCTAGAGAGTATACATGTTCATACCTTTACATATGGGATCACCAAATGTATAGCATTTGTACATTGCAACATCATGAAACAGTCACCACCTACACAGAGGTCATGAGAAACTGACAATTCCTCCACATTATCTTCACTGGAGATGAATTCAACAATTTCTATTAGGTTAGAGTATGATACAGATAAAACAAATTTCAAAATGGATAACAGGAACTATGTAGTATACAACAGGACTATTATTTATATTAATAATTATTAACGTAAATAATAGTAATTAAATACACTACATGACTAAATATTATTACTTGGGTTATAAATGTAAATAATAGTGATTAAGTATACTACAAAATATTTATTACCTATAAGGAATTTTCATCATCTCATCAGGTGAGAGCCACTAAAACCCTTCACTGTTCGTAATTGGAGTCAAGATTAAAGGAGGCTGTGAAACAATGTGAACTTGACCTGCAACATGGAAAGCTGTCAAATCCTAATCACCTGTAATCATCACCTACATAAAATGGAAATCCATGTCAATACATGTCTGTAATGGTTCAAACAAAAGTCCATAGATGGCTTATTACACTGATATCAAAGTATCACGTACCAAATCATGTGACGAATCTTTAAGTTCCCTAAGGACATCGGCAGAGTCAGCTCGAATAGGAAAATTATATACCTAAAAGTAAACAATAAGTAATCACAATACAAACATAAACACATTATAGCACCTATGGAAAAGGAACCAACATATATCAAACTTGAAGAACACAAATATCACAATATGAATGACTGACCGCAAATCTTACAAAAGTAAGTCCACTTTCAATGGTTTCTCTATCTAAGCTCCTAGCATCACCAACCTGCGATGCATACATATAAAATATTAGAATCCAAAAATTAAAGATTAAATGTTACATTTTGTAGAACTAAAAGTATAGACTTGAGAACTTGAAACTAGAATTGATAACATTGGTAGACACCAAGTTAACATTAGTGATTAGGTATAAAGTGACTTGCACTACAGATTACTAATATATTCCTTCAACACAGAGACATAGAGCTGGTCCATTCAGTTTGAGATAACATACACAAGTAAACTTACTAATAAGGGTAAACTTACTAATCAAATACCTCTGGTTATACTTTATCTACCATAATATAAAATAGTATGATGGATACATTCTCCCTTATGAACACAGTGTTGCTATAGCCCCTCCTAGGCCTCGTTGTAACTATCATCGAGATTGTAATTCTATGGGAGATGGTGTTGTAGATGCTCCCTAAGCTAATGCTAAAGTAAATTAGACCCAATCAGTTATACAACCTACACCTCCTACTCCACTATACTAGTAAAAACCCCCAGGAACCTACAACTTAACAATTGGATTGCTCCTTCAGCTGCTCTTGGTTATGCTGGGAAGAATGCTCCTGAAACTAATGCTAATGGGGATGCTCCGGAAATTGCTCCTGGGACTTATGCTATTTCAATTGGTGCTGATGGGAATGAGGAGGATGGTGATGTGATCCTTCTTCTGACAGCCAGTGCTGGGAAACTTCTTTTATTTTCTCTCCGCAGTAGCTCAAGATCATGTTCTAGTGACCCAATTAAAATACAAATGCATATCCAGGTTTAGTCAATCCAGCAATAATAGTTTAGAACCCAATATCAAAGGAAGCACCCGTAGCAGTCGTTTCAGACCCAGATTTAGATGCATAGCTATTGGTTGGAGTTCAAATTGAAAATCCAAATTCATACTCAAGAGCAGTTCAATGCACAAGTATTTGACGACAATAATTGGCAAGGCAAAGGAATAATTATAATAAGGAACTTCGGAACTTTGCCTCTCAGAAATATTACTCTGCATGCGGCAATAAAAATTTGAAAGCTGAATTCTGATGAATCAGAGAAGGAGGTTCAATTTCTGACAAATCAAGCTAGTTCATGGACTTCGATATATCATCCACAGAGAAGGGAATACTGCATCAAAAGAAAAATATTATGCTATTAGGCGATAATATACAATGAGAAAGCTCTGTCCCATTCCAATGATATTTGATGTTCATCTACAATGTTGAATATTATTGGGTGCTTAAGAAAAATCTAGAACACTGAGACATGAAGTGTACCTGGAGTCATCATCCAACAGGAAAGAATTTCTCAAAGCATTGTTAGAGTCTTCTGTCACCAAGACTCTCATATTGGCAATAACCTAGAGGAGGAAATTGGCAACAAGAGACTTAAAACACATCTTTGCATGGGAGCCAAGGACAACCTAAACAAGTGTATATTCAAGAAAATAGTCCTCTATGTATGAAAAATTCTGACTTACATCTGGAGACACACTATGGGTGCCATATTTATCATCCCAATACATGGTGTTGATCCGGTACAGTTGTTGTATACTGAAAACCTGAAAACAGCCAAAATAAGAATACCAATATTAGTTAATGAAGACACATAAAGGAAACAACCCCTACATTTTGGAGTATATTATTAATAACATATATCACTCACTAGGCACAAATCATGTGTAATTTCATCTAAGTATTTCTTTGGCTTTAGATGTATGACTTGCTCCACAAAAAAGAGTGCAAAAGAACATGTTAACATTGTATGCAACTACTGGAGTTGAATTTCAATTTACAATAATTTCAAATACATTAAAATTTGATGTAAAAAGAACTAGGATTAATATTTTTTTGGTGGGGACTCTACTTACAAGAAATCCTACTGCTTTTCTGATATGCTTGAGTTCATCCCAAGCTATACCTACATACTGCATTAATTCCGTTTCAGGTTAGAAAAATATAACCAGAAAAAATGAAACATAATTAACTAGCATGGCAAAGTACAAGCATGAAAAACAAGAGGAAATGACAGCTGATCAACCTCATCTATTGCTGCAGTAGGATGATATTGACACATGGCAAAGCATATCAAAACTGACATCGATAATCATTCAGGGTGAAAAATAGCATAACAGTTGCCACAAGACCATAACACGGCCGCAAAACTTGAAATAGGACAGATGACCAGGATTCACTCGAGATGCTGTAAGAGGAAGGAATAAGATGATTAGATATTCCAGTAACCACACAGTTTCAAACCATACATGACAAAAACAAAAGTGGTATTCCAATACCTGCCATAACCAAATAATTTGATCACCAGAAGCTCAGTCACAAGGAAACTATGTTCAAGTAAACAAAAATGATTGTTCAAGTAACCAAAAATGATCATCATGCCATTGGTAATTTCTTACTATCGCAAAGAATGGTGACAATTGATTTACAAGTAGAGTGGGTCGATCTCAACCTTCGGACCAGAACACCAATGGCTCCTGGTTTTCTGTGGGCTGCAAAGTCAAAATGAAAGTTAATATATATATATATATAGATAGATAGATAGATAGATATGTGTGTGTGTGTGTATACAAGTTTGGGGACAAACTATAATCTTGTACACACCCTCTAAGGAGGGTTCCATGGACAAACTAAGCTCCTTCATTTTTGATAAACTGAATAGACAAATTGTGCAGAGAACTTATAAGAAATTGAAGTTGTGCACACAAACAGAAATGGAGTTAACTCTCAAAACACCAGTAATCACAAGCATGGATCAAGCACCTATTCATAGCCTCAAAAAATGACACAATTTCCATGGCTACCGAGTTTAACGCACAATAGTTAAATGACCATCTAAACAAGGCACATAGAAAGATTGGGATTTTGGAAGACCAAATTCTAGAGGCCCAAAGTGAGAGATTAGAATTGGGACATGAATATGATGCACAACATTGACTGCAATTGACTGCATTATAAGAACATGTTCATCATCATTGATGTGCACTTCCACATATATCCTATCAAACTACATATCTTCAGGAATGCTTACTTAAGGGAAGGATTCTTTTCCAAGATACTTATGCATCCTCCACCATGATCCTCTTATATGTTTGTCTGCTAGTATGGTGTTGGTTATGATCCTCATATATCTATTGTGTAGGAGATGCAAATTTCATTTCTTCTTTGGCTATCACAGCCCCTGTTGGTCTATAAAATGTAAAATAGGATGGATCATTTGATATAGCAGGAGTAGGGTCAGGAAATGCATAGCCTGTCACTTTGTTGGGATCTACGTCCCCATTAATTATCCTCTAAACCTCTTTAAATCTATCTTTGTTGGACAACTTCTCAATATCTAATTTCTCAATACTGAACTCTACTAAATGTGCCTTTATTCCTAAATATATGGCCTATGTGCAGTTATATTGGGGGGCATCATGATAATTATATGCATCTACTAGGGCCACCATTCCTTCATTGAATTCTACGTCTGATTCTAGTCCTAGTATCTGGGTGAAGGAAGAAATCATTTTTTGATTCCAAGAGGATAATTTCTTCCAAATACAAGGACAGGAGGGGATTTCATCCGTACCTCAATTGTATTTTAGTCTAGCAAACATATTATCTATGTAAGGTATATTCATCCTCATGTACCCGACTGCTTGAGCATCAATGGATATCACTTCACCTATTAAGAAAATGCCTATCATTTGGGTGATAGACAGCCTTGAGATATAGAACAAGGTATTTTGACCATCATTGGTGGTGACTCTCGAGGTGGTTGGGTTAAAATTTTGATATGAAGTCCTATCACCGAGTCAATATTGGTCGGAAAGGTACAAGAATCAAAGGACTGCTATAATATCTACAGTGGTATTTGATATTTAGTGGTGAATCTTCGAAGAATCAGATTGGAGGAAGAGCTACCTGTCAACACAAATGGCCCAGATCTATTGTTGATCAAGTGGGAAATGATAATGACCATTTGCAGAGGTGGATTTCTGAATTTATTATGTGGCTCATACCATCACAAATGACTCAAATATGATGCATCCATGGGACCCAATCAATCTTTGATGTTCGCACATGGGGTTAGAGTAGGAAATCCTAACCATAAGTAAATGGACTGAGCTTGCATCTCATTCCATTATATCACATGATCTTGATATGGAATGAATTCACAATCCCTTAACTATGATTGTAGAATCCCTTATGAGGATGATTTGTATGACCCCTACTATTTTTGAGATACAGGGATGACCTTCAACTAGTGGCACCAACGTCTTAGGTATTTTTTATGATTTCTTTCTATTGTTTTGGGTCCCCAATGTGCCCAGGAATGCAGTTTGAGGCTATTTTCAAGCCTAGACCTGTGTAATAGTGCCCAAAAACTCTACTACAACCATTTATTTAATTGCTTCACTAGAAGTTCTACCTAGGGCCTTGCAAAACAAGGGTTATCATTAGTTTCTCTTATATGTTGTCAAATGCTCTTTGACTGTCATAATTTTGCATTCTTTTTAGCATCCTTGTAATTTTGTGGTGTTGGAAGGTGTTGGATTATAGTCACTATAGATGTATATACCACAATGCCATTATAATAGATGTGTTGTCCTGTGACTATGCCTTCACTCATTAGCATGGCATACTTCTAATTCCTTAAGGATAAGGTAATTTCTTTTTTCATTTTTGAGTTCTCTGGAATATACATACAACCTCTAATTTATTCCCATTTTTGGAACAATGACTAAAGCTGACACACACTCACTATAAAAAAAGGATAGATGAAATCCCTAGAGTATGTTGAGTCTATTCTCTATTCAGTATGCTTTATGTCATATTACTCTTTATACAAGGAAATAGATATGAAATTAATAGCTCCAATCTAAGGAGATTATAAAAGGGATCCATTTCAACTTCTAATAATCTTAGCTTTTAGCATACCCTGCATCCTTGACTAAAACATAGATACAATGGGCCTTAGAGCAAAGGAAAGCACCCCATACCTTGTCGGTAGAACAACCATACATATATTTTGATTCATTACGCTACCAAACCTTTATTGCTAGGTTTGACCTAGATACATACGAGAATGATATTGAAAGGATCTTCTTCTTACTCTTACTCATTAATAAATATTTTACACACTATAACTAGTCTTACCAATACTGAGTCTTTTCACTCCTAGAAGGACATTGATTCATTATAATTGTGTAGCTAGGGTTTTACCCCTAGCTTGTGCAAATGAGCAACTACTAAGGAGAATGGACTCCTTAGTAGCAGTTCAGTAAATGTAAATTATTAAGCTAAAACAGAAATGTAAAACTAACCTAAAACATGTGCATGAAAAATAAACAACAATTTGTAAATAAGGGTTTTGTATTAATATTACCTTCAATGTGAAGGTTGATGAAGCTCCTTGCAATGTCCAAGAGGGTTGCTCCAAGCTCCAATGTGCTCCTTCTCTTTCTCCATTGATGGGAATGGGCCAAAAGAGGCTCTCAAGGTGAAAGTAGTTCAATGGTGAACTAGGGTTTTGAGAGAGATTTTGGCAGAGTAAGGGTATACTTGACTGTGGATATGGAATAAGGGATCTCCATCACCTATTTATAGTTTTTTGGTGGTGAAGTGCTGACCCATGGTTTTGGGAAACACATGGTTTAGGGCAGCTGTATAGGGTTTTTTCCTCCTTTTCCTCATTATTTTATATTTTTTATTCCCTTTTTAGGGGATTTTTGCTATTTTGGAGGAAAAGGGGGTTTTTTAGCCTTTTTGAGGCTATTTTGATGGTTTTGTGGCCTTTTGGAGGCATTTTAGGCCTTTTGGAGGCTTTTTAATGGGATTTTTTGGGTTTTTAAGGGAAATATGGTAGGAAAATGGACAAATGAGCCATATAATGTGGTAGATGAGGTAGTGAGCACGTTTTGGGTGTTAACAGATTGCCCCCTGATGTGCGAGGGCAGGAGCTCATCGTATGGCCGATGGACATCATAAGTCATGAATGGTTTTCCTGGGTGTGCAGAGAAGAGAAGAAACAAACTGAGGCCCGGAACAACGATCCCGAACAACTGCAAGAACTAAAAGTACATAACCTCAAGAATGGATGAGGAATCATCTGATCATATGGACGAGGCGGGCATACCCATGCTCGTATCAGGAGATAACATAACAATAACAATGGGGTCCAAAAAATGTGGACCTGACATATACATGAATAACCACTATGTATATCATAAGTGTCCAGAGGGGACACAACACTGGGACATACTGCTGGGCGGACCATGTGTAATCTGAAGAACTGGTGCACTGGAATATCAACAGTGCTGCTGAATGTGGTACCAAAGGAACTGATGAACTGCTGGATCATAGTGACTGGGAGCAACAACCTCGATGGTACACTGAACTGGAATAAACCTGGGTACTCAAGGAAGCATAGAACTGGATGGCTTCCGAATACAATCACCAACGCAGCCCGGACATCCACAGGAACATATAACTGGTCGTTCCGAAGTGACTCACCAATGTGCTAGAGTCGGGGGAAATCCGGGGTCTTCGACTAAAAACTGATGGGATGTAATCCTACGTGATTCTCAACAATGCGATCAAGGTGCTGAAGTCGAGCATGTGAGAAACGACCACTCGGAGAGGCAATGATGACTCCTCTCAGAATGATCCATAGGCACTTACCACAGATGGTGATAAGTCCAAGGCGTAGGGAACTCTGGGCCTATCCTCTAGAATAGAGGAGCTGTCATCGACAGAGGGAGACCTGCAACTATCAAGGCAATGATGTTTCCTTGACAGGAGCGCGAGGTACATGACCGAAATGTGATAGTACTGATGGCAGGACTGACAAAACTATGGGGGAACAACTGGGCAAGTAGAGTGGGTGAACTCAAACTTCCTTTGCTCAGAGTATGATAATGGGGATGATCGGGCAGCATATGAAACTGACTGAGGGGAAAGGGATCATAGCTGTATTGGATCTGGGAAGGTTACTGGGCTGAGGGAGACTCAAGCTGTGGTACACTGGCAGGAGACTGCAGAATACTCTGAACAAAGGCGACCTGATTGGGGGTGCTGCCGAGATGATTGATCAAAGTGCCAGGAGGCACGGGAGGGGACTTCTTCATGGGTTAAGGAACTAGAAGAAGTGTGTGTAAAATGATACTGTCGTGTGGATTTTATGAGCCCAGGACAGTTCATGCTCGTGGTTTCTTTCAATTTTAAGGAGTCTGAAAGCGATAAGAAGACTCTGAAATGATGGAATGGTACTGTCGTGTGGATTTTACGAGCCCAGGACAGCGCATGCTCGTGGTTGCTTTCAATTTTAGAGAGTCTGAAAGCAAATAAGAAAACTCCAGGGGGTTGCTTTTTCGTAGATTTAGTCTCCAAGGCCCAAAGAAGCATAAAAGGATGCAATGAAGAACTCTTCTAGCCGGTGTGACTAGAGTATTCCTTTTTCGTAATTAGTCTACCAAGTCCGGAAAAGGGTTAAACTTATACCAGATAGATGCCCTTTCAGGTACTTTAACGAGCATGAAAGGAAGCAAGATTGCTCGGCGATCTTTTCATTATTTTAGGAGTCAGAAAAGAGCTTAACAGAAACTCCCTAAGTGCCTTTTTCGTAAAGGACTTGTCCAGCCCGAAAAAGGGATAAAATTATACCGAACAAAAGGAATGGCCAGGCAAGGAGGAAGTGTTCAATCAAGGATCAATAATGATGACCAAGAGCGAGGGTAGGGGGGAACACTGGTGGGCCTCCTTGCGGGGTAGATGAAATGGTGGAAAAATAACGAAACATTTGCAGTATGACAGGAGTGAATGGCTCATGTAACAATGTGGAACAATCCAATAGCGGCCAATGTGGTGCGCAAACCGAGGCAGCAAGGTGTCGGGACACAATGTTGAAATTGTACCAAGTGAGAGTGAGAAATGATCTCAAGCATCATCACGAGCTCGGAAAAATGAATCCGGCGATATAAAGGGTGTCAAAAACGAATAACGGCCGATGTGGCACGCAAACCGAGGCGACAAGGGCGTTTTGGAAAAATACCCAAAAAATCGGGGGGTGAGAGCGAGAAATGATCTCAAGCATCATCACCAGCTCAGAAAAATGAATCCGATGATATAAAACATGTGAAAAATGGAGAACGACCAATGTGGCACGCAAACCGAGGTGACTAGTGGCGTCTGAAAAAATGGGAAAAAAATGACGAGGTAAAAATGATGCAACGGGGTGACCATCATGATGGTCTTGTCGTGCTGATTCCAGTGGTGGAAACGGTTCGTAAAACGGACTCCGTATGGGGTCAGAATGGCCAAAACAAGAAAAAGTCAACTGACTATAAATAGTGGTGGGTCCAACATGACATGTGTCAGTTGTACGTTTTGACTTTGACTTGTGATCAGAGTGGACCAGAGCTTAGGTGGCATTTCTGGATGATCCGACCGGCCGATTTCAGATCCGGGAGATACAGGTATTCCATCAAACTCATACCTGCATGTTTTTTAGGGTCGGGGGTTGGGTAGTGGGTCCCAGGGCTTATTTGTACGATCCACGTGGGGTGGACCGCGGGTTAGGGGGTCGAAACCGCGGTTGGCGCCCGTGAGTTTCTGGGTGAACCACGCGGTTGGAGACCGCGTGTTTCTTGGTGAACCATGCGGTTAGAGACCGCGTGTTCCCTTGATGGATACGCGGTCGAGTACCGCGAGTTCCAAGGAGGAACACGCGGTTCCAAACCGCGGGGTTAGGGCTGACAGGCGCGGTTAAGAACTGCGACCATAGGCCTAATAGCCGGGGTCAGAAACCGCGGCAGGAAGCCCGAAAGCCGCGGTTTTGGGCTGACCTAAGAGGGTCTTCTGGGAAAGGGAAAAGTACTTATTTAGTTGACACGAGTCTGATGAGTTGATTTTGTGTGATTTGACAGGATGCCGCAGGTGCTCTGGAGAGAGCGGGAGATCCCTGATGAGATCATGGCTGTGATCCGAGGGGAGTGCCATGTGCGATCTGTGTTGGGACTGTGCGGACTACTGAAGTTCGCACAAATACCCATGATACAGTCAGCAGCATTGCTCCTGAACCGGCTGATCAGCTTCTGGGAGCCGGACATACAAGCTTTCCAGGTACAGGGTGAGACGGTGGATCTCACCCTGACTGATGTATACTTTCTGACGGGGTTGCCCTGTCTAGGCAGGGTAGCAGACACACAGCCGCGGGTTTCCGCGGACGTCGACATGGAGGATATGTTGGAGAGATACTATGGTCTTGAGGCGAGGGTGCATAGGAATGCACTCCTGGTGAGGGACCTACAGGAGCCAGCAGTGCGGGCCATGGCAGCATGTGTGGTCGGGGTATTGGGGTCCCAGTCACCTGAGAAGGTGTCTGGGGGTCAGATGCAGATGATAGAGCGCGTACTGGATGGGGTGTACTACACGTGGGGCCAGATGTTCCTGACCTGTGTTCAGCAGCAGCTGACGGCAGCGAAGGAAGAGGGCAAGGTTTTTTGTTTTGGTTCCTTCTTCTGTGCCTTCTTTATGGAGAGGGTACCCACACTGCGGCCACGGGTGCCGATCAGGGCAGGACGTATGAGGGATCCGCGGATGGTGCGATGGGGCGAGATGATGCGTCGTCGTGGTGGCGGCGACGTGGGCAGGTATTTTACGCAGGAGTTGTACCTGCAGTGGCTCTAGATACCATTGACACTGGACGACTTCCCGTATCGGGACATGGACTTCACGGGAGATCCAGAGGCGCCACGAGCACCAGGACAGGCATGGGGTCCCGACGGTACGTATGTGCTTTTGTTGCATGTTATGTATGTCAAGTTTTATTTATATGATAGGAGATTGATATACTTTGACTGACATATGGGTGATCTTGCAGATGTGGGTCCGAGGCCGCCTCTAGGACATGTGGCACGGAGGGGTATTTTGGCCGTCCCAGCTCTGCCTGGGCGAGGTGACGTCCATCGCCGTGATGCGGAGGGGACACTGGAGTCGGTGCGGGTACTACTGGATCAGTTGCTGATAGGGGTGACCAACGAGGGATGGCAGGATATCGATCCTGATGTAGTTCAGGATTGCATGATGGCAACTCGAGAGTTCAGATCCATCGCGATTCGGGTGGCGGTCCTAGTGGACCGGGTACGGGCACAGGAGGCCGGAGGAGAGGAGGACTTGCCGGAGGAGGAGCGAGGGGAGGACTCAGAGGCAGTCGATGCAGGCATTGATGCAGGATACGACTCCCATTAGGGAGTGCAGGGGACTCCCCTCAAGTTTTGTAGCTACGGCATGTATGTTGATGAGGCTTTAGGGATGTATAGCCATTTTTTGTATAGCTGAGTACAGGGGTACTCAGGACATGTATAGCACTGAACATGTATTCTTTGATGTATATATATATATGCACGTGGATGCACCTTTTTGTATGATGTTGTGTTATTTGTACGCACGTGGATGCGCTTTATAATTTGTGATATGTTGACATTGCACGTGGATGCAAGTAGGCTAGGATTTTAGGCACGTGGATGCCCCTTGTGTATTTTATGTGATGTGACATGATATATGTATGTTTAGGCACATGGATGCCCCTATGGATTATGAATGTGGTGTATGTACAGGGATGCAAATGTGGATGCGATGCAATCTTTTTGGGTTTTTATATATTTTGATGAGATGCTATGGGATGATGATGCATGATGTTACATGGTGTGATTGATATGCCAATCTAGGATGTTGTTGGCCATTTGGTCTGCGACACTATTTTGGGCTCTGGGGACATGTGTGAATGTGATGGATTCAAACTGTCGGTTGAGTTGTTTTGCGCGCAGGAATTTTCTAAAAAGGCAGGGATCACGCACCTGGTAGCAGTTGTTGAGCTGGGAGACAAGTAGCTGGGAGTCAAGGAACACATGAAGGTGACATATGCCCATTTGGAGGGCGGCAGTCAAGAGACCGGTCATAGCATCATACTCCGCCTGGTTATTGGTAGCAGCGCCTATACATATTCCGTCAAGGTGAATCATCTCGTTGGAAGGGGAGTACATGTTAAGATTCAATATGCTAAGACAGAAAATAGTAGCATTACATTCCATTTCTCAATAATAGCATATACAGGATCACTGAAGAAACAACAAGCATAGCATAAACACAAGAGACAGAGATTTATCCTAGGAAACCCTCATGGGGTAGAAAACCCAGCAAAGCTTCCTCAATATAGATGACCAGCAATATACAAAGATGAAACCCTGAGACATGATCTCCTCCTCCACAATAGCAGACCTCTCCTCCACAAGTGCGCTATCCTCAAGTGAGTGTGTGTGTCAAATGAGGAACACACCTCCTCTATTTATACACTACACTGACATGTATTTTACAAAGGTACACGTAGGCTCATATTTAACCAATGGGTTAAATACCCCACTACAATTGACTGGGCCGACCCCTCTAGGGTGGTCTAATAACCCTTTGACCCACATAACATATACAGGGCCGACCCCCACTAGGGAAGTCTAATAACCCGAGTTACCACATTCCGACGGAGGAATAAACATCTCCGGATATACAATAAGATCTTCACGGAGGAATGAAACATCTCCGGAATAATAAAGTACAAATATAATATTATTTGAAGTTACAATATCTCAACACTCCCCCTTAACGAGAAGGATATTATAACAACATCTACACGAGCAAGGAGTCATCAACATCATACATGATACATCTATAAATCATTGGAAGCTTTCTCAACATCATCAGTAACTTAAGCAGTTACTGGAACATCTTCAATACTGGAACATCGACATCTTCAGTATTGAGTCTTTATCTTCTGTAGCACTTGAACAGCTACAACAATATCATCATCTGGATCCTCACGATTATCGTCATCACACGATCATCAGCATCGTCATCTCACGATCATCAGCATCGTCATCGCACGATCATCAGCATCGTCATCTCACGATCATCAGCATCGTCATCGCATGATCATCAGCATCGTCATCTCACGATCATCATCATCGTCATCTCACGATCATCAGCATCGTCATCACACGATCATCAGCATCGTCATCACACGATCATCAGCATCGTCATCACACGATCATCAGCATCGTCATCACACGATCATTAGCATCGTCATCACACAATCATCAGCATCGTCATCACACGATCAACAACATCGTCATCTAGATCATCACGATCAGCAGCATCGTCATCTAGATCATCACGATCAGCAGCATCGTCATCTAGATCATCACGATCAATAACATCGTCATCTAGATCATCATGATCAACAACATCATCAATACAAGTATAAATATCATTAATACAAGTATCCTCATCAATACAAGTATACACATCATCAATACAAGTATCCTCATCAGTACAAGTATACACATCATCAATACAAGTATCCTCATCAATACAAGTATCCTCATCAATACAAGTATACACATCATCAATACAAGTATCCTCATCAATACAAGTATACACATCATCAATACAAGTATCCTCATCAATACAAGTATACACAATAGCAGCATACCCTGCAACACACAAGATCCAATTACGGGATGATCAATCCCTCTCACTTTAGGACATAGGTCCAAGGATGATACAATCCTGATCCGCTTACGGGATGATCAGTCCCTCTCAGTTTAAGACAACTCTCATGTCCATGGATGATGCAATCCAGATCAACTTACAGGATGATCAATCCTTATCACTTTAAGACACCTCACCACGTCTAGGGACGAGGCAATCCCAATCTATTTACTGGATGATTAGTCCTTATCACTTAAGACATCTCACCATGTCTAGGGACGAGGCAATCCCAATCTATTTACAGGATGATTAGTCCTTATCACTTTAAGACATATCACCATGTCTAGGGACGAGGCAATCCCAATCTATTTACAGGATGATTAGTCCTTATCAGTTTAAGACATCTCACCATGTCTAGGGATGAGGCAATCCCAATCTATTTACAGGATGATTAGTCCACTCAATCTCATTTAGGACTATCCTTCCTTTCAAAATTACTGGATTTACTGTCCAAGGATGATTTAATCCATTCAATTCAATTAGGACTATCCTTCCTTTCGGAATTACTGGATTTACTGTCCAAGGATGATTTAATCCACTCAATTCATTTAGGACTATCCTTCCTTTTGGAATTACTGGATTTACTATCCAAGGATGATTTAATCCACTCAATTCATTTAGGACTATCCTACCTTTCGGAATTACTGGATTTACTGTCCAAGGATGATTTAATCCACTCAATTCATTTAGGACTATCCTTCCTTTCGGAATTACTGGATTTACTGTCCAAGGATGATTTAATCCACTCAATTCATTTAGGACTATCCTTCCTTTCGGAATTACTGGATTTACTGTCCAAGGATGATTTAATCCACTCAATTCATTTAGGACTATCCTTCCTTTCGGAATTACTGGATTTACTGTCCAAGGATTATTTAATCCACTCAATTCATTTAGGACTATCCTTCCTTTCGGAATTACTGGATTTACTGTCCAAGGATGATTTAATCCACAACCGTACATTTAGGACCAACGTCCAAGGATGACTTAATCCTCAACCGTACATTTAGGACCTACGTCCAAGGATGACTTAATCCTCAACCGTACATTTAGGACCTACGTCCAAGGATGACTTAATCCTCAACCGTACATTTAGGACCTACGTCCAAGGATGACTTAATCCTCAACCGTACATTTAGGACCACGTCCAAGGATGACTTAATCCTCAACCGTACATTTAGGACCTACATCCAAGGATGACTTAATCCTCCACCGTACATTTAGGACCATGTCCAAGGATGACTTAATCCTCAACCGTACATTTAGGACCTACGTCCAAGGATGACTTAATCCTCAATCGTACATTTAGGACCTACGTCCAAGGATGACTTAATCCTCAACCGTACATTTAGGACCACGTCCAAGGATGACTTAATCCTCAACCGTACATTTAGGACCTACGTCCAAGGATGACTTAATCCTCCACCGTACATTTAGGACCACGTCCAAGGATGACTTAATCCTCAACCATACATTTAGGACCTACGTCCAAGGATGACTTAATCCTCAACCGTACATTTAGGACCTACGTCCAAGGATGACTTAATCCTCAACCGTACATTTAGGACCTACCTCCAAGGATGACTTAATCCTCAACCGTCCACCAAGGACTTCATTCTCGAAGACATACGTCTACGGCTCTTCTTTAGGACTGAAGTCCAGGGATGATCCAATCCCCTCACATGTTCACCAAGAACTTCATTCACGAAGACATACGTCTACGGCTCTCTTTAGGACTGAAAGTCCAGGGATGATCCAATCCCCTCAAGTCCACCGAGGACTTCATTCTCGGAGACCTTACGTCTACGGCTCTCTTTAGGACTGAAAGTCCAGGGATGATCCAATCCCCTCAAGTCCACCAAGGACTTCATTCTCGGAGACCTCACGTCTACGGCTCTCTTTAGGACTGAAAGTCCAGGGATGATCCAATCCCCTCAAGTCCACCGAGGACTTCATTCTCGGAGACCTTACGTCTACGGCTCTCTTTAGGACTGAAAGTCCAAGGATGATGCAATCCTCACATGTATTCTCATCAATTACTATCGATCCTGGGAACCCATACAAAACCTGATTCACACTTCTTCTTTAATTACACCATTAAGCGAATGGTCTTATCTAGCCACTTGGAGCAAACATCTCATCATGATTCTCTTCTTCTTTCTAAGAGAATCTTCTAGCCACAAGCCTTCTATAGTGTGTTTGATTTGAAAATCCTTTTTTTTTTTTTTTTTTTTTTTAACATCCATCGCTTGTTCAGTGTTCATCATTCATCATGATCTTTCCTACAAATCAAGATTAAGTACATGATTAGTAATACTTCATAATCATCAAATCATATTGACATGATAACCTATTATGCATACATATATCATTTACATAGTTATGCAACTATTTTGACCAATACTTTGGAACAACACTTTCCCATATCATGTATGCATACAGTGGCTATCTAGATGCCTTCCATCTCTACCAGAACATACTATCGAGAGTGTGCACAGCTCTCAGCATGTCAGCAAAGAGGTTTCATTCTATACAAGCAATAATGGAATGTTTGTCCAACTTACCAATCATATGCATATTAGTAGTATACGGTTCAATGCTCTATGAATGTTTACACTCAGCATCATATATTCTAGGAATACAAATATGCATACAACCTATTACAGGCAATATCATTTACTATTTCAAATAACAACTCAAATACTTATCTTTTATGTTTGTGTGGTTGCCTCCCGCTTGATCTTCTGTATGTCTTTTGAACTTCTATTCATTCTGTACCACTGTGCATGTTCAAGTGTCATCCTCATGATCTCATACACAAACATACACCCATTAGTATGTTCTAAATGTTATCAAAACATTATAGTTCTAAATAATCTTGAAAATGTATAGTCATGATTATAGTTAATAAACATTAGTATTCACGATTTCAGGGAAGTCTTCTTTTACTCATGCATATCATCAATCAAGATAAAAGACATAATATGCATAATCCCTTGATTACTAACTTTATGAATAAGCATAACCAATAATTACATAAGGGATCCTAACACAAGGTAAGATTCATGGGAAACATACCTGGATTAGTATACCTACTTAGTTATGTACAACATACCTAAACAATCTCTTCAATGATTTAGAGATCCTGAGCTAGAACCTGCATGTCTCATAGGTTAAGCATAATATACCAAAGTCATACATACCTCATAAGTAGAACAAATATTATGGATGAGTCTTTGTCTTCATGTTTTCATGGTCATGGAACCTGATTTGTCTTTTGTGATGTACCTGTATCTTGTTAGCAGACAACATCAACCTCACAAAACATCATAATGCATTAGTACAATCATATAGCCCTAATAAATGAATGTCTTTGATCATTCACATGCATTCATACTGTTACTAGGGTGATAAGACAATTCTCACATTAATCAATATTGTACTAATAAATAATATGAAGACAAACACGTCATGAACTTAATCAAGAATTAGATTTCAAGACATACCTGAGCCTCCTTAAGTCATACCTGTCGAGACTTCTTGTAGTCTTCTTATGTAAGGACTTAGCCTCAACTCCCCCTGAAACTTGATCTGGATCTTGATTAGGGTTTGCTAGAGAAACCCTAAAAATTCAATCTTTGACTTTCATACTTCTGAATGGATGAAAGAATATGTCTTGCTGAGCTAATCAAACTAGCATACTTCAATTTTGGAATTTCCAAAATTTGACCCCTCAAAATTGCCTTTGAAACTTCTGGATCTTCTGGACAGGATCCCGAACTAGGGTTTGATGAAGCCCACCCTTCTGCCCAAACAAAAGGTTCGATCCAAGGCTCTAAACTCTTATTTTTCTTAGGAGCTTCCAGCCGTGTTTACAGACTTCAAAAATTCCAACTTTTGCTGAAGCCCTAATTTTCCATCTTTCCGATCAAAATCCCGAACTAGGGTTTGATCAAGCCCGGTCTTCCACCCAACCAAAAAATTTGATATTGGTCTCTAAATTTCGATTTTCCTGAGTAGCATTCAGCCGTGGACTCCGATTCCAAAAATTCTAAATTTCTTCGAAACCCTAAATTCCAGAAGCCATGAATAAAGGTGCTCCAAAAATAATTCTGTTTTGACAGAAATATGCACCTGATTGTTTCTGCTATAAATCTGAAATTTTTGCTCCACAAGGTCTGAAACCCTTTTTTTACAGTATCCTGACCTGTCATCTTTCCATCCTGATAGGTCTGACCTCAATTGGGTTTTCTGAGAGAGAGTTATGCCAAGTGTCGCAACATGACCTGTTTATGGGATAAAACAGGAGAGCGAACTTGTACGGCATGCCACGTGTCACTGTTTGAACTTCGGCCTCTGAAAACGTTTTCTGAGATAGCTCGACCTGTTATATTTCCATCCTGATAGGTCTGACCTCAATTGGATTCTCTGAGAGAGAGTTATGCCAAGTGTCGCAATGTGACCTGTTTATGGGATAAAACAGGAGAGCGAACTTGTACGGCGTGCCACGTGTCACTGGTTCACCTTCGGCCTCTGAAAACGTTTTCTGAGATAGTACAGTCTATGTACTACCTGTCACTTTTTACGAAATTTCATTTGGATCTTTCTAGCCCAAGTTATGACCTTTTTTCCAAGGTCACCTGATTTTGACTGAGATCTGGAAGAGGCAGAAACCCTAACTTGTACTGATCATAACTCACAAAGTACAATGAATCTGAGGATTCCCTTTGGACACAAGGTACCTGGGGATGTTATCTTCGACCTGTAAACGTTTTAGACCCTGAACCTTCGCCAAAATGGATTTATAGTGAAAGTTCCACGATGACTGTTTTTTGCTATGTAAAACCCTAACCTTCAAATTGTCGTAAGTAAAGCAAGTGTCGTAAGTGCCATACCTTGTCTTCCTTCAGGTTAGCTCTGATACCATGTTAAGATTCAATATGATAAGATAGAAAATAGTAGCATTACATTCCATTTCTCAATAATAGCATATACAGGATCACTGAAGGAAAAACAAGCATAGCATAAACACAAGAGACAGAGATTTATCCTGGGAAACCCTCATGGGGTAGAAAACCCAGCAAAGCTTCCTCAATATAGATGACCAGCAATATACAAAGATGAAACCCTGAGACATGATCTCCTCCTCCACAATAGCAGACCTCTCCTCCATAAGTGCGCTATCCTCAAGTGAGTGTGTGTGTCAAATGAGGAACACACCTCCTCTATTTATACACTACACTGACATGTATTTTACAAAGGTACACGTAGGCTCGTATTTAACCAATGGGTTAAATACCCCACTACAATTGACTGGGCCGACCCCTCTAGGGTGGTCTAGTAACCCTTTGACCCACATAACATATACAGGGCCGACCCCCACTAGGGAAGTCTAATAACCCGAGTTACCACATTCCGACGGAGGAATAAACATCTCCGGATATACAATAAGATCTTCACGGAGGAATGAAACATCTCCGGAATAATAAAGTACAAATATAATATTCTTTGAAGTTACAATATCTCAACAGTACAAAACCCATGCTGCAGAAGCCAGGTTGGGAGACCAGCGGCTTGCGCCATCAGCGAAGCCAGTGTAACAAGGTGGAAGATGTTCCATCTGTAATCATGCAGAAATGATGAATGTAAGATGATGGTAAAAAATTGAAAAACAAAAAGATAGCAAACTGTACAATGCGGACCAACGAGGTCGCGGTGTCATTTTATGGGTAAAAACGCTTAAGATACAACCCATTATGGGGGTTGCGCAAAGGATGGCCTTCAGAGTCGGCTAAGATGTATGCCCCCTTGCCGAGGTAGGTCTGTACAATGTAAGGGCCTTGCCACATGGATTCAAACTTCCCTTTACCGGTTTTGTCGTGGGCTTGGTCATAGGTGAGGACGAGGTCCCCTACGTGGAAAGTTTGAGGGTGTACATGTTTGTCGTAACCATCTTTGGAGCAGTTCTTGGAAGCTTCAATGGTCTGTAGAGCGGCACGACGGTCTTCATCGGCTTGTTCAAGGGATAGCAGACGTTGCTCGAGTGGGGAGGTAAAGATGTCACTGAACTCTTGGAAGAGTTGTGTGTAGTCCTCAATCTCCTGCTTGCTGCAAGAGGCTCCTAAAGTGATGAGTTCAGGGGCACATCCTGGGAACTTTGAGGGAGGAATAGGACGCTCTTTCTGACGGACGGGGGGTACATCAGGCCATGTGTCGATGTGGTGTTCGATAATGGTGGGGTCAAGACCAGGCATCTCTGTATAGGACCAGGTGAAGACATCACGGAATTCTCGGAAGAGTTTTCTGTACTCCTCAATCTCTTGTTCACTGCAGGAGGCTCCTAAGGCAATGCATTCATTGACGCCAGGGAGGTCAGAGATATCTATGTGGATAATGGGTGAGATATTGGCCATGTTACCCTCCTCGAAGGCATCAGGAGCAGGAATAGGGTCCTTGAACCAGTCGACCTTGCGGGGGAGGAAGTCTTTGGATTCAACCGCAAATTGGGTAGCGGTGTTAGAGGAAGATGCTTCTGGGATGAAGTAGGAACGGTGGTGCATGTCATCCCAGGGATACTCCGGGGCAGTGAGGGCCTCAAGAATCTCCTCATCGGTACGGAAAGTTTGCGTCGTCAAATCGGTTGACGAGGGGGTAGTGGTTGAAGAGATTATATAGATGATATTAACCTCTCCAGAAGGGGGAGAAACCGGGGGGTAGATCTCCTCAATGGTGGGTGGTGCCATCTCAAGATCCAGATTGTTCATCTCATAGAGAGCCGCTCTGTAATCCGGGAGATCGGGACAATGATGGGAATAATGCCCGTAAACACCGCATATGGCACAGGGGTGGTTGGTACGCAGGGATTTGTCTTTAGGCTTGGGAGTGGGGTTTAGTTCGACAGTTGGGATGTTGGGGTCATCGTCGAGCATCTGCATGTGCTTCTGCAATGCTGGTAACTGTGGGCATTGGTGGGTTGCATGGCCCAACTCGTCACACAGCGAGCATTTGGGAGGAGCACGAAACACTGGAGGGTTTTTGACTGTCTTGGGAGGTGGTATAGCAGTGTAAGGTTGTGGACCTCTGCCCCCAGTGGGTTTAGGAGTAGGAGGGGGAGTCGTGGAGGACGAAGGGGTAGAGACACCGGGAGGTGGCTGAGTGGTAGTAGCCATGGGTTGCACCGGTTGGAGGACGATGTCTGGTGTCGGCGGGCGAACGGGAGGCGAAAGATACCATACGGGTAATCCCAAAGTTAACCCAGGGAGACTAAGGGTAGCCATGACCGGGGCGCTTACTACTCCCGATGGAGCGACTAGGAAGGGGATCGTATGGATGGGTGTAACACCAATGTGGCTAGGTACCAATGGTGGTTTTGGCAACAAGGGTGGTTGATTGTTAGGTGGTTGGTTGTCATGGGACAAGGTACATAAGTCAGACACTTTCGTGTGGGCTGATGGAGGTGGAATAGATTGAAAGGTGGAAGTCATCAGCGCATCTGAGTAGACTCCAGGCCCCGTAGAGGAAACAAACGAGGTGGTGGCACAAGAAACAGGTTGTTCAACCATGGGGAGAACATTTTGAGGTGCCGCTGGAGCACTGGGATCATAGTAGGTGAGCTGGTCAACCTTAACCACGCGTCCCTCATGGGGGAACATCATGGTGCGAAAGACGGAAGAGGCAACCGCCCGCATGGCATACATGTAGCTGCGGCCAAGTAAAAGGTTATAATCCAATTGAGCATTGATTACCTCAATGTCGATGAGTACCGTCTTGCCACCTAACTGGATGGGGACATTGGCTAGGAGGCCTTGGGGCTGAGCCGAATGACCATCGTAGGCGCGTAATGCAGTGGTGGACTGCTGGAGAGTGGGGGATCCCAACTTCTGCCATATGAATGTAGACATGACGCATGTGGAGGCACCTTCATCGATGATGCATCGATGGATGACAAGATTCCGAATGGAAACAGAAACTTGGAATGCTAGGGTGGAAGGCAGGCGAGGTTCAGACTGGTCTAAATCAAATGCCATCATATTCGAATCATTTGGGTCAATCCCCCCAATGGCGGAGAGTAAAGTCTTGCGCTGGGAAGGGCAATTCTTCAAGACTTCTAACGCAGACATGGCTGCGGGGGATTGGGCTAGGTCGTCTACAATGTTGTAGTTTGACGCAGCGCGCGCATTGGGGTTATTGTTGATACGGCGAAGTGGGAAACGAGGTGCCTTGGGAGCACCATCAAGTGGAGGTGGAGGTATACGTAACGCTTGATCGGTGGTATGGGCGTTAATAGGTTTATCAGTGGGAGGTACGTCAGTGGTGGAGCCATACTGGTTCCGATGAGTCTGGAGGTTGACGTCAGCGGATGACATCATCAACAAGTGGTGAGTTCCCAAGTCAAACATGGGTTGATCAGGAGCAGCGTACGTGATCTGCTGTTGGGGTTTCACGTTGGCTTGAGGGGGAGCCAACGGCTGAGTGTTCACGACGCCTTGGGTTGGTAATGGGTTTTGCAGTACCAAAGGTGGCTGCTGAGGTTGAGGGGGGTTAGGAGGGGCCTGAGGAGCTGCTTGCCCTTGGCGGTGGGCATCGTCAACCCAGAGCTGCCGAGCTCGCTCTAAGTGTGGGAAAGCATGCGTGTAGTGTCCATAGACCCCGCAAATAGAACAAGGGTGGTTCGTTCACAAATTGGGGTTTTTAGCCTGCTTGGGGGGGCGATCAGGGTTTTGATTAGCGGGGGCCGCATTGTTGTTGTCGGGGGGATTAGCCGGTTGACCAGCTTGGTCTGCAGGTTGGTTGTTCCCACGATTACGGCCCTTGCCACGGTTTTGTTGACCCTGGTTGCGTTGGTTGTTTTGGTTTTGCTACGGGTTTTGTTGGGCGTAAACTTTCCCTTGGGAAGTAGGTGGATTCTAAGGTTGCGCAGGTGCGGGAGCAGGCTGCGGTGGATGATATGTAGGTGGAGGCTGCGCAGGTGCAGCAACTGGAGGGGGTTGCTGATAGGGCTACGGAGCAGGTTGTGGGTTTGCGGCAGGGGCTGCCTGTGGCGGATAATAAACGGGTTGGGCTTGTGAAGGCGCAGGAGTTGGGGCAGCCTGCTGATGGTAGTAAGGCTGAGGTGCGACTGGGGGGGCATAAGCAGGAGTCGCATGACCGAAACACTGAGGAGGACATGAGGGTCCATGGTGGTGGTGATGTGTCATGGGAGCATATGAGTTGGTTGCTCCAGACTGTGAGGTAGCCCACGAAAGGTCGGGGCCAAGGGTAGGACGTGCTATGGAAAATGGTTGGGGATGCGAAGAAACGCGACCAATGATACCGTCTGCAGTGTGGGATGCCCCCGGCGCATCATGCTGGGAGGACTCACCGCGAGGGGCGTCAGGTATAATGGTATAAAGGTAACCCGACTGGGCGTAAATGAGGTCGAACTATTGGGCCTTAAGGATGGCCTCTTCTTCAAACTGGGGTCTTTTTGATGCCACATCCTTAGCGATGACAAGGAGAAGGGACTTGAGGAACCAATCTAGGAAGATACGGTCATCTAATTTGATCTTGCATAAGCTACGGCGTCGACGCCACTCATGAATGTGGTCCGTGATATGGGTAGCCGTGTTTTGTCTACAAGATAGGAGGATCTCAATGCCCGCGTCGTAGCGGACAGGCAACTGGAAGAACTGCAAAAAGGTCGAGGCAAGGGAAGCAAAGGTGGCATGGGTCCCATGGGGTTGCTCGATATACCACTTGGCTGCAAAGCCAGTGAAGGTGCGCTGTAAGAGACGGAGGCGAACAGAGTCATCCACTATGGATTTGGAGGAACACCATAGATGGAAAGACATGATATGGTTTTGTGGGTCCTCACCGGCCTTGCCCTCGAACTTAGGGATGTCAGAGGGGAGCTTGGTAGGCATATGAGGCCACGTAGGGTCGTGTCGAATAGGATCGTTGGTCAATCTAGCCAGGTCAGGTAGGTTGAGGCTAGCCATGAATGGCAAACTGGAAGGAGGATGTGACACAGTAGTGGGTTGGACCAAGTTGGGGCCAATGCCCCCAAGTGGAGGGGCAAGATTTGGGATGGTGCCCCCAAGTGGGGGAACGGAGGTAGTATAGGAGGGGCCTGCACCACCATGTGTAGTGTGAACCACTGATGAAGTGGGAATAGGTATCCTAGCTGCAGGAATGGGTGCAGTGAGGGGAGCAGTAGATGGGGGCCCCATGGAGGGCATACCCAAAGCAGGTGTAGTAACTGGTGTATTGGTGGATGTGCCACCGATGGTCCCTACAACAAAAGGAGTGGAAGTCACGCCAACCATGGGGCTAGTAGGGGCAGTGTAAATGGGGTTCTCAGACTCTGTCTCAGAATCGGAGGTAAAGTAAGGTGCGTCAATATCTGGTGATGGAGACCTACATCGCTGACGAGTGGAGTCAAGTGACAAGGCTCTAGATCTGTGATGAGTGGTATCAACAGATGATGATCGGAATCTATGACGAGTGGTGTCAAGTGAACTGTGCTGTGGGGGCTCGCCCCTGAGGCGCCGAGAATGTATCGGGGACTCAATGGTGATCGATGAGGTCTAATCTCTGTGGGTTGAGGTGAGTAAAAACAGCTCAAAAAAGCCTAATGCAACCGAGTGTGCAGAAGGAGAGCTTCAAAAACAAGGCACTCAGGCCAACAACCAACTCAAAACACCCACTGCAACAGCTTTGCTACAATAGGTGGAGTATCAACAAAGATGGTCAGAATACCAACAAGCAGCAGGTTTCCTAAAAACAAAAAAATGGTGGACTCACTAGACCAAAGGGAGGTAGAGGAGCATGCAAACACCTAACTAAAAGTATTCTGACTCAACTAGACATATCCTCTGCAAGGTGATGAAATCCAAGTCAGACAATATGAATAGGAAAGCCAAGTGGCTATGATATCCCCCTACCGGGAGGGACACCGGGTAGTCAATCCTAGAAGAATGGAAACTAAGATACCCCGTTCATGACACGTCCAGAAAGGTGAATCTGCCATTTAGTTCATTGACCGCAATACCCCTATACAGGGATATCCCGCGAACCGCGAAAGGTAGCCCTTCGGTTACTGAATGGAGTGCGGTATTCCACTCAGGCCTCCGGAACCAGTCTCCCGACTTCAACCCTCCTAGGGGAGAGGCCCTCTGATAAACTGGTCGTGACCGTGCCAAAAAGTACTAGGAGATTTTGGTTCCCTATTTGGACAACAACTATGTCTCAAGTGAAAGTGACCGAGGGGTGTTATTGGAAGCCTATCCCCTCGACCCTACCTAACTACAAAGATTCTTTTGTGTTCCCCAAGTGGGGTTAGAATGTTGGTTTAGTTAGGTACTTTTTAAGGCTCACTTGAATTATGTGACAGAGTGTGTGCTCATGAGGTGATGAACCCAAAATAGAAGTGCCACAAGGGGGGCAACTTCCAACTGTCAATAATGCTAGAATTGAAACTTGAACTTACAAAATTTTCTGAATTAAAAATACTGAAATTTTAAAAAGATTCTGTAAAGGGAACATAAATTATGTTGCAGAAAGGCTGTAGGGAAGTGAGGCTGCAGGTAGGACAAAGGGCTGTTCAGATGCAGAAAATATTGCAGCAAAAGCGGCTGGGCTCAAATTATGGAAAAAGTGCAGAGATCAGACCGTGGGTTAGTGGTGAATCGGAACAGGCGGACCGCGGGTTTGAGGGAAACAGACGCGGTCAGGTCGCGGCTTTCGGACCAACAGATGCGGTCGGGACGCAGGAAACAGGAAAAAAGACGCAGTCGGGTCGCGGCAAAAAGGCTAACAGACGCAGTCGGGCCGCGGGAAAGGGGCTGAAAGCCGCGGGAAAATGGCCGACAGGCACAGTCAGATCGCAGCAAACAGGCTGATTAGCCGCGGTCGGATCGCAGGTAACAGACTTGAATCCGCCGGCAGGGCGTCGGAAACAGTCTGAGAGTCGCGGTCGGGTCGCAAGTAAAGGCCTGAAAGACGCAGTCGGGACGCGACTGCAGAGGGAAAATACGCGGTGTACGGCGGCTGAAAGGGGCAGCCGAAAGGAAAAAATTTTCTAAACTGAAACCAGAAATTCAAAATCTAGGGGAGTTGCCAAAACTGTAGCTAGGGTTTTACCCCTAGCTTGTGCAAATGAGCACCTACTAAGGAGAATGGACTCCTTAGTAGCAGTTCAGTAAATGTAAATTATTAAGCTAAAACAGAAATGTAAAACTAACCTAAAACATGTGCATGAAAAATAAACAACAATTTGTAAATAAGGGTTTTGTATTAATATTACCTTCAATGTGAAGGTTGATGAAGCTCCTTGCAATGTCCAAGAGGGTTGCTCCAAGCTCCAATGTGCTCCTTCTCTTTCTCCAATGGTGGGAATGGGCCAAAGAGGCACTCAAGGTGAAAGTAGTTCAATGGTGAACTAGGGTTTCGAGAGAGATTTTGGCAGAGTAAGGGTATACTTGACTGTGGATATGGAATAAGGGATCTCCATCACCTATTTATAGTTTTTTGGTGGTGGAGTGCTGACCCATGGTTTTGGGAAACACATGGTTTAGGGCAGCTGTATAGGGTTTTTTCCTCCTTTTCCTCATTATTTTATATTTTTTACTCCCTTTTTAGGGGATTTTTGCTATTTTTGGAGGAAAAGGGGGTTTTTTAGCCTTTTTGAGGCTATTTTGATGGTTTTGTGGCCTTTTGGAGGCATTTTAGGCCTTTTGGAGGCTTGTTAATGGGATTTTTTGGGTTTTTAAGGGAAATATGGTAGGAAAATGGACAAATGAGCCATATAATGTGGTAGATGAGGTAGTGAGCACTTTTTGGGTGTTAACAAATTGAATAAGCTTCAATGTGTACAAAGGAACAATTATATTCTCCAAATATAAAATTCCATATCAACAAATAAAAGGACCTTCAACTTGTATTGATACCTAACTAATGAAAACTTTAACAAAGGTTAGATTTGAGAAATTGCTTAGAACATGTCCACTTTGTGATAAAAAATTAGCTGGTCGGCTTGAGATAAATGTTTAACTTCTGACCCATCATTATATTGGTTGGGCATCCCTTCCTTTTCATACATATAGAATCAATGAAAATGTACCACAAGCTAGGGTCCTTTCTTTCCAAGGATGACCAATAGAACTTCTATAGAACAAGTTGTCTATATTTTTCTACTGTATAACCTAAGAGAAACTAAGTGATCTTGATGTTCATGTACTATGCTCACCAAGCTAACAATATTTATGTTGTTTTACTTTCCAGGATCCACGTAATCAACATGCATGCCTAGGTTTGGCCATTTTCTGAGTTTATGGCTGCAAATCCCTCATCCTTATCAAAATATGAAGTAGAGTCCCTTTCTCTTATATTTATAGATTCATCATCATTAACAAGATCTGTAGATGGATCCCTTAACTTCAAAACACTTTTAGGATTGAACACCATAAGATTCAGTAGGCTTCTTTGGTAATTTCATGTGTCTATGAGGTCAATATTCATAGGATGGGTGCAAATTTTGATCATACTCTCTTCTTTTGATACACCATTATTTCGTTATAGATACAACTAACTTATTCATTACTTTGCAAGTTTCTATGAGATATGAAGAAGCATGTATCTATGTCTGATGTTTATGTGTCCTTTGAAAAATAAGTATGGAACCATAGTCATAAAATATACCCCTTACATCCTTTAATCTTGCACCTACTGTCAATGGCTAATGTTAGTGGTATGATAAACAAGGACAACAAGTTGAACACCATGAGTTTACTGTCATCATATTATAAGGAGAACCCTCATAGATGCCAAATTAACTAACGCAACTCCTTCTTCACTCATACTTATCCTAAGTAATGACTATCTTCAAACAGTGATAACTATGATAAAACATTGTAGATTACCATCCTCAACCAAGGCATGAAGGACTCATCTCTGACTGAATACCTAGATAATTATTTATCCCATCCAACCTGTGTCACCTGCTCTGTGATGTCAAAACAAAAGTTCAAAATTTCACTAGAAATTTGGTGGCAACAGAGCTGACCTAAAAAAATTGAATTTCATATATTCCAAGAAAGGATAGCCTCAAAGTACTAGAGTTTTCTTGTATTTTTTAGTATGGCTAACCTGTGACTTTGTAAGTACTAGAGTTTTCTTGTATCCACAGAACAACCCTAAAGCCTCATTTTGGGCAAGGTATATGATATCAATCTTAAATTTAGTGTTGTTGGCAGTTAAGTAATGTGTACACCATTCAAATAACACGTCTCTGCATGGATGAAAATGCCTATAGACATATACCAGCCATCAAACAAGCAGTTACATTAATTTTGGGCAGTTCAAAGCTTGTTTTGGATAGTTTTATGGATCGTAACAGTAATAAACCTCTTAATTCTGATTTATGTGCACATTGGGAGCTATTTTGGCTAGTCTTCTAGGCATGAAAAAACCCTAATCTCAGAATCTAGGCACAAACAACCATTTTTAACAGTAAAAAATGCACAGAATACCCAGAATACCATGAATATAAATTGAGTATTATGTATATAACACAGAATAGCCATAAAACCAGGAGGTAAACCTTTTAAGCTAAAGCTAAGACCAATGATTAGAAGACATGAAATAGGAATATCCATACATGTGTCCCCTGTGGAAATTGTGAAACTAGAATTTCCTCAACATGCGTATTCGTGCCACTAGCCTCTGTTTCTTCCCGGTCAATATAATCCATATCATCAAAGTTGTCATCATTCATGAATCTGGTATACTGCATAAATTCCATATAATTTATAGACATTAGATTTGGAGAATAAAAAAATTAGATTTCATATAATAAATTGAAAAATATTATTGCATACTTACGTACCATGCCTCTGTTTTGATTTTGTCCAGTGATGATTAACTTATAATTATCTTGACAGTATGTTGCATACTGCTGAAGCTCTAATCGAGTCATGCTTTTCAAACGATCATCAGAATAATCATCAAATGGGCCTTCATCCATACTAGTTGAAGATGACAAAGTATTTATGCCAATTTCCACCCCTGCCAATGCAACCCCAACATGCTCTTTTATCTCTTCCCTCACCCCTCTTGCTATTTGTGATGTCATTTCCAACTCCTATGGAAAAGAAACAACTCTAGGATGTGGCTGTACTAACCGAGGCATCAGACGCCCATACTGAACATCTCGTCGTGCATCAGGTCATTCATATGTACGACCTTTGCTAGCACCATAGAAACTGGATCCCGTATCTGTATAGTTGGGGTCCATGTGAAACCGGAACTCTGCAATAAGCATCTTAACAAAATACTGAGGAACCTCGTCATTATTAGGGAACTTCCCATATGCACACATGAACCTGGAATAAATATGGGGTGCAATCAATGGATCATTGAATCTTGCGATCTTTAAATGTTTTTTTGTCTTCAGACCACAAGTCAAAACATGAAAAGACCATTTATTTTGTGACAACTTTTTTTATTTCTTCAAACTTGTGGCGACCCATCACTGGCAACTGCCTCCTATGCATCATGTCATGAAAAATATGGGTTGATGGTCCAACCCTAAGATATGTCTCCATCAAACTATTCAGATTGTGCAAAACAATCTGGAGACACTCTTGAGAACCAAAAGAGATATTTGAAGTGTCAAGTTTTGCCTGCAATCTCGATGAATGCTCCTTCATCTCTTCCACAATCAACATAGCGATGTTGTCTTCCCAAGGAATCTCCTCGGGAACATCTCCAGGATGATTGTAAAGAGGATCATATCTTTCATTGTGAGCATACTAATGCACCCGATGACCTCTCTTTGTCTGGTGAGGTGGATTAGGATCAGGAGCAACAAACCCTGTAAGAAGTAAATGCATGTGCAAGTATTAAAAACTATATATATAATTTGTCAATCAAATTATAAAAATTTAAATAAAATGTGTTCATTATAAATACCTAATGGAACCTCTGCATTATCATGAACATGGTGCGAAATATAAATAAAGTCTTTTGAACCATCATTATTGTTAGAATGTCCAGAAGCCCCTGTAGGAAACCAAATATTGGCAATCACATGTAAGTTTACATGAAAAATCATGTAATTTTTCACAAATAAAACAGTCATGCCAAACAAAAATTCTAGTCAAAATGTATGTAAACAATCTCTACCTGGCGATGGCATATCTGAAGAATAAGACACTAAGGGTGTCATCTGTGGTTGTCCAACGGCCCCTGTAGACCCACCCTCAGACATACGTCTGTCATTTTGAGAGCCACCACCTGTGCACAACAAGATATTAGAAAGATCTGTGTAAAATAAGTTTTATGTTTATATAGACTTGAGCATGAATTGAATGACAATTGAATTTACCTGACGATGACCTCAGGGAGTGAAGCTGCATACTAGCCAAGATTGCTTCACCCTAAAGTTGTGAACCATGGCCTGATAATAATTTTCCACAGATTAATAAACATGTCAAACAAGAATTCTAGTCAAAATGTATGTAAACAATCTCTACCTGGCGATGGCGTATAAGACACTAAGCGTGTCGTCTAAGTTTGTCCATTGGCACCTGTAGACCCCTCAGACAGACGTCTGTCATTATGAGAGAAACCACCTGTGCACAACAAGATCTTAGAAATATGTGTAAAAAAATATTTATGTTTATATAGACTTGAGAATAAATTTAATAACAATTGAATTTACCTGACGATGACCTCACGTTGTGTTGTTGCATAGAAATCAAGTTTGCTTCACCCTGAATCTGTGAACCTATGACTGATAAGAATTTTCCACATATTAAAAAACATGTCAAACAAGAATTCTAGTCAAAATGTATGTAAACAATCTCTACCTGGCGATGGCATATAATACACTAAGCGTGTCCTCTGAGTTTTTCCACCGGCACCTGTAGACCCCTCAGACAGACGTCTGTCATTGTGAGAGACACCACCTATGCACAACAAGATCTTAGAAAGATGTGTAAAAAAATATTTATGTTTATATAGACTTGAGAATAAATTGAATAACAATTGAATTTACCTGACGATGACCTCACAGAGTGTTGTTGCATAGAAGTCAAGTTTGCTTCACCTTGAAGCTGTGCATGATAAGAATTTTCCACAGATTAATAAACATGTCAAAATGTGTCAAACAAGATAAATATATTTCAGATTAACAATCGAATATACCTCACTGCATCGCATGTCTTTGTCTAGCACTGATGGTAGATGTCTCTGGATGATCAATGTGTCCTTGTTAAGACAAAATGAGAAATCAACCAGGTTAATCATAAACTTAGATATGTAGGCACATGAAATGCAAGATTAGAACCTATTCTAGCCTAAATTAATGCTAGCAAGCACACTTCAAAATGTAATAAAACCAAATCAAACAACGAGGTAAACTAACACCACAAGATTAGCTTAGAATTGGACCACAAGATCATATCTCCCTTGTTAGATCTTGATCTTTGATGTCTTATTCTAGTAGAGGTTGACTAAGCTACTAAAGCAAACTACAAAATGCAAGAAAAGGAAATCTGGAAATGACTTTCAAACAACTAATCTATTAGAAATATTCTATAATCAAAAGTGTTATATTTCATATATATAATACGATATTCTAATGCCAATGGACTCAAGAGGATCAAATGTCTAAACCTATAAGAAATAGATTCTAATACTAGAAATGAAGCGATCAAGACTAAGTATTCTTATGCAACGAAAAAGGTAAAAATACTAAAAATCAATTGTCAATTTCTAAGTATACCTAAAGAGGTGCAGAAGAGACAAAATTTAATGACGGAACTAAACATGAGAATGCTTTAACATACAAATCTATGCAGAAGGAATGCTTCAAAATATATCAATGCACCTCCCCTTTTGCAAATCTACAATGCAATAGAAACTGTAGAACCCAAGATAAAGGAAGATCTAGTTGAATTTGATGTCATGGAATACATGGATAGAGGTGAGTTGGATCTCCAAGGAATACCATACACATGTGACCATTATGACCCCATATCTATTATGGAGTGGTAGCTACAACTTATTAAGGACTCCCTCCACTGAAGTAAGACCAAGAAACACCAAAAATACCCAAGGAAAATTCAATCCATGACTTCCCTTTGAGTTGAAATTGCAACAATGTAATATTAGATTAAAACCCCTCATGTTGAGAGGAAACGAGGGTGAAAAATCAATGAGCAAATGTTAAAATACCTAGGAAAAGGTTAGTGTATTTGGGATAGTACGTTCCCATGAACGATAAATTCCTTTTCTCCTCTTCCACCAATTAACCATGAAGGTCATCACATGGAACATATAGGGTCTCACTGGGAAGATTAAACAAAGGACTTTACTGTTAATTTTTCAGAATTTACTTCAATCTGATCTAGGATCTTAACTGAGAGAACAACATGTACAGCATATCTACAGCATATCAATCATGGACACAATAACGCAAGCACACAAGAGACACAGATTTTACTTGGGGAAAACCATAAAGGTGAAAAACCCCAATAACTTCCTCAGAGATAGATAGAGCAATGATAAAACCCAAGCATAAGAGATAGACATCTCCTAGTAGCAGCTTCTCCTCCTCCACAAGTATGCCACTATCCCAAGAGTGTGAGAGAGAATAGAATGATGAAATAGAGTGCCTCCCGCACTCTATTTATACTTGACTTGACTAGCCTAATAACCTTTACTAGGTCGGCCTCAACTTAACCACATAACACAATGTTGACTGGGCCGACACCCAATAGGGTGGTGTAATAACCCTTTGACCCACATGGACGACCCCCAATAGGGTGGTCTAATAACCCTTCGACCCACATGACTTATACAGGGCCGACCCCAACAAGGTGGTCTAATAACCCATCAAGTATAAGTTACGACACTTACAATATAAATGACAACACTTCCGTATAGAGGGATAATAACATCTCTATAGGAATACAAACACTTCCGTATAGAGGAATAATACCATCTCTATAGGAGTACAATATACATATATGAAATACATTCCGAAGTTACATATACATCAACACTCCCTCTTAACTAGGAAGGTATTTCTCGACACAAGTATTCTAGCACAAGTCTTCTTCTTTGGATCATCATCACTGGATAATCATCATCGAGTCATCGTCATCGTCACTGCTGCTGCTATCTCAATCAATCTCTGAATCTACTCATCATACAAAGTTCTATAGAGCCAGTCCTTTTTCATACTAGATGTAGGCCCACCACCTGCAAGTCTTCATCATCAATGGCCATACTTTGGATCCCAGGACTGATTACGTGCATCAACAAAACCTAGCACAGACTAATGGTTCTTTCACATGTTGACCTTCACAAAACCTACTCAGAGCATCCCAGGATGTTACGAGCACACAGCTCTACCTATCTGGATCTTGACAGAGCATCCCAGGATGTTACGAGCACACCGCTCTACCTGTCTGGATTTTAAAGGATCTTTTCTATGTGAACTTTCGCAAAACCTACTTAGAGCATCCTAGCGCAGACTATAGGATCTCGATAGATAAACTCAGGATGTTACAAGCACACTGCTCTACCTGTCCAATTTTTAAAGGATCTTTTCTATGCGAAACTGTAGCAAAACCTACTCAAAGCATCCTAGCGCAGACTATAGGATCTCGATAGAGCAACCCAGGATGTTACGAGCACACTGCTCTACTTGTCCAGTTTTTAAAGGATATTTTCTATGCTACCTGTAGCAAAACCTTGAAAGAGCATCCTAGCGTAGACTATAGGATCTCCTAGTATATTTTCTATGCTACCTACACAACCTGTCCACGTCCACAGAGTATCAAACCGACACTCACCATACATCATCCTTATGTACATCATCACATGATCAACCTGATCATCATCATAGCATCAACCTGATGCATATCATCTGGAGCGACATCCTAAATCTCGTCATCTGTGATCATCCCGATCATCATAGCATCAACCTGATGCATATCATCTGGAGCAACATTCTGAAGCTCAGCATCTGTGATCATCCTGATCAAACAATATATCCATATGATGCATACACAGTATCTACCTGATACATATCATACATGATCCACCTGATCATACAATGCATCCATCTAATATACATAATGCATCCACCTGATACATACATAAGTACATGATCACACTGATCATACAAGTATCCACCTGATACATATCATCATACATGATCAACCTAATCATATCCAATATCAACATGATGCATACATACATACATATAAATGATCCAGCTGATCATATCCAACATCAACATGATGCGTACATACATACATATAAATGATCCAACTGATCATATCCAACATCCAACATGATGCATACAGAGCAGTAACTGGAGCATCATCCTGATGCTCATCATCCAACGCTTACATCCACAGCCATGTGAAGGATCCTCCTTCCAACATGCTTTGAATGGCTTTATAAAATGTCTCCATCACTTCTTCCTCGAAGTGTCATCAATCTGAAGAACACCAAGCCTCTCTCTAAAGTACTCGAACTTCACTCTGGCTAGTGGCTTCGTCAGTACATCTGCAATCTGCTCATCAGTCACAACATACAGGAGCTTCACTGCTCCTTTCTGCACCATATCCTTGATATAGTGATATTTGATCTCTATGTGTTTCGAACTCTCATGGAACATCGGGTTCTCAGATAGCTTCACACAACTCTGGTTGTCACAAAAGATACCAGTAGCCTCTAGGAGATCAAATAACTCAGACAGTAGCTTCCGAAGCCATACTGCCTCACAACTAGCCGAACAGGCTGCAACATACTCTACCTCGGCTGTACTCAGTGATATGTAGGACTGCTTCCTGCTAAACCAAGAGATCACACCTGATCCCATACTGAAGCAGCACCCAGATATGCTCTTCCTATCTGTAGCACTGCCTTCCCAATCTGAATCAACATAACCCTGCAGGTTAAACTTTTGATTCGCTTCATACTTGAGCCCATAATCAACTGTACCCTTCAGGTACCTTAGAATATGCTTTACAGCAACCAGGTGAACACTCCTCAGATCTGTCAGGAACTAGCTCAATGTGTTCACCGCAAAGAAAATATCTAGTCTCGTGTTCATCAGGTACATCAAGGACCCAATCATCTAACGATACATAGTGATATCAACCGGCTCATATGAAGCATCACACAGAAGCTTCAGGTTTGATGCCATAGGTGTGGCCATGGCCTTGCAATCCATCATCCCGAACCTCTTCAGGATCTCTACTACATACTTCCCTTGTCCAAGGAATATTCCATCTGCACTCTGCCACACCTCCATACCTAGAAAATAGTGCATCATTCACAAGTTATTCATCTCGAACTTTGTAGCAAGCTTCTGCTGCGTGTTGGCAATCAATCTATCTTCACTTATAATAAATAGGTCATCCATATACAAAAGTAGTATCACTAGATTTCCTTCCTAAACCTTGTAGTAAAGGTTGGAATCCGCTTTACTCTTGGTAAATCCCAAACTAGATAGAAAGCTGTCTATCCTACCATACCAAGTTCTGCACGTATATGACTCCCTATCATGTGTCTTAGAACCAAGTGGCTGCTCCACATACACTTCTTATTCAACTACACCATTCAGGAAAGCTGTCTTGAAATCCATCTGGTGTATCTTCCATTTCATCACTGCAGCTAGAGCAAGTATAGATCTAATGGAAGTGTATCTGGCTACAGGAGCAAAAGTCTCTATGCTACCACCTGCAGCATGCTTGATCTTGTAGATCCTCTTGGAAGTCACTATAGACTTCCCTTCAGGTCTTGGGACTGCATCGCAAAAATCTTCATGATCAACTGGTACTCCTCGATCATGGCATTCTTCCCAGATCCTGGGAATCTTCAATATCTTCAATATTTTCAATAGATAACTTTGTTGCTGAACAAATATCGTAGTCCTTCTTTTGTACGTGATGGTATACGATCTTTCCTACACAACAAGTTAAATTGCATGATTAGAAAACATCTCATAGTTTTCAAAACAAATTCTTACACATAAAGAAATATGTCATATAGTCATGCAATTATCTTAGCCAATGCTTCAATACAACATTTATTCATATCCCATAACTTTCTAGATGCCTTCCAATATCTACCAGAACATTGCTAAGAGTGTGCACAACTCCCAACATGTCAGCAAAGAGGTTTCATTCTAGATAAGTAGCAATGGAATGTTGTACAGCGCCATAGGCCACTTACCCATGTATATTAGTAGTAGATTGTTCATCAATGCAACTATTCTAATATGCATAATGCACAACCTAATTCTAGGAACATGAGTATATTCATTATTGAACAATATTATTTAAACAAAAAAATATGCAAGGAATGATAATTCAAATACTGATCTTTGTTTGTTTGTTGGGTTGACTCCGTCTCAGTCTTTTCTTCTTTTCTGCAACTCCATTTTGATGTGGATTGTGAGAAGTGGTCAACTCCCTCCGAATATCTACATCCTTGCAGAAACTACTGAAGTGTGCTCCTTCTTGATATTTGCTTCCTTGTAGGAACAACTGGAGTGTGCTCCCTCTTGATCTTTGCTTCCTTGTAGGAACAACTGGAGTGTGCTCCCTCTTGATCTTTGCTTCCTTGCATGAACAACTGGAGTGTGCTCCCTCTTGATCATTGCTTCCTTGATTACTTGTCCTTGAACTTATATCCATCACTATGCATGCTTATTAGTATCATCATTGTGTTATCCTCGAGGTCTCATACATAATCACACATTCATTAGTATAATATTAATACTATCAAAACACAATAATCTTAAACATGTATAGTCATGATCATTTCAAACACAGATAATAAACATTAGTATTCAAGGTTTCAGGGAAGTCTTCTTTTATTCATGCATATTCTTATTTTATCATAGGACTCTTTTGGTTAGTTAAATCATCAATCAAGATAAGAGACATAAAATTCATAAACCCTTGATTACTTACATTTCTAACTTTATGAATAAACATAACCAATCATACCAAGTATACTTATATAAGGGATCCTAACACAAGGTAGGATTCTAACTTGATATAGGAAAAACATATCTGGATTGGTATGTTAGCTAGTTATGTCTAACATACCAGCATGATGTCTTCTTGTTCTCTTCAATGACATGTGCTAGTAACCTACATATCTCATAGGTTAACCATTATAGAACCAAGTTATACATACCTCGCAAATAGATCTTCTAAGTGATTCAAGACAATGGATGAATCTTTGTCCTCATGTCTTCATGATCATATGTTCTTGAACTAGAACATGATTTGTCTTTCTCGGTGTACATTTCATGTTAGCAGACAACATAAACCTCATACAACACCATAATGCATTATTGCAATCATAAGTGTCAACACCCTAATCAATGAATATCTTCTATCATGCATTCATAATTTTATTAAGGTGATACGACAAGTCTAAATTTAATCAAGATTGTACTAACCATAATAACATGAAGACAAACATGCCATAAACTTAATCTTGAACAAATCTCGAAACATACCTGGATGAGTCATACCTGTCGAGATTGCTTGTAATCTTCTTATGTAAGGCCTTAGCCTCATCTCCCTCTGAAATAGGAACTTCTTCACTTATGCAAGTGACCAATCCATTCTCTTCTAGGATTAACCCAATCCACTTGATTTGCAGGAACTGGATCTGGAGCTGGATTAAGGTTTGTCAGAGAAACCCTAAAAATTCAAACTTTGAATTTCAAACTTCCGAAAGAATAGAAGTATGCACCTTGATGAGCTGATCAAGCTGGTATACTCATAATTTGAAAACTGCAAAGTTTCACCCCTCAAATTTGCCTTTGAAACTTCTGGATTCACTCGACATGACCCTGAAGTAGGGTTTGATAAATACCACCCTTCCTCCTAATCAAAAGGTTCTATCAAAGCTCTAATATTCTATTTTTCTGAGGAGCTTCCAACCGTGGTCATGGATTTCAAAAATTCTCATTTTTGCAGAATCTCTAATTTTCCACTTTTCTGATCAAAGTCCCGAACTAGGGTCTGATTAAGCCCGGCCTTCTGCCCAACCAAAAATTATGATCTTGGTCTCTAAATTTCGATTTTGATGAGTAGCATTCATCCGTGGTCTCCGATTACAAAAATTCCAACTTTCTCTGAAACCCTAAATTCTGGAAGCCATGAATGAAGGTGCTAAAAAATAATTATGTTTTGACAGAAATATGTACCTGATTGTTTCTGGTGTAACTCTGAACTTTTCAATCCAAAAGGTCTGAAAAAGTTTCTTGTGATAGCCCGACCTGTCATCTTTCCAACCCCATAGGTCTTACCTCAAATGGATTCTCTGAGAGAGATTTATGCCAAGTGTCACAATGTGACATGTCTATGGGATAAAACATGAGATCGAACTTGTACGGCGTGCCACATGTCACTGGTTTAGTTTCGGCCTCTGCAAACGTTACCTGAGAAAGTACAGTCTTTAAACTACCTATCATATTTTACAAAATTTCATTTGGAGCTTCCTAGCTCAATTTATGACCTTTTTTCCAAGGTCACCTGTTTATGACTGAGATCTGGAAGAGGCCGAAACCCTATATTGTACAGATCATAAATCACAAAGTACAATGAATTAAAGGTTTTCCTTTGGAGACAAGGTACATGGGGATCTTAGCTTCACCCTGTACGATTTTTAGACTTGAAACCTTTCCAAAACATATTTATAGCGAATGTTCTACGATGACTTGTTTTTGCTATATCAAGCCCTAGCATCGTAAGTGCAATAAGTGTCATACATGCCATAGCATGCCTTCTTTCAGGCTAGCTCTTATACCATGTTAATTTTTCAGAATTTACTTCAATATGATCTAGGATCTTAACTGAGAGAACAACATATACAACATATCTACAGCATATCAATCATGGACACAATAATGCAAGCACACAAGAGACACAGAGTTTACTTGGGGAAAACCATAAAGGTGAAAAACCCCAATAACTTCCTCGGAGATAGATAGAGCAATGATAAAACCCAAGCATAAGAGATAGACATCTCCTAGCAGCATATTCTCCTCCTACACAAGTGTGCCACTCTCCCAAGAGTGTGAGAGAGAATAGAATGATGAAATAGAGTGCTTCCTGCACTCTATTTATACTTGACTTGACTAGCCTAATAACCTTTACTAGGTCGGCCTCAACTTAACGACATAACACAATGATGACTGGGCCGACACCCAATAGGGTGGTCTAATAATCCTTTGAACCACATGGCTGACTCCCAACAGGGTGGTCTAATAACCCTTCGACCCACATGACTTATATAGGGCCGACCCCAACAAGGTGGTCTAATAACCCATCAAGTATAAGTTATGACACTTACAATATAAATGACGACACTTCCGTATAGAGGAATAATAACATCTCTATATGAATACAAACACTTCTGTATAGAGGAATAATACCATCTCTATAGGAGTACAATATACATATATGAAATACATTCCAAAGTTACATATACATCAACATTTACGAAGTAAAATATTGTCCGAAAAAACTCAATATCCTCATGATTCAAGAAACTAAATGCTTGGGGGGAATTCTACATAATATAGAAAACTATCATTGGAACTATCAATCAATGGAAATGTACACATAAGGAACATTAGGTGGAATTTCAATTCTCTAAGATCCACAGGAAACTGCAATGGATAATTTCTTCTCCATAGCTAGAACCCTCATAACACAATTCTATGTGGTTAGGTTAGTAGCTACAACATTCATTATTAATGTATATGGCCTCAACTAATGGAAGAGAAAATAAAGTTTCTACAAACTCTCCAAGACATCCACAATATCATTGGAAAATAGAACTAGATCATGAGTGGTGACTTCAACATCATGTAGTAACAATAGAAGACAAAAATGTTGGCATACGAAGGCTTGAAAGAGAACACCCTCTTGAAGGAAACCATTCCAACCTTAAAATTGCTCAACTTTGAGACAATGAAAGGAATTTATAGCTGGAATAATAAAATGGGTGGCACTTAGCAAGTGGCCTCCCATCTTGACAGACTCCTCTCAGAAAACATGATGCAGATCATGGGATTATCATGGATGAATCTATTATTCCTTGTGTTGGATCAGACCATTGGCCAATGCACTTCAAGTTAAACTTGAGGGAAGTGCCAAAGAATCGACATTATATGTTCAAACAATTTTGGTTGGATCATCTTGACTTCAATGAGAACTTAGCCCCATGGTGGAAAGAGGTGGAAATAACAAACAAAAAGGAGTTCGTTGATGTATAGATTTCAGCAGATACTAGAAAACCTAAAAGGAAAGATGAAATAATGGAATCAAAAAGTATTTGGGAATATATTTGTAACAAAAAAGAATCAAAGGTAAGTATGGGATAGTTGTAGCAATGGATGATTTTTGAATGACTATTAGCATCCCTTATCAAAGATGAAAATTACCTACAACTATAGTGGGATACAAAGAAAGGAAGGAAGAGACACTATGGAGGAAAAAAACATGAATTAACCTCATCGAATTAGACATTATATGTTGAAGAACAGAAAATATTAGAAGGCATCATCATGGCTCATGAATTCATCCACTCACAACTCACAAGACTCACAACTCATATGAATGGAGGGTGAAAGGAAAGGATCCATTATTTGGAACAGTTCTTGGAAAAATAGCGATCTCATCCAAGAACACTGCTTCTAGAGTATTAGAGATGGGAAGAGATGTATTTTATGGTAGAATTTCTAGAATCAACTGCCTAGGTTTTCGAAACAACTATAACTCTAAAAATTTCATACAACTCTACAAACCCAAGGCATAACCCAAGTCAACCAATACTGGAGAACTAGTCATAGAAACTCAAGATGGAGAACCTAGTTTCCCAGAGAGCGATTTCCACACTCAAGGACAACTCTCATTGGGAGTGGATATGGTCAAAGTTACAACAAACAAGGATTAGAATCAAAATTGGCCTTGGCAAACTCAAATGGGGATACAATATCAATGGTACATTCAATATAATGGTAGCTTATCTATTAGTAGCAGGGAACAACATTGAACAATAGCATAAAATAGGGGATTGTATTTGGAAATGGAGTTTGTGACCAAATATATCCACCTTCCTCTAGCTAGTGGAAAGGAGGAAAAACCTAACATGGGATCAAATAATAATCACAGGATTTGAGGGCCCCTCGTGGTGTTACCTTTGTAGGATAAAAGAGGAATCCATGGAACATCTGTTGAATCAATGAATTTTTGTGTCAAATATATTTGATATAGGTGAAACCCTCTTTCGGAAAACCAGCAGACACATGCATAGTATAAGAACGACTAGTGAATTCTAGAAAACAGAGGCATTTAAAAACCCCATCCTCAATCGGGCATGGAAGATCCTACTATAATTTCTTCTAACGGAAACCTTGAAAGAGTGCAATACCAAAATATTTAAGGATAGGTAAATGAACAATAATCACATCTATATTAAAACCAAGCATGACAATGCAGAGACCCTACGATAAACCAATGGAGTGAACATTATTGGAAGTGTCAACAAAATGAGATCAACAGCATGCAATCCTAGGGATTCAGAACTAAAGACACTAACACTAGTTCCACATGCAACAATAGCCTCATGTATAGACAAATGGAACCCTCCCTTAACAAGCTTAAAAAATATAAATTTTGACAAAGTGTCAAAGGGAAATCTTGAACCAGAAGGATTTGGAGGAGCTATTCACAACTATCAAGGAGATTGTTTGATCTATGCAGGCTCTCTTGGTATTGATACCAATGATGTTGTGGAGAGATATTCTTTGGAAAATGGCCTCCAAATCGCCAATTGACAAGGTTTCTCTAATCTCATTGTTGAAGGAGACTCTTGAGTCATTATCCATATGTTGAAAAAACTCCAAAATGGCTCTTCCATAAGCAAAATTTCCCATAGTTGGAGACTTAAAGAAAATTTGGAGTACACTACCAACACTCTATCTAACATCTCTTTCCTTATACCTTATCCTTCTCTTTGAATAGCCAACAATCAATATAATTGTCTAGATAATGAGTGGGTCGATCATAAGCACAATGTTTTAGATATATACTGGAATTAGGATTCAGATATCCCCCTCTCCCTTGGTGTATTATTGTATACAATTATACAACATAGACAATGAATCCTTGGATGGCCTGATAGGGACACAAGGGTGCTCCTCCATGAATCCAAAAGGTGACTGCATCGCCAAACAACTAGTGGAGGGACAAGCAGATGGTAGGAAAACAAATGAGGGGAGGTTGGAAATAGGTAGGAAGTATGGGAGAATATATATGTGGCTTGGAGAGAGTACTTTGTGGACACCAAATGGTACTTTTGATATTTATGTCAGTGAATTTGAATGTTGTTTCCATAATGAATGAGGAAAGGAAATCATTGTGCATCACAGTGAGCCTCAGGATGCAGGTTTATCAAGGTAGAGGCCTTATATCATTCTCAAAATGGTTTCAAAACAGTGAAATCTCCCAATGCACTAGGACCACATTGATATGGATTCTTTGTTTACACTTAAGGTTGCTCAAATGAAGTAGAAATCCCTGACCTAGTGAGGGAAGTTATCTTGGCTATTGACTTGGTAGGTGATATCTCTATTTATTAATCTTGTCCCTTAGGTTTGTCTCTCTGTCTCTGCAGGGATCCTTTTCTCTACATTTGTGTTTCTAGTTGTTCTCGGGCTCCAACAGATAGGTAGAAAAGTATTATCATCACAATATTTTGGTGTGCTAGAGCAAGGCTAATAGGGGCTCTGTGTTTGCGCTTCAGGTTTCTTGATGCAGTATATTTCCCTTACTCAATGGGGGAAGCTTGATCAACTTCGGTCTTGGTCAATGGTAATAATTTATCTTGAGGTATGGTTCCAGGGTGTTCTAGGTCTAGGTAGGTGTTTTTGGGAAGTTTGGGTCATTGTATTTGCAAGACATGTTTTCTTTTCTCTATCATTTCAAGGCACTCTAGGGTTCCCAAGCACAGGCTGAAAATCCAACTCAACATTCCCCCACCATGGTAGGTTGACTTCGTAGTAGGAGAGGAGGTAGAAATAATAGGAAGGAACCATAGAATCAAGCCATGAAGGATGTTGTGGAAGAAGAGGAGTTGTACTTGTCGCATAATCTTACCAAAAAAAAAGATTACTAAAGTTAAAATTTGGATAAAAATTGATACACCCATCATGAGGGAATTAAGGAGGAAATGGGACCTTGGATATAAGATGGGGGATTCTCCCATACAAGAGATTCCAAAATACTATAAAACAATCACCCTTTTTTGGAAAATGAAGGAACTTCTAAAAAAGGCATTGAAGGGTAGTCAAAAGGAGCATTAGGAATTGTTGTTGCAATTGAATGTGGCTCAAAACCAAATCAGGAAGTTGTACTTGACCCTCAATGTGCTTCTCAAAGCCACCACGAGCCTAGAATTTGAGGTAGATGATCACAAGGCATGGAAGAGTCACTAGGTGCCCAACAAGGTAGGGAAGTGTCACAAAATTGTACTTGACACTCAATGTGCTTCTAGTTGGAAGCACGGGGGCTTCACTAGAAGGCAATATAATATCATGTTCATTCATATTGCGATATTAAATATTCATGAAAACCTAAAAATTATATTGCTTATATATTAAGGGGAAAAGGTTTTTTATTTATTTAATGTAACAATACAAAAATACTTTGGGGTCCTTTTTATGTGGGTGGGATGACAAATATCCACCAAATGGAGATGGCGGGATCACAGTCGGATGAGAAATCAGGTTGAGGCAAGGCTCAGGCTTACCAATACGCGAGGAAATCGCATCTTGAGGCATGCTTGAGGCCAGGGGTTTCGTGGTGAAGTAGGTTTCCAGTCGATCATAGTCAAGAGACAGTGGTCATTGACAGCCAATTGTTAACAATAGCACTCAGCCAATTGTTACCAATAGCCTTGGGAGGCTCTAAGCCTCCAGGGCCTGTTATAGGCCCTCGATAGGCCTTGGAGGATTGAATACCCAACCAATCATGCCTATTACAAGCTTTGGGAGGTTTAGTCAGCCTCCTAGAGCTTGTTACAGGCCCTGGGGGCTTGGATACCTAGCCCACAATAGGCTTATTCAACGATTGGGGAACTGCAACATGCAATCTAAATGTTGTACTATGTGCATTGGCTCTAGCGACATACAAGAAGTGATCTCCTATATCATCATTAGACCATTAGATGTTGAAAATAATAATGATATGTGGTTGAGTAATTACATTGTGGGTGAAGTAATGTGCATCCACAATATACATCGAAAGAAGCAAGGTGCATTGTAGAATGCATGTGGGGTCATAAGAGGGGTATCATATCAATATACTAGGTAGAAATATAAAGGGGTATAAAAAATGTTAATGAAAAAATTGATACATACAATATCTATTGAAAATAGGGTTTTTTTAAAATTGGGAAGGCATATTGGGAGGGGGTTAAAAAAATTGATTTTGGAAGGTATTTTCCAATATTTAGTGAAATTAGGGGTATTGTTTCATATGCCATGAACGAACGTGCTATGATAGCGGTTTATTGATTGAAGCCCCCATGGTTGGAAGAGGGTCCAAATATACCGTTGGTCCAATCAAACCAATAGCGTGCGAAGAAGGTTATAGAGCTTTGAGTCACAAATCCAATAGCGTGCAAAGAAGGTTATAGAGCTTCGAGAATCACAAGAGGAATTTGGCCTCTAACCCTAACCCTAAGGGTGAATTGATTGAAATTAGATTAGTTCCAAGGAACGATATCCAAATTTGAAATTGAATTCGGTTGGGTTTTAGAGAGATTCCTGTGGCGGTGGAAGTCCTCCGTGATACCAAATATTCCTACGTTTTTATGAGAATGTTGGTGCCGAGGTAGCTAAATTAACCCTTTCCATTTTAAAGTGCAGCCTTGAGCTTAGTTCGAAAAACAGAAAAGTCTAGAGCCTACCCGTGTGCGGTCGTATGATGGTATTTTCATCTAGTTGACTGGATCGAACTGGTGGTGGCGGTCCTCTTCTCGTGGACATTCACTTCATTGCCGTGAGTGGTCTTCCCTTCCCTTAGGTGTTTCAGCAAACAGAGTTGAACATAGTTGCAGTGGGTGGTCTTCCTTCCCTTCGCTGTTTCAACACAGTGTGGGTTTGAACGAAAACAAACAACAACAGCGTCGAAAATGACAATGCGTGTGGTGGGGAAATATTTTTGCATTAATATAGTTAAACATTTCTCGACCGAGAAGTTAAAAGGAATCTAAAATCTCGACTGAGAAACCTGTCCGAGAGTTCAATATAAAAAAAATGGTTATACTCTCGAACGAGAAACTACAAACTCTTGAACGAACAATTCTCTAACTATGGAAAAACTCACGGACGAGAGAAATCTAACCATGGTTAATATCTCACCCAAGAAGTAGTAAAACTCTCTCCAAAGAAAATATGTTGACCTTTTTCTCGGGCAAGAAACTGGAAATTATAACAAAAATAAAGTGGATTGTCACGGAATTGTTTCCCAGCTTCATGTTTTCACCCATCAATTTACAAATCATATTGGTATCAGAGTAGTTTTTCTTTGGTGTTTTGTGGGAAATTGTAGGATCTATTGGAAGCATAAAGAAAAAGTCTTCAAACCCTAGCCATGGTGAATGAGTCTAGTAAAGAAGCGGTGGGCGATTATGAGCAGCGATTTGCAAAGATGGAAATAAAATTCATTGATATGACATGCAACATGTCAATCCTCATGGCGGCTCTGGAGAGCAAGTTTGGACCTTTTGGTGATTTTGAAGGCTCTAACTCAGAGACTGGATCAGAGGGGAAATCAAAAGATAAAGGTGACATAGAAAATTATCCAAGTAAAGAGCCCAAGAAAAAGAAGCTAAGTTCCAGTTCCATTACCCCTTCCCGGTCTTTATTTAAGATGGAAGCGAAAGTCAACATCAAGCAGTATCAAGGTGAGATCGACGCTTTAAGTTGAATCATTGGTTGCAAAAATTAGAGGTCTAGTTTAGTATCAATCAAATAGATGAAGAGAAAAAAAATTCATTTGCTAAACTAAAATTAGAGGGCCATGCATTAACCTGGTGGGAAAGCCACATGGAGGCTCTTAGGCTGGAGATTGAACCTCCAATAACTAAGTGGGGGGATTTCAAAACCCTCATTAAGTCCTCGTTCTACCCTATAGGGTATGTAGAGGAACAATGGATCCATTGGAATTACTTCAGGAAAAAGCAAGGCCAGAGTGTGCAAGAGTACATCACCGAATTTAGGAAGATGGTTGTCATGGTGGGTATCTCACCCAAGAATCCATATGTACTCCTTAAGTATTTTGGGGGCCTACACAATGATTTATGAAATTAAGTGATGCTCTTCAATCCCAATACAATTGATGAGGCTTATAGGTAATCATAATACTTGGAAAATATAGGTCATAAGAAAGGACAACCAAGCGTTTCCAAACAAAAAGAGAACCAAGATGCTTCCAAGGAGGGGAATAAGAAGTGGAAGGGAAAATATAAGAAGACTACAACTGGTTCACATCATAGAAAAAATTTGGAAAACCATTGTAACCATTGTAACATTGATGGTCACATTGAAGAAAAGTGTTGGAAGCTACATCTAGAGTTGAACCCTAATACTTGCAAGAAGGATGCTAAGAAGAAGAACATTCTAGCCATGGACTCAAGCAAAGAGGTATAGATTAGATCATATGTGGATGAGAAGATTGTATGAACTTCAATGCAGAAGGAGGTGAATCTGAGTAGCTTTCATCACAAGGAAGAGAAGGATATGGCAAAACTCTTCCATATCAAGATCTAGATCAAGAAGAAAAAGGTTGATCCTCTATTTGATTCTGGTTCATAGGCCAGTCTCATAGCATAATATCTAGTAAGTAAGCTTGGATTGGAAGTACATGATTAAATTTTCCATAAGTGCATATTATACTGATGAAGTGGAGGTAGACATAGTACGGCCCTTGATGTTTGTGGTTTAGTGTTTGGAAGCCCCTACATGTATAGGAGGAATGTGATATTCATGAGGAGAGAAAACCAATACCGCTTGATCAAGGATGGAAAATGTTTCATCATCAACATGCACAAAGGTAAATTTAACATGTCACTTATAAATTCCAATCAAGTGAAAAAATTGATCAATTCAAGTAAAAAATTTATCTTGCTTTTCTTAATAACATGTCACTTATAAATTCCACTCAAGTGAAAAAATTGATCAATTCAAGTAAAAAGTTTATCTTGCTTTTCTTAATACATAATCAACAAGAAAGTGAATCGATAAAAGTAAAGGAATATCTAGAGGGATATAATAGAGAGAAGAAACACCAAATGGATAACATTTTACAAGCATACAGATAAGTGTTCCAGGATCCTAGAGGGATACCTCATAAGATGGAAGTGGAGCATGAGATATAGTTATTTCCATATTCACCATTGCTAAACATCATACTATAAAGCAAGTCTTTTATGGAAGTAGAAGAAGTGAAGAATCAGTTGTAGCAATTGCTGGAGTAGGGATTCATCCAACCAAGCACCTCACCTTGTGCGTCACCTATTTCCATAGTACCCAAGAAGGAGTGTCTTGGAGAATGTGTATGACTTCAAAGCTCTTACTAAGATCACCCTCAACAATCGATACACTCTACCCAAGATCGACGATTTGCTAGATTACTTGCAGCATGCCAAGTACATCACTAAGTTGGATCTCAAATTGGATTACCATTAGGTATAAGTGAAAGAAGAAGACACCTGCAAGACTAGGCAAGGTATATATGAATGGTTAGTAATGCAATTTTTTGGTTTATAATGTACCAGCTACATGTATGCATTTGATGAATGATGTATTGTGTTGTTTCCTAGATTCATTTGTGATAGTGTAATTGGATTATATATTGGTGTGTCATGCTAGTTGGGAAGAGCATATACCACATCTCAAGTAGATGTTGGACCTTGCAAAAAACATCAACTGCTCACAAATATTAACAAGTGTGAATTTTCTTATCAATCCTTGGTGTATTTGGGTATGTGATTGGTGGAGGATAACTTAAGATTGATCCTACAATGATGGGGGGTGTCACTAAGTGGCCTACTCCTACAAATATTGTTGAAGTTAGGTGATTTTTGGGGGAATCACGATACCTCAGAACTTCATAGCTTCCTTTTTTGTTGTGGTTGCACCTCTCCATTCCATAACAACCAACAACAAGGGGTTCCAATAGGGAAAGAATCAGTAGAAAGCCTTTGAGGAGCTCAAGTGAAAGATTAGTTAGGAACTAGTTCCTGCATTCCTAAGTTGCAAAATCCTTTCGAATTGGAGATAGATGCAAGTGGGTATGCTATGGGAGCGGTTTTGATGTAAGGAGGGAGATTAGTATGCTATCATTTTGAAATGTTCCATGGTAGAGTCTTGAACTACCCTACATATGACAAGGAACTTATGCCTTGGTTCAATTTGTTAATAAATGAAAGCACTATATGATGGGAAAGGATACCATCATTCACATTGATCACTAGTTGATGCAGTATTTGTAGGCATAGAGTAAGCTACAAAAAACAAGAAACTACAAGTGGATGGGATTCTTACAAAATTTCCATCTAATCATCAAATATAACAAGGGTAGTACAAACAAACTAGTAGACATTATCTCAAGGCCACCTACAACCAAGATCACAACTTTGGGTACTCTTATGCATATGGATCCTTTCACTCATGATGCATACAAGGAGTAATACACATAAGATGAGGACTTCAAGGAGGTATTTCAGTAGCTACAAGACCAATTCCATGTAGAATAAGGTGACAACGAGGTTGACTATCATCTCCATGATGAGTTAATCTACAAGCTAGACAAGTTGTGTGTTCCTAAAGGTGAGATATTGTTGTTGTTCCATGTTTGTCGTTAAATCAAAAGGCCGAACTTTTAGTTTACGATAAAACCTCCATAGTTAATAGATACATGGGATTTTGTTAAACCATGTCATGAGTCCCGAAGGATGTGTTGACCACCAAGTCAACAATCTCCCCCTCAACACCAATTGAGGTACTCGGCACAAATTGATCGAACTCAAACGTGTGACTTTTTAGCTGTAATACCAATTGTTGGCCCATGTTTGTCATTAATCCAAAAGGCTAACCTTTTAGTTTCTGATACAAATACCAAATTTAACGAATCTAGAAGAGGCTATAAAACCATATTACAAGTTTTGAAGAAGGTGCTATCCACCAAGTCAACAATTGCAACTCATGAGAGAGGTTCACACCTTCAAAGTTGTACGGCATTTTGGTGTTGGGAAGATAGTTTCCAACTTACAAAGGTATTTTTATTGGCCTAGAATGAAAGAAGATCTAGCTTGGTTTATTAGAGGATGCATAATTTGTTTTACGAGCAATCCTAGAGATAAGAAGCAAGGTCTATACCATCCCTTACTTTTTCCTAGGAGACCATGGGAGAGCATCTCCATGGATGTGTGGTTTTTCTGCCAACCATTAGGAAGAGACATGACTATTTATTTGTGGTAGTTGACAAATCTAAAAAGATGTGCATTCTTATGGCTAACCATCAAAGGACAAGAAGCAGCAAACGTGTTGTTTGAGAAGGTCTGGGTGAACTTTGGGATACCAAGGAGCATCATCTCAGAAAGGGATACTATATTTCTTAGTTCCTTTTGGACTACACTTTGGGAGAAAATGGACACTAAGTTGAAGATATATACAACATTCCATCCACAGACAGATGGGAAGACATATGTAGTCAATAGGACTTTGGTGCATCTTTTGAGGGGTTAAAATCATAAGCATTTGAAGACTTTGGATGACAATCTAACTCTACATCCATCACTCTTATAACAAATCAATGCACACTTCCATCGGTAAGTACCATTATGAAATTTGTTTTGGAAACTACAAGGAAAACAACTTCTAGCGGAGGTTTTAACGAAAAATATAACATAAAAATCACATGTATCCATTTATAGGGGAGGTGGATAGTGAAGGAGAGAATCCAGAGGTTTTTGTAGATGTTTTGTCTCTAGTGTGCTTATTATATATACACACACTCATGCTTTGACATACATCGGAGCACCTGAGATTTAAATTTTCCTACCATTTAAATTTTGATTTTAAAATTAAAAAACATCAAGAAATCTGTTGGTGCCCCTAACACAAAGCTAAGCATCGATGCATTTTAAACAAAGTGCACTGACAAATTTATAATGTAAACAAAAAGAGAATTTTTTTTTTGACAATTTACGATGATCATCAAAATAACCATACCGATGCATTTTTGTTTAACAATTTGCATCAATGTGTTTTACCTAAACGCACTGGACTAATAGAAATGGTTTTAAAATTAAAAAATAAACTATCCATTAATCGGTGCGCATTGTGTCTAACAATGCACCAATGCAGATATATTTCATTGTAAACCCCATTTTGACCCTTGTGATTTATTGGCTTTTATGTAAATATTGTATACATGCGATGTATGTTCTTGCTAGCGTGGAGATCAAGTCCAAGGCCCCGCTAGTGTATGTTTGGATTTTATTTAAATGGACAAGCATTTGACATTTTGTTACCCATGTTCTATTAAGCCATGGGATATTGTAAATAGATGTAAATATTTAATATTGTAATAAAATACCAAAACTGGCTATGGAAGCAACGAATGAGAAGAGGCCATGTGTATCCACTAGGGAGTGGTGAGGGGATTGTGGGATTGAGCCATAAATAGCCAAATGTCATTGTGATAACCAATTTGATTTTCCTTTTGTTGACATTTAATTCTGTGTAAGAAAGTTGTTGAAGATTTCAGTCCATGGCTTCAATGGAGCATGGGCATCCCAGAAATTCGTAAGGCGGGTATAGGCTCTGTTTTTCTTGACCCACAAGTCACTCTACCTCTTGGGAATCCTTCCAATCTCATTCCCATTCCATTGTTGAGGAGCCAACATCATTTTGCATCCAAAAAAACGAATTGCCGGCAGGGAGAAAAAACAGAAATCGCAACTTTGCAAGAACCCACGTTTTGAAGTGCCAAAAACGCCCAGATTTGGTATTGGACAGTAAAAACCAATGGGGGATCCATAGATATGAACCTTGGGGCGAAATTGAGAGTATTAGCTACTCCGAAATCGATACGAAAACTCAATTTTTGTAGCCCAGAAAACCAGTGACGGATTTGAGTTATTGAATGACTAAATTGGGAGAAATTCAATTATGAATAGTTGAACAAAGGTTGGGTTTGCTTGATAAACCCAGTGAAGGCTAGAATCTTAGGAAGCTAGAAACTGGACCTTTCTATGCCCATCCTAAAGAGCACAGGCGGGAAGAGTTTCCTGAGGGACTGTGTAGCAGAGAAGGGGACCTTCCTTGTGTTGAGTGTGGCAGGTAATGTGGGTACCTGACTGTTGAGTTCATTGAGATGCCTGTAGCTCTGAGGTTGAGCTCACTGGCTTAGCATTACCCTCCTCTATATTATTGTATGCTTGATAAACCCAACTGTGCATTGGCTTAGCATAGCTGTTAAGAGAAACCATGGCTGTGAGTGTGCCCAGCTAGTTACTCCTTAGTGGATACACAACCCAGCTTGGGGGTGATCTCTCAGCTAAAAGAATACAAGCTGGACAGAGTTCTATGGTTGGGTGGAACGTTTCTCTCACATAGCCAGTTGTTTGGATAGTTTCATCTTCAAGATAAGTGTTCTCTGTGTTATAAATTACATGCATTTTGTGTTCTGTAGTATATTAATTGTCCATGTTTAATAAAATGAAATGATTATCTTAACATGAGATCTATGCATGGCATTGGAACAAGTTTGAGTCTCTATACGTTGAATCATCTTCTGCTGTGATTTATATGTTATACATTACTAATTGTGTGTGCAAATTTGAGTTAATTCCATTGTGCTTAGTTAATTTGAACCTACACACATTATGTTTTTAATTATTATGCATTTTTGAGTAACGTATGGTGTTGAGATGGTAGAACGAAGCCCGTATGTTTCGTCAGTGTTCTCTCCCCTACATTGGGATGATGGGAGGGGATGCTACAGAGTGGTATCAGAGCCCAGCTTGCATCACTGGGGCTACTTGGGCCAGACTTCGAATTTGCAGGCATGTAACATGACGTTTTAACACAGTATTTGGAAGTTGAGGGTGGCATTTTGATTCGGGAAAATGACAGGTTCAGACTTCTCATATGTAAAATAGGATCACACAGGTACATATATATCTCCAAGAGCTTTCCAACGGTACCTCATTTTCTCAATTTGGTTAAGGGACGAAGGATATATGGACCCCGCAAGTTGCAGGAAAACGCAGGTGTTTTCGCAGTTTCGGCATGTCAGGATGCGGGATGCGGGATGCGCGTTGCGGGATGGCTACGTCCCCGTGACCGTAGCGTGACGCCCCCCCCGAAACCACAATGTCGGATTGCAGGATGCGCATTGCGGGATGGTTACGTCCCCGTGACCGCAGCTTGACCCCCCCCCCCCCCCCCCCCCCCCGAAACCGCAATGTCGGATTGCAGGATGCGGGATGTGGGATGCACGTTGTGGGATGGTTACATCGCCGTTACCATAGCTTGACCCCCCCCCCAACCTGCAAAGTCATATTGCGGGATGCGGGTTGCGGCCTGTGTGTGTCAGAATTTAAAAAAAAAAAGTATAGAGCCTGAAATTTGGAATTGTGGAAAAACGTGAAAAGTGAGAAGTAGTAAAACCCAAAAATTAATAGAAGATGAATGGTGCATCGAAACAGAGATCCGCAAGTTGCTGAGCGTTCCTTGTTATATGGAATAACTTCGCCCGGTAGAAATTTTTTTGTGATTCATCATAGATTTTCTTCCACGGGTGGCTGAAGTTGGCATTCGGGACCAAAATACAACTGTGTAAAAGTATGCAGAATTGGGGTGAAAGTTGTCATTTTTGAAATAACGCAGTTTCCACACCTGATCTCAGAATGGAGCACGGGGATAGGCATTGGAAATCTTGTCCAGCAGGGAATGATGGTGCATAGGCAGAATTTGAATGGGGACATCAAACATCATAGATAACTAGAGCATAAAAGTGCCAGTGACTATTTGTCAAATTGTGAATAATATGGGCAATTTCTAGAATTGCATGAATGGGAAAAGGAAATGAGTGCATAGCAACTGTGTGAATTAATCCATGAGTTTTATTATGTTAAATATTGATTGTGTTAATGTCTGTATGCATTCTTATGATGTCTAACAAATATTTTCATAATGCACAGTGCTTCCAGCTCATAAAATTAATAATTGTAGCAGAGGTAGCATACAGGAAAAATGGTGACCATAAATGATGCTCAAGATCCTTATGAGCATGAGGAAGACGTCCTAGGGGAAAATGTGCATGAAGAGAATGTGGATACTGAATCCAATGGGAGAAGGGAGCAGGTGACTCCTCAGAATTTGGTTGAAACTATGGTAAGCTTCAATGAAAGATTGATGAAGGATCAGGAAGAACAACACCAACTCAATGCTGCTATCTTGTAAAGTCTCACTGATTTGCAGCAGAGGATAAACCTTGGGTCCAACCCAAGCAATGTGGGTGAAGAAGGAAGAGATGCAAAGAGTCATTCTAGAGGTCATTCAAAGAAGAGGACTCCAAGCCCAAGGAAGAGTTCGGTGAGCAGAAAGCATAGAACACCTTCCTCTAGATCTTCTTCTAGCAAATCGTGTGACTCCAAAGGTTCTCAAAGAATCCCAAGGCGTGCACCTAAGAGACTGGATGGAAGGAATAAATTCAAGGGAATCCTACAGGGCGAATTTAGGAAAGTAAGGCCTCCCACATTTGATGGAGAAAGCAAGACTGGGCAAGAGGCAGAGGCATGGCTTCTTGGGATGAAGAAATATTTTAGAATTCAAGACTACTCAGGAAATGAAAAGGCCAGAATTGCCATTTACAATCTAAATGGCAGAGCTTCAATTTGGTGGGACAATCTCTTGTAAGTGAAAGGAATCAGTGAGAGGAAGATCAGTTGGGAAAGATTCGAGAAGTACTTCAAGGAGAAATACCTCTCTGTTAGGTATTATGACAATAAGAGAAAAGAGTTCAATGAACTCCGGTTGGGACAAAAATCTATGGAAGAGCATGTCCATAAATTTTTATAATTATTGAGGTATGTAGACTACATTAAGGATGAGAGAGTAAAAATCCAATGCTTCCTTGGAAGTCTACCTCAAAGTTTCAGAGATCATATTGAGTTTGTTAATCCACCAAGTCTTGATGAGGCCATTAGGATGGCAATGCATTGCTATGAGCATAATAAAGGAAAAACATAAGTTAACCAAGCATGGAAAGGAAAGCCAAGAGGGAGGTTTGATCAAAAGAAGAGTGGCTTCAAGCCACCATTCGGAGGTCATCCTAGAACCTTTCCACAGGGGCAACAAGCAAGGAGTGGATTCAAGCCAACAATAGCAGCAGACAAAGCATCAAAGGGACCGCTACACTTCAGTTTTGGGGATGTGGAGAAAACCACATGTTGAAGGATTGTCCACATCGAAAGGATAATCCCCGAAAGTTGCACAACTTAAAGGGAGCAGCTACAGTGGAGGACATGGCAAGGGCAACGCCTCGAATTTATGCAGCATTGGACAATCATCAAGCAGACCATCAATCATCACTGGTGGAAGTTGAAGGTAAGATTGCTAAGCAATCTATTTCTATTTTGATTGATCGAGGATCTACTCATAGTTATGTTTCTCCAAAAGTGGTTGAAGCTTGTTCTCTTAGAAAGGTGAAGCACAATAATTCTTGGTTAGTTCAATTAGCCACAGGGACCAAGAGGAATGTAAGTGAAGTAGTGGTGGAGTGCCCCATAGAATTGAATGGGCTCCACACACATGCAGATTTAAATGTGTTACCATTAGGATCCTATGATGCCTTGATTGGCATGGATTGGTTGGAAAAACATAGAGCCAAGTTGGACTGTTATGAGAAATCACTTGAGTGCATTGATGAAGAGGGAAGGCCAACATTGGTAAGAGGAATTTCCAAGCAAGTTTGAGTAAGGCAGATTTCAGCCTTACAGCTGAAAAAGTTTTATAAGAAGGGTTGCCAATTATATGCGATTCACATGCCAGATTCGTTAGAGGAGAAAGGGCCAAGGATAGAAGACTTCAGGATATTGCAAGAGTTCCAAGATGTGTTTTCGGATAAAGTACCAGGGCTGCCACCAAAGAGAGATATTGATTTTACCATCGATCTTGTTCAAGGAGCATCCCCGAATTCCAAAGCTCCTTATAGAATGAGTACACCGGAATTGGTGGAGTTAAAGATGCAGTTACAAGAATTAATGGACAAAAGATATATCAGGCCTAGTGTGTCTCCTTGGGGAGCACCGGTGTTATTTGTCAAGAAGAAGCATGGAACCTTAAGGTTGTGCATTGATTACAGGCATCTAAACAAAGTGACAGTCAAGAACAAGTATCCATTGCCAAGGATTGATGACTTGTTTGATCAAATGAAGGAAGCTAAAGTGCTTTCCAAGATTGACTTGAGGTCCGGCTACCATCAAGTAAGGATTAAAGAGGAAGACATTCACAAGACGGCTTTCAGAACTAGATATGGTCATTCTGAGTTCATTGTGGTGCCATTTGGTCTTACCAATGCACCTGCCACATTCATGTGTCTCATGAATAGTGTGTTCAGCAAATATTTGGACAAGTTTGTGATTGTGTTCTTGGATGACATTCTTGTCTATTCAAGGAATGAAGAAGACCATGAGGAACATCTAAGGATGGTGTTACAAGTCCTTAGAGAGCATCAGTTGTATGCCAAGTTAAGCAAGTGTGAGTTTTACCAAAAGAGAATTCAATATTTGGGTCATGTCGTTTCTGAAGAAGGAATTGCAGTGGATCCGGAGAAGATTAATTCCATCATGGATTGTTCAACTCCAAAGAATGTTTCATATGTTAGATCTTTTATGGGTCTTTCCGGTTACTATAGAAGGTTTATTGAAGGTTTCTCCGAGATAGCTCATCCGATCACTTCATTGCAAAGAAAGAACATCAAGTTTGTATGGTCTGAAAAATGTGAGAAAAGTTTTTAGCGGTTAAAGGAGCTACTTACCCGCGCTCCTGTTTTGAAGATAGCAGATCCAAAGAAATATTTCGTGGTGTGCATAGATGCTTGCATTGAAGGGCTAGGTGGAGTGCTCATGCAAGAAGGAGCTGTGATTTGCTACGAGTCAAGGAAATTAAAAGAGCATGAAAAGAATTATGCCACACATGATTTAGAATTAGCAGCCATAGTACATGCTCACAAGATGTGGAGACATTATTTGATGGGAAGAATATTCGAGCTTAGAATAGACCACATGAGTTTAAAGTATTTGTTTGATCAGCCAAAATTTAATGCCAGGCAAGCTAGATGGATGGAGTTCCTTTGCGAATTTGGTTTTGAAATTAAGCATGTAAAAGGGAAAGAGAATAAGGTTGCAGATGCTCTTGGTAGAAAATTTCATGTTGCAGCAGTAAGTATATGTAAATCAGACTTGAAGACAAGAGTTCTTGAAGTCCAAAATGGTGATGAGACTTGCCTTCAAATTAAAGAGAAATTGTAGCAAGGTAATGTGGATGAAAAGTGTGTGGGATATCAGCTTGGTGAAGACAATATCCTCATCTACAAGGATAGATTGTACATTCCAAATAACGTAGATTTGAAGAAGCTAGTGATGGATGAAATTCATCAAATACCATACTCTGGATATCCAGAATATCAGAAGACTATAACCACAGCAAGAAAGCAATACTTTTGGCATGGTATGAAGAAGGACATAGCTGAGTATATTGCTAGGTGTCGGAAGTGCCAGCAAGTCAAGGCAGATCACCAACATCCAGCAGGGTTGTTGCAGCCCTTACCCATTTCGGAATGGAAGTGGGAAGTGATCTCTATGGATTTTATAACAGGTCTTCCCATGACAGTGAAGAAGCATGATTCAATCATGGTTTTGGTGGACAAGCTATCAAAGGTAGCTCACTTTATTCCAGTCAAGTCCACTCACAAGGCTAATGAAATTGCAAATATATTCATGAGAGAGATATTCAGATTGCATGGATTGCCCAAGGCAATAGTTTCTGATCGTGATACAAAATTTATTTCCAATTTTTGGAAGGGATTGTTTCAAAAATTGGGAACTAAATTGAATCTCAGTACAACTTATCATCCTCAAACAGATGGTCAGACTGAGAGGGTGAATCGGGTTATTGAAGACATGTTGAGAATGTATGTGATGGATAAACCATCCAAGTGGGAAGATTACCTACACTTGGTAGAATTTGCATACAATAATGGACATCATGCATCATTGGGTATGAGTCCATTTGAGGCATTGTATGGCAAAGGATGCAGGACTCCAGTGAGTTGGGACAGTCCGGTGAATAGGGTAATACTTGGATAAGAGATGATCAAGGAAATGGAACAGGAAATTGTTAAGATCAGGCAGAATTTAAAGGCAGCTCAGGACAGGCAAAAGAGTTATGCAGATTTGAAAAGAGTGCATAAGGAATTTCAGATTGGGGATCATGTTTATTTGAGAGTGAAACCAAGGAAGAGTTCCCTCAAGTTGGGGAGTTGTGCCAAGTTGTCACCAAGATATTGTGGACCATTTGAAGTCCTTGATAGGATAGCGCCAGTTGCATATAGAATTGCATTGCCTGCTAATATAAGAGCTCATAATGTTTTCCATGTATCTTTGATTAAGAAGTATGTACATGATCCTAATCATATGATTGATTGGAATGCGATACAGGTGGAACTCGAGGGAGAGTTCCAAGTAGAACCTATGCGCATCCTCGACAAGAAGGTCACTTTGATCTGGAATAGAGCCATCAGGCAGGTAAAGGTCTAGAGCACCTTAGCCCCGATGAGGCTACATGGGAGCTGGAGGATGCCATGAGAGAGGCATTCCCATTTATGTTCAGTTTTGAGAACACCGAGGATGGTGTTGTTCTAAGGGTGAGGGGAATGTAATACCCCATTTTGAACCTTATGATTTATTGGCTTTTAAGTAAATATTGTATACATGCAATGTATGTTCTTGCTAGCGTGGAGCTCAAGTCCAAGGCCCCGCTAGTGTATGTTCGGATTTTGTTTAAATGGACAAGCATTTGACATTTTGTTACCCATGTGCTATTAAGCCTTGGGATATTGTAAATAGATGTAAATATTTAATATTATAATAAAATACCAAAACTGGCTATGGGAGCAACGAATGAGAAGGGGCCATGTGTATCCACTAGGGTGAGGGGATTGTGGGATTGAGCCATAAGATGCCAAATGTCATTGTGATAACCCATTTGACTTTCCTTTTGTTGACATTTAATTATGTGTAAAAAAGTTGTGAAGATTTCAGTCCATGGCTTCAATGGAGCATGGGCATCCCAGAAATTCATAAGGAAGGTATGGGCTCTATTTTGCTTGACCCACAAGTCACTCTACCTCTTGGGAATCCTTCCAATCTCATTCCCATTCCATTTTTGAGGAGCCAGCATCATTTTGCATCCAAAAAAACGAATTGCCAGCGGGGAGAAAAACCAGAAATCGCAACTTTGCAAGAACCCACGTTTTGAAGTGCCAAAAACGCCCAGATTTGGTATTGGACAGTAAAAACCAATGGGGGATCCATAGATATGAACCTTGCGGCAAAATTGAGAGTATTAGCTACCCCTAAATCCATAGGAAAACCCAGTTTTTGCATCCCAGAAAACTAGTAACGGATTCGAGTTATTGAATGATTGAATTGGGAGAAATTCAATTATGAATAGTTGAATAGAGGTTGGGTTTGCTTGATAAACCTAGTGAAGGATAGAATCTCAGGAAGCTAGCAGCTGGACCTTTCTATTCCCATCCTGAAGAGCACAGGAGGGAAGAGTTTCCTGAGGGACTGTGTAGCTGTAGCTAGGGTTTTAACTCTAGCTTGTGCAAATGAGCACCTACTAAGGAGAAGGGACTCCTTAGTAGCAGTTTAGTAAATTGTAAATTAAAATGCTAAAACAGAAATGTAAATTACTCTAAACATATGCATGAAACAGAAAAACAAGATATAAAGAATGGTTTTTGTATTAATTTTACCTCCAATGTGAAGGTTGGTTAAGCTCTTGCAATGGCCCAAGAGGGTTGCTCCAAGCTCCAACTTGCTCCTTCTCTTTCTCCAATGGTGGGAATGGGCCAAAAGGGGCTCTCAAGGTGAAAGTAGCTCAAGGGTGAGCTAGGGTTTCAAGAGATATTTTGGCAGAGTAAGGGTGCTTATGATTGTGGATGTCAAATGAGGGGTCTCCATCACATATTTATAGTTTTTTGGTGGTGGAGTGCTGGCCCATGGTTTGGGGAACCATATGGTTTAGGTCAGCTGTATAGGGTTTTTTCATCCTTTTTCCTCATTATTTTATATTTTTTATTCCCTTTTTAAAGGGTTTTTGCTATTTTAGAGGAATTTTGGATATTTTTGGAGGGAAAAGGGGTTTTTTAGCCTTTTTGAGGCTTTTTTTATGGTTTTGTGGCCTTTTGGAGGCTTTTTAGTGGGATTTTCAGGGTTTTTAAGGGAAATATGGTAGGAAAATGGACAAATGAGTCATGTAATGGGGTAGATGAGGTAGTGAACACTTTTTGGGTGTTAGCAGATTGCCCCCTGATGTGTGAGGGCAGGAGCTCATCATATGGCCGATGGACATCATAAGTCATGTAAGGTTTTCCTGGGGTGTGGAGAAGAGAAGAAACAAACTAAAGCCCGGAACAACGATCCCAAACAAACTGCAAGAACTAAAAGTACAGAACCTCAATAATGGATGAGGAATCATCTGATCATATCGACGAGGCGGGCATACCCATGCTCGTATCAAGATATAACATAATAATAACAAGGTGGTCCAAAAAATGGGGACCTGAAATATACATGACCTCAAATATTGAATGAGGAATAATCTCAATATATGGACGAGGCGAGCATGCCCATGCTCGTATCAAGAGACATAAAAAATAACTGGGAGGTTCGAAAATGGGGACCTGTAAAATACATAGAGAACCATTGTGTACATCATAGGAGTCCAGAGGGGACACCAAATCTGGGACATACTGTTGGGCTGACCATGTCGGAGCTGAAGAACTGATACACTGGAATGACAACAGTGCTACTGAATGTGGTACCAAAGGAACTAATGAGATGCTAGATCATAGTGACAAGGGTCATACTCTCAATGGTACACTGAACTGGAACTGATCTGGGAAGGAACTGGGTACTCAAGGAAGCATAGAATTGGATGGCTTCCGAATACAATCGCCAATGCAGCCCGGACATCCACGGGAACATATAACTGGGCGTTCCGAAGTGACTCACCAATGTGCTAGAGTCGAGGGAAATCCGGGGTCTTCGACCAATAATGGAAGGGATATAAACCCTGCGTGATTCCCAACGATGCGATCAAGGTGTGGAAGTCGAGCATGTGGGAAACAACCACTCGGAGAGGAAATAATGACTCCTCTAAAAATGGTCCGTAGGCACTCACCACAGATGGTGATGGTTCCAAGGCGCAGGCAGCTCTGGGTCTATCCTCTGGAATAGAGGGGCTATCGTCGACAGAGGGAGACCTGCAACTAGCAAGGCAATGATGTTTCCTTGATAGGAGCATGAGGTGGAGAACCGAAGTGTGAGAGTACTGATGGTAGGACTGACAAACTGTGGGGGATAACTGGGCAAGTGGAGTGGGTGGACTCAAACTTCCTTTGTTCAGAGTATGATGGCGGGGATTATCGGGCAGCATATGAGACTGACTGATGGGAAAGGGATCATAGCTGTAATGGATCAAGGATAGTGACTGGGATGAGGGAGACTCAAGCTGGTGTAAAATGGCAGGAGACTGCCGACTACTCTGAACAAAGGAGACCTTATTGGGGGTGCTGCCGAGATGATCGATCATAGTGCCAGGAGGCACGGGGGGACTTCTTCATGGGTTAAGGAACTAGAAGAAGTGGGTGAAAAAATGGTACTGTCGTGTGGATTTATACAAGCCCAGGACAGTTCATGCTCGTGATTGCTTTCAATTTTAAGGAGTCCGAAAGCGATAAGAAGACTCTTAAATGATGGAATGGTACTATCATGTGGATTTGTACGAGCCCAGGACAGTTCATGCTCGTTGTTGCTTTCAAGTTTAGAGAGTCTGAAAGCGATAAGAAGACTCCAGGGGGTTTTTTTTCGTGTGTTAGTCTCCAAGGCCCAAAGAAGCATAAAAGGATGCAATGAAGAACTCTTCTAGCCAGTGTGACTAGAGTATTCCTTTTTTGTAATTAGTCTACCAGGTCCGGAAAAGGGGTAAACTTATACCAGATAGATGCCCTTTCAGGTACTTTAACGAGCATGAAAGGAAGCAAGATTGCTCGGCGATCTTTTCATTATTTTAGGAGTCAGAAAAGAGCTTAACAGAAACTCCCTAAGTACCTTTTTCGTAAAGGACTTGTCCAGCTCGAAAAAGGGATAAAATTATACCGAACAAAAGGAATGGCTAGGAAAGGAGGAAGTGCTCAATCAAGGGACATTTATGATGACCAAGAACGAGGGTGGGGGGGAACACTAGTGGGTATCCTTGTGGGGTAATGAATGGTGGAAAAATAACGAAATAATTGTAGTATGACAGGAGTGAATGGCTCATGTAAAAATGTGGAACAATCCGATGGCGGTCGATGTGGCGCGCAAACTGAGGCAGCAAGGTGTCAGGATACAATGTTGAAACTATACCAAGTGAGAGTGAGAAATGATCTCAAGCATCATCACGAGCACGAAAAAATGAATCCGGCGATATAAAAGGTGTCAAAAACGAAGAATGGCCAGTGTGGCATGCAAACTGAGGCGACGGGGGGCGTTTTGGAAAAAATACCCAAAAAATCGGGGGGTGAGAGTGAGAAATGATCTCAAGCATCATCACTGGCTTGAAAAAATGAATCCGATGATATAAAATATACCAAAAATGGAGAGCAGCCGAAGTGGCACGCAAACCAAGGCGACGAGGTGTTGGGACATAATGTTGATATTGGTCCTAGTGAGAGCGAGAAATGATCTCAAGCATCATCACGAGCGCGGAAAAATGAATCCGGCAGTGCAAATGGTGCGAAAAACGGAGGTCATAAGGACTCCGGAATGGTCAAAGGAAAGAACTGTGCGCATCAAATCAAATCAAATATATAAGTGACACATGACCTCAAAAAATGGTTGAGATCACAAATGTGAAAAAGTGAGCAGGGTTAATGACTTGCCCCCATGCTATGTGCATGGGGTATGTGATTGTGGATCACATATGTGTTGGTTTGAACGATGGGTTCATTGACATGCTGAGATAAATGTGATGGGGTAGGGTCAAAATGATTGATCATGCCCCCTATCCCAGGGTCTAGGTAATCTATTGTGTCAATGTGGTGCTCTATAATGGTAGGGTCAAGACCAGGCATTTTGGTATAGGACCAGGCGAAGACATCACGGAATTCTTGGAAGAGTTTTTTGTACTCCTCAATCTCAGACTCACTACATGAGGCTCCTAAAGTGATGAGTTTAGGGGAACCTCCTGGGGCAGAGATATCTATGTGGATAACGGGAGAGATGTTGGCCATGTTACCTTCCTCAAAGGTATCAGGAGCAGGAATAGGATCCTTAAACCAGTCGACTTTGGTGGGAAAGAAATCTTTGGATTCAACCGCGAATTGGGTAGCTGTTTTAGAGGAATATTCTGCTGGGAGGAAATACGAACGATGGTGCATGTCGTCCCAGGGATAATCCGGGGCAGTCAGAGCCTCTAGGATCTCCTCATCAGTACAGAAAGTGTGGGCTGTCAAATTGGTTGACGAGGGAATGTTAGTTGAATAGATCATATAAATGGTGTTGATCTCTCCGGATGGGGGTGAGATCGGGGGGTGAATCTCCTCAATGGTGGGAGGTATTGTCTCAAGATCCACATTATTCATCTCGTAGAGAGCTGCCCTGTAATCGGGGAGATCAGGACAGTGATGTGAATAATGGCCGTAAACACTGCATATTGCACAAGGGTGGTTAGTGCGTAATGATTTATCACGAGTCTTAGGGGTTGGATCTAGTTTGACAACCAGGATATTGGGGTTGTCGTCAAGCATCTGCATGTGTTCCTGTAATGCAGGTAACTATGGACATTGGTGAGTCGGATGGCCTAACTCATCGCACAACGAGCATTTGGGGGGAGCAAGAAAAAAATGGGAGGGGTTTTAACTGTCTTGGGAGGAGGTACAGTAGTGTAAGGTTGGGGGCCTCTGCCCCTAGTAGGTTTGGCAGGAGGAGGGGGATTCATGGAGGATGAAGGGATAGCGACACCGGGGGGTGGTTGACTAGTAGTGACAATGGGTTGCACCGGTTGTAGGACGACGCTTGGTGTCGGCGGGGGAACGGGAGGCGAAAGATACCATACGGGTAATCCCAAGGTTAACCCAGGGAGGCTAAGGGTAGCCATAACTGGGGCACTTACTACTCCTGAGGGAGGGACTAGGAAGGGGATTGTGTGGATGGGTGTAACACCAATGTGGCTAGGTACCAATGTTGGTTTAGGAAACAAGGGTGGTTGATTGTTAGGTGTTTGGGTATCGTGAGAAAGGGTACACAAGTCAGACACTTCGGGCGCAGATGACGGGGGAGGAATGGAATGGAAGGTGGATGTCATCGACGGGTATGAGTAAACTCCAGGTCCCACGGAGGAAAAAAATGAGGTAGCGGTACCACTAACAGGTTATTCAACCATGGGGAGAACATTTTCGGGTGCAGCGGGGGCATTTGGATCGTAGTAGGTGAGTTGGTCAATCTTGACCACGTGTCCATCATGGGGGAACATCATGGTATGAAAGACAGAGGAAGCTACCGCCCGCATAGCATACATGTAGCTACGACCAAGTAAGAGGTTATAATAAAGCTGGGCATTGATGACCTCTATGTCAATGAGTATGGTTTTACCACCTAACTGGACGGGGACATTGGCTAGGAGACCTTGGGGCTGAGCCGAACGACCGTCGTAGGCGCGTAATGCAGTGGTGGACTACTGAAGAGTAGGGGATCCCAACTTCTTCCATACGAATGTGGACATAACGCATGTGGAGGCACCTTCATCGATGATGCACCCATGGATGACAAGATTCCGAACGAAAACAGAAACTTGGAATGCTAAGGTGGAAGGCAGGCGGGGTTTGGACTGGTCCAAATCAAATGCCATCAAATTCGAATCATTTGGGTCAATAGCCCCAATGGCTGAGAGTAAAGTCTTGCACTAGGAAGGGCAGTTTTTCAAGACTTCTAATGCAGACATGGCTGCGGGAAATTGGGATAAGTCATCTACAATGTTGTAGTTTGGCGTAGCGCGCGCATTGGGGTTATTGTTGATACGGCGAAGTGGGAAACGAGGTGCTTTGGGAGCACCATCTAGTGGAGGCGGAGGTATACGTAACACCTGATCAGTGGGATGGGCTTCAGAGGTAGAGCCATATTGGTTTCGACGGGTCTGGAGCTTGACATCAGTGGATGACATCATCAACAAGTGGTGGGTACTTGAGTCAAACATGGGTTGATAAGGAGAGGCGTAAGTGATCTGTTGTTGGGTGGCGCATTAGCTTGAGGGGGAGCCAACGGCTAAGTGTTCACTATGCCTTGGTTTGGTAAGGGGTTTTGCAGCAGGTACTGGAGTAGGCTGCAGTGGATGATATGTAGGTGGAGGCTGCGCGGGTGCTGCAACTTGAGGGCGTTGCTGATATGGCTGCAGAGCGAGTTGTGGGTTTGCCGCAAGGGCTGCTTGTTGTAGGTAATAAGCAGGTTGGGCCTGGGAAGGTGCAGGAGCTGGTGCAGCTTGCTGGTGGTAATAGGGCTGAGGTGCGACCAGGGGGGTAAGCAGGGGGTGCATGACCGAAGCACTGAGGTGGACAGGTGGGTCCATGGGAATGGTGGTGATGTGTCATAGGAGCATACGAGTTGGTTTCTCCAGACTGTGAGGTAGCCCGCGAAAGGTCGGGGCCAGGGTTAGGATGTGCTATGGAAAAGGGTTGGGGATGTGAAGAAACGTGACCGATGATGCCGTCTGCAGCATGGGATGCCCCCGGTGCATCGTGCTAGGAGGAATCATCGCGAGGGGCGTTTGGTATAATGGTATAGAGATAACTCAACTGGGAATAAATGAGGTCGAATTGCTGGGCCTTAAGGATGGCCTCTTCTTCAGACTGGGGTCTTTCAGATGCCACATCCTTAGCAATGACAGGAAGAAGGGATTTGAGGAACCAATCTAAGAAGATACGGTCATCTAATTTGATTTTGCAGAGGCTACGGCGTCGACGCCACTCATGAATGTGGTCCGTGATGTGGGTAGCCGTGTTTTATCTGCAAGACAGGAGAATCTCAACTCCTGTGTCATAGCGGACAGGTAACTGGAAGAACTGCAGGAAAGTCGAGGCAAGGGAAGTAAAGGTGGCATGGGTCCCATGGGGTTGCTCAATGTACCACTTAGCTGCAAAGCCAGTGAAGGTGCGCTATAACAGATGGAGGTGAACATAGTCATCCACTATGGAGTTGGAGGAACACCACAGATGGAAGGAAATAATATGGTTTTGGGGGTCCTCACCTGCCTTGCCCTCGAACTTAGGGATGTTAGAGGGGAGCTTGGTGGGCATGTGAGGCCATGCAGGGTCATGTTGGATGGGATCGTTAGACGATCGGGCTAGGTCAGGCAGGTTGAGGCTAGCCATGAATGGAAAACTCGAAGAAGGATGTGACACAGTAGTGGGTTGGACCAAGTTGGGGCCAATGCCCGCAAGTGGAGAGGCATGGTTTGGTATGTTGCCCCCAAGTGGGGGAACTAAGGTATAGGAGGGTCCTGCACCACCATGGGTGGTGTGAGTCACTGGTGGAGTGGTGGTAGGTATGCCAAGTACGGGAATGGGTATGGTAACCAGAATCGTGGTCGCGGCCCCCATTGAGGGTATACCCAAAGCAGGTGTGGTAACTGGTGTAGTGGTGGATGTGCCACCAATGGTCCCTACAAGGAAAGGGGTGGAAGTCGTGCCAGCCATGGGGCTAGTAGGGGCAATGTAAATGGGGTTCTCAGACTCTGCCTCAAAATCAGAGGTAAAATAAGGGGCGTCAAGATCGGGTGACGGAGTCCTATGCCGCTGACAAGTGGAGTCAAGGGACAAGGCTCGAGATCTATGAGGAGTGGTATCAAATGATGAAGATATGTGTCTATGAAGGGTGGTGTCAAGTGAACCATGCTGTGGGGGCTCACCCCTGAGGCACCGAGAATGTCTCGGGGACTCAATGGTGACAGATGGTGTCAAATCTCTGGGGGTTGAGGTGAGTAAAAAATAGCTCAAAAACCCTAATGCAATCGAGTGTGCAGAAGGAGAGCTCAAAAAATAGGGCACTCAGGCCAACAACCAACTCAAAACACCCACTGTAACAACTGTGCTACAATAGGTGGAGTATCAACAGAAATGGTCAGAATACCAACAAGCAGCAGGTTTCCTAAAAATAAAAAATGGTGGACTCACTAGACCAAAAGGAGGTAAGGGAGCAAGCAAACACCTAACTAAATAGTATTCTGACTCAACTAGACATATCCTCTGCAAGGTGATGAAATCCAACTCAGACAATATGAATAGGAGAGCCAAGTGGCTAAAGATATCCCCCTACCGGGAGGGACACTGGGTAGTCAATCCTAGAAGAATGGAAACTAAGATACCCCGTTCATGACACATCCAGAAAGGTGAATCTTCCGTTTGGTCCTTTTACCGTAGTACCCCTATACAGGGATACTCCGAGAACTGCGAGAGGTAGCCCTTCGGTTACTGAATGGAGTGCGGTATTCCACTCAGGCCTCCGGAACCAATCTGGCGACTTCAAGCCTCCTAGGGGAGAGGCCCTCTGATAAAATGGTTGTGACCGTGCCAAAAACTACTAGGGGATTTTGGTTCCCTAATTGGACAACAGCTATATCTCAAGTGTAAGCAACCGAGGGGTGTTATTGGAAGCCTATCCCCCCTATCCTACCTAACTACAAAAATTCTTTTGTGTTCCCCAACTAGGGTTAAAATATTGGTTGAGTTAAGTAGATTTTAAGGCTCACTTGAATTAGGTGACAGAGTGTGTACGTGTGAGGTGATGAACCCAAGTAAAAGTGCCATGGGGTGGGCAACTTTCTAACTAATAATACTGAATTTTAACATGCAAAATTTTCTGAATTAAAATACTGAAATTTTAAAAAGACTCTGTAAATGGTATAGAAATTATGTTGCAGAAAATGTTGTAGGGAAGTAGGGCTGCAGGTAGGATAGATGGCTATGCAAATGCATAAAATATTGCAGTAAAGGGGCTGGGTTCAAAACAATGAAAAAATGCAGAAATCAGACCGCGGGTCTGTGGCGAAACTGAGCAGTCGGACCGCGGGTTTGAGAGAAACAGGCACGGACAGGTCACGGATTTTTGGCCGACAGAGGCAGTCGGACTGTAGGAAACAGGAAAAAAGACGCAGTCGGGGCACGGGAAAAAAAAAAAAAAGGATGACAGACGTGGTCGGGTCGCAGCAAAAGGGCTGAAAGCCGCAGTCAGGACCCGGGAAAATGGCCGACAGGCACAATCGGATCGCAGCAAATAGGCTAATTAGCCGCGGTCGGATCGCAGGTAACAGACTTGAATCCGTCGGCAGGACACCAGAAACAGTCTGAGAGCCGCAGTCGGGTCGCAGGTAAATGCCCGAAAGACGCGGTCGGGACGCGATTGCAGAGGTAAAAGATGTGGTTTACGGCAGCCGAAAGGGACAACCGAAAGGAAAAAACGGGAAATTATTGCAAAAAACTAAAAAAAAATTTAAACTGAAACCAGAAATTCAAACCAAGGGGAGTCGCCAAAACTGTAGCTAGGTTTTTACCCCTAGCTTGTGCAAATGAGCACCTACTAAGGAGAAGGGACTCCTTAGTAGCAGTTCAGTAAATTGTAAATTAAAATGCTAAAACAGAAATGTAAATTACTCTAAACATATGCATGAAATAGAAAAACAAGATATAAAGAATGGTTTTTGTATTAATTTTACCTCCAATGTGAAGGTTGGTGAAGCTCTTGCAATGGCCCAAGAGGGTTTCTCCAAGCTCCAACTTGCTCCTTCTCTTTCTCCAATGGTGGGAATGGGCCAAAAGGGGCTCTCAAGGTGAAAGTAGCTCAAGGGTGAGCTAGGGTTTCAAGAGATATTTTGGCAGAGTAAGGGTGCTTATGATTGTGGATGTCAAATGAGGGGTCTCCATCACCTATTTATAGTTTTTTGGTGGTGGAGTGCTGGCCCATGGTTTGGGGAACTATATGGTTTAGGTCAGCTGTATAGGGTTTTTTCCTCCTTTTTCGTCATTATTTTATATTTTATATTCCCTTTTTAAAGGGTTTTTGCTATTTTAGAGGAATTTTGGATATTTTTGGAGGGAAAAGGAGTTTTTTAGCCTTTTAAAGGCTTTTTTGATGGTTTTGTGGCCTTTTGGAGGCTTTTTAGTGGGATTTTCAGGGTTTTTAAGGGAAGTATGGTAGGAAAATGGACAAATGAGTCATGTAATGGGGTAGATGAGGTAGTGAACACTTTTTGGGTGTTAACAGTAGCAGAGAAGGGGACCTTCGTTGTGTTAGGTGTGGCAGGTAATGTGGGTGCCTGACTATTGAGTTCATTGAGATGCCTATAGCTCTGAGGTTGAGCTCATTGGCTTAGCATTACCCTCTTCTATCTTCTTGTATGCTTGATAAACCCAACTATGTGTTGGCTTAGCATAGCTGTTAAGAGAAACCATGGCTATGAGTGTTCCTAGATAGTTACTCCCTAATGGATACACAACCCAGCTTGGGGGTGATCTCTCAACTGAAAGAATACAAGCTGGACAAAGTTCTATGGTTGGGTGGAACATTGCTCTCACATAGCTAGTTGTTTGGATAGTTTCATCTTCAAGATAAGTGTTATCTATGTTATAAATTACATGCATTTTGTGTTCTGCAGTATGTTAATTGTCCATGTTTAATGAAATGAAATGATTATCTTAACATGAGATCTATGCATGGCATTTGAATGAGTTTGAGTCTCTATACGTTGAATCATCTTCTGCTACGATTTATATGTTATACATTACTAATTGTGTGTGTGCAAATTTGAGTTAATTCCGCTCTGCTTACTTAATTTGAACATGCACACATTAAGTTTTTAATTATTATGCATTTTTGAGTAACGTATGGGGCTGAGATGGTAGAACGAAGCCCGTATGTTTGGTCAGTGTTCTCTCCCCTACATTGGAATGACGGGAGGGGACGCTACATTCATAGTGTGCACCAGTGCTTTATTTTGAAGCACACTGGATAGTTAAAATAGCCCAAAATTTTAATTTTCATTTAAAAATACAAAATTAAAACACAATTGATAGTGTTCCTAACAAATATAGATGCACCAATGCATTTTGTTGAAATAGACGGACCAATGCATCATAATAGTTAACAAGACAACGTGATAAGATAAAATATAAAATAAAAAATAAAAAAGATTGACCATAAAATCCATTTTTCATTTCTACAATGATTATGTACAGTCGTACAAGCATCGGTGCTCAAGCATATAGAGAAGTGCCCCGTGTCGCATTGTTCTCATAACAACATACTTGCTCATTTCTGTGCATCCAGTATTGATTGATGGTTGTTTTGGAATTTCTAAACAACCATTTTTTTTTTCATTTTTATGCAACCATGCCTCATCGGCACGAAAGGCACCAAGTAAATCACTTCTTATCCTCCAATTTAAAATTTTAGCAGATTAAATTTCAAACTTTATCTTTGTAGGAGTAGAATTCTATAAAGTTTTAAAAACATTTATGTTGGTGCATAACTAAAGCTCGAAACTCAATGCATATCGTTGTGTTTATAGGTCACATTGTAATCGATGCACATGTCTTTCATACAACACACACTAGCATATATGCACCAAACATGATGCACCTAAACTTATAAATGCACACCACATTTACGGTGCATGCATTCGTCCACCATTGATATTGCATCTGTGAGGGCATCACTAACAACATGAAATGAAAAACACTACAACCAAACAGTGCATCATTTAGTGCATTGTTACCAGTAGATCTCATTATATTATACACACCCGTAAGGTATTTAAATTTTGAAAAACCTAGAACCCAATGGTGTGTTAACTTGCACACTGCATATAATGAAACAAAAAAAACTAATCGTCGGCTAGTGTGTTATGTGGTGCACCATTTATTATCTGCATATGTATATTAGACACACCGACATCATATATTACATTGAAAAAACCTAGAACCCATCATTGCGTACAAAAGCATAGTCATTATCGATAATGTGTTTACTAGTACACCATAAATTTACTTGTGTGTTTCCTTATATGATACACACTGATAATAGATTTAGAATTTCAAAACCCTTAAACTTGTTGGTGTGTTAACTTGTGCACCACTTCTAACATAAAAAAAAAACCTAACTGCCAAACAGTGTGTTATGTGGCACACCGTTTCTAGTGCATATATATATATATATGTGTGTGTGTGTGTGTGTGTGTGTGTGTGTGTGTGTGTGTGTGTGTGTGTGATTACTCTCCTCATTTCACATGCGCATTATTTCCCCCGACTTGTTTCATCCTTCGCCCTCCACTCCACGTACCCCCTCCTTTCTCCCTATCCCATGTCATCCTCTGTACTTCACCCCTCCATTAACAGTATGAATCCAGACGAGGTGGATTATGAACTCTCCCCTGTACATGATATCATCTTTCCAGTTGATGATGAATTTAAAAACAAAACAGAAAATACAGTTGAGGTGACGGAAGACTGCATTTGCACAAATTTGTTAATGAGTCTGGTTCCATACCCTCACTCCCTCATAATGATAACATTACTTCAAAAACCATCATTGCAATAGATGGACGTCATAAGAAAGGAGCTCAATCTAAAAAGGTGGAGGCCTCGCTGGTGGTTGGTAAAGAAATCAGAATTGAAGAAGTTCTTGTTTACCTTTCATCGCACTCGTGGGTAGATTTTGTGGAAAGCTCATCAGTGAACCAACCCTGAGGACCTGGATGGATGCTAACTGGATAAATGTTCTGGAACAACTGCCAAATTTCCACATTTTTTCAAGAGGTTGGATTCTTTTTAGATTACACTCTGAACTCAATAGGCAATGTATTTCAAATCATAGCTGGAATTGGGATCCGTCGAGCTTAATTCTAAAAGAATGGCAAGTGGATTTTGACGCCAGAAGAGAACCCCAAAATGTTCAGCAAGTATGGCTTATCCTCCCTGGGTTTCCGTTGTTTTTTTAGAAAAAATAAATTTTAGAAGCCATTGGGGGGGAACTTGGATGTTTAATTTCGTTGGAAGAAAACTGAGAGTCCAAGGTTGACAAACGATGTGTGAGAATTCTAGTGGAGTTAGACTTGCTAGAAAGTCTTTATGAAGAATTAAAAATAGAAATGTTTGGAAGTATCTGGAATCAGTGGTTGGATTATTGGAAAATCCCTTTCAGGTGTTATGGGTGCAGGCAAGTTGGTCATTTGGCTCGAGACTATCCTTCCCCCATTTATCCTCCTAAAGGGAAAAAAATTTGGGTTCAGAAAGTGGTGCATACTGAACTTAACAGTATATCTTTGGGCTGTGAAACTTCAGAACTTGGAGTAGTAGAGACGGGTACAGCGATGCCTGAAAAAGAAGAGATGAAGGGGAACAAGATCAGAGATGATCCAAGCCTCTCAGCATCCCCTTCCGATAAGGTTGACACCTCACTTCCTCTTTTTTCTCCTTCTGTTCTTCCTGATGTGTCAGTCCTACCTATCCCACACCTAAGGCTTATTTCCCCTTTACACACATCCTCTCCCTCGGATAAAACTGTGGAAGCTCCTCCTTCTTCCACACCTCCTTCCTCTTCTAAAATTATCCCTTTGGAATTCTATAATACCCAGTCTAGAAAAACCTCTCTGGAAAAAATTGGGATAGTGGAAAAAAATGTTGAAGTGGTAGTCGGTGGGCTAGCTTTGGATCCAGCTCCCAAAATTTCCCTAGGAAGGAATTATTTTATGTCTAAGGAAAAAAAACAAGCAGCTTTAGAGATTAAGGCTGGCAAACAGTCCACCATTAATCGGGCCCTTAGAGCAGGAAGTGCCCATCTTAGGGTTCCTTAATGTTGTGTCTCTCCTTATATTGTAGGTGGTTAGGGGGCCCCTTCAAGCAAAATGCCCTCAAAAGGTTGATAAAAACCCTGAAACCTTCAGTAATCCTTCTCCAAGAGACTATGGCAAAAGGCACCAAAGCTCAAGAGATACTTGGTCATTGGTTAAAATATTGGACCGTTGTTCCTTTGGACACAGATGGGCACTCAGGGGGTTTATTAACTGGATGGAGCATTGTTTTGGAAAAAGTTTCTTCTTCTTATTTCGACTCAGTTATAAAAATAGTCTTAAAGGACTCAGTTACAGGATTATAATTCTCCCTTCTAAATGTTTATGGACCTTTCTTAAATCGAAGAGTATTTTGGGAGAAGTTGGCCTCTTTGGGAATTCTGGAGGACCAAAATTTAATCTTGGGTGGAGATCTTAACCTCACTATTTCAGACAGATAAATTTGGGGAAATATTGCAAGATCTGATTCTTTAAGTATTTTTTTCATCTCTCTGTTTGAAGCTAACTATCTTGTCGATGTCATCCCTGTTAAACTCGAACCTACATGGCGTAATAAAAGAAGCACAGACAAATAAATCTCGAAAAGGTTGGATAGATTTCTAGTTTCATTTCATATCCATGACAGTCACTTCTCTGTTTCTTCATGGGTAGAGGAAGGAGGTCTTTCAAACCATCGTCCCATCCTCCTCTCAATTATTCAGGATGACAGGCCGAAAGCTCCTTTTAAATTCAATCCGATATGGCTTAAAGAAGAAAGTTACTTGTAGTTGATTAAGGATCTTTGGTTTCCTATAAACCCCTCTTCCCAAGATACCTGTATGAAGCAATTAATGGACAATTTAGCTAAAGCAAAAAAGGCTTCAAAAAAATGGGCTCTCAATTATGAAAAAAATCAACAAGATCGTTTAAAGGAAGTGGAGGAAGACATCTCTGCCCTTTACGAAAATAATCTCCTTGGAATTTTATCCTCATAAGAGCTAGAAAAAATGAAGGCTCTTGAAATAGCTAGATCGGACCTTTTAGAAAAAGAAGAATCCTTATGGAGACTAAAAAGTAGAGCAGTATGGATTGCTGAAGGAGATAATAACACTAAATTTTTTTCATCGATACGCCTCCTACCGACGCAACTTAAACTCAATAAGTGAAATCCAAAATGATGAGGGTATATTGGTATCAAAATTCAAGGATAAAACAGCGGCAAGAGTCTCTTTCTTCAACTCTCTTTGTAAAGAAAAGGAGGGGTGACACATTCAAGAAATTTTACAAGTCCTCAGACTTTTTCCTAAATACATCATAGAAGAAATGAATGAATCCTTAATGAAGGAAGTGTCTGAAGAAGAACTAAAATCTACCTTATATTCATTTCAGAAAGGAAAGAGTCCAGGACCTAATGGCTTCACCGTGGAATTCTTCCTAGGTTTTTTTGACTTGATGAAATCTGACTTATTGTCAGTAGTCCAGGAATCCCAATCATCAGGGACAATTTTGGGTTCTATCAACTCCATATTTCTAGCTCTCATCCCAAAAAAATAGAAGGCTCAAACCTTTGTTGATTTTAGACCAATTTCGTGCTTCAATCTAGTTTATAAACTAATAGCGAAATTTATTTCTCTTCGATTGAAGCCTGTTTTGAGTGAGATCATCTCATATGAACAATTTGGTTTCCTGTTTAACCGCCAAATACATGATGTAGTTTCCTTAGCACAGGAAATGATTCACTCTATCAATGAAAATAAGGAAAGAGCTTTCGCTTTAAAATTGGACCTTTCCAACGCCTTTGACAGAGTTAATTGGACCTTTCTCAAGCTCTTGCTCATTCAAGTTGGCTTCTATGTGGAACTGGTGAATTCGATAATGGGATGTGTAAATTCAGCCTCCTTTGCAATCCTCATAAATGGTTCTCCATCTCCATTCTTCTGTTCTTCAAGAGGTCTGAGACAAGGGTTCCCACTCTCCCCCTTACTTTTTCTCCTAATTGCAAAAGCCCTAAGTAAACTTCTGTAGCAAGCAAGGAAATCAGGATCTTTCCAAGGAATTCAAGTCTCAGATTCCTCTCTTCTGACTCATTTACTATTCGTTGATGATGCTCTCCTCTTTGGGAAAGGAACTAAGGAAAATATGAGTATAATAGACAACTTGATTTCCTTATATCAAAAAGCCACGGGCATGGAGTTCAATGTTGAAAAATCAAACCTCGTTGTAAATGGGTTCCCTGAATATCTTCGTCATAGAGCCGCTTCTCTCTTATCTGTCCATCTATCCACATTTCAAGATGGCTTTAAATATATAGGTTTCCAGTTAAATCCTAATGCTTACTCGTTCAAAGATTGGCTTTGTATTTTTAAGAAGGTGGAAGATTGAATTTCATGTTGGGCAAATAGATTCCTATCAAGAAGAGGGTGCCTAACTCTGTTGAAAGCAGTGCTACAGAGCATCCCTATGTATTGGGAATTTGTGGCTTATATACCAAAGGGGATCCTAGTCAAAATTCGAAAGAAGTGCCTATCCTTTCTCTGGAAAACTAGTAATAAAAGATATGGTATTACATTGATAAAATGGTCCACAGTAGCAAATTTAAAAGAGCTAGGGGGATGTGGGATTAATAACCCTCTTACCTTCTGCCAAGCGTTGGCAACAAAATCTCTGTGGAGATTACCTCAACACCCCACCTCTCTCTCGGTTCAAACTCTCATTTCCAAATACTACCCAAACGCCTCAATTGTGGATTGGTTTAGAAGCAAAGAAAAAACTCATAAAGGAGGCTCAATAGGGTGGAAAGCTTTCATTCTCCCATTTCCTCTTATTGGGAATTGGACATCTTGGAGAATTGTCAATGGAAGACAAGTTCGAATAGGCACTTATCCTTGGGTTGGGGTTGGAGATGGATATCGAATTTCAGAAGGTTTAATTCAGAGGCTAGAAAGATCTAAAATTCAAGTATTAGCTAATGCGAAGGAAAACGACTTTCAAACTTGTACATTGATTATAGTGGATGAGTTGGGTTTAGTCGAAGAAGAAGCCATAGAATGGACAAATTTCATTTCTCTTCTTAGGCTGAATTTCGTAGTCCCATTTGAAGACTCAAAAGATAAGCTAGTCTAGACATTGAATAGCATAAATGGAGACTACACCACCAAACTTGGATATGCAGCCTTCAACAAAAAACTTTTCTATGGCGAAAAAAAATGGTGGTGGTCTGTGGCATGGAAGATGGGTGGCACCTTGAAAGCAAGTATAGTTTTGTGGCTTGCTCTAAGTGATAAAATTCTTACATGGGCCAATCTTCTTAAACGTGGATGGATAGGCCCCAGTCGCTGCCCTTTATGCCAAGCATATGTTGAAACTTCATCTCACTTATTCTCTTCTTGTGATTATGCAGAGACAGTTTGGAAGGACGGCACCAAGAAACTTGTTGATTCTGAAATCCCCTTGGACACATCAATGGAGAACTAGTGAAAAAATGGTGGAAGAACCTACTGGTATGCAATTTTGATGCATTCCCCTCCCTTTTTATATATGGTCTTTGGTGGGCAAGAAACTCTGTTATTTTTCTCGATAAAATCATCCCTGTTGAGGTAACCTCGGCCCTAATTGTGCAGTGGTCAAAGGAACATAAACAAGAATAGAAACAAAAAAAAGCAAAGAATTTTGATTCATCCTATCATTGACAAAAGTTTTCCTTGGGCATATTTCAATGGTGCATGTCAAGGTAACCCACAACTTGGTGGCTCAGGAGGAGTCATATATTTAAATGATCACAGTAAAATTTTCATCCTCTATGGTACTGGGCATAGTACAAACAACAAAGCTAAACTGACTGTGTTTTGGGAAGTACTCCACACTGCACTAAGTCATCACATACCGAATCTTCAAGTTTTAGGAGATTCTAGAATGGTAATTGAATGAGCAAATCAAAGGCTACATATCAGAGCTCTACACTTTCAACCCCTGTTGACTCAAATCTAGTACTTGATATCCCTCTTTAGCTCGATCTCATTCAGTCATGTCTACAGGGAACTTAACTCAGAAGTTGACTTTCTTTCAAAGAAAGCGCTACTGATTCTACTAGGAGAAATACGAGTGGAATTTCAGCTTCCTCACTCTTAGCCAGCACACCTGAAGCCATAAGAAGTGACAGGATCTGAATACTAAGCCAATTCTTTGAGGACCAACAAGGGCATTGGTTGCGGAAGTTTCGTAAAGAGTTAATTAACAAATTATCTCCCTCTTTTGTGCATTGTTACTTGGCTTTTGGCAACTATTTTGAATATGGAAAATAGCCTGAATAGAATCATGAATTTGATTCAAATTTTGTAATGATGGAAGATGATAGTGAACTTTATGAGAAAAAAAGTAAAAAATGTATGAGAGGGGAATTTTGTAATGTAACTACTGCACTTTAAGCATATGATATGAAAGTACTTCAAGGGAAGTTTATGATCACTCTTTATTTAGAGTGATAGATATTTTCCTTACGGAAGATATATATATATATATATATATATATATATATATATATATTGTAATAGCTGCATATTGTATTAGATTAATAGAGGTACAAAATAGATTACATTCGACAATGGTCTGGCCCAGGGGTTCCATCCATGTCTAGCTAGAGAGTTGATGAAAATAAAAAAGTTGCCATACAAAAAACCCCTGTCTACAGAGGGGAGAACCAGGTGAAAATTTAAAGAGTTCATAGCCTACTTGGCATTCTACAAACTTAAAACAGCTAGGTAATCAGAATAGACAAAACAACAAAAACTTGCAGATTGAGAAGCCTATGGAGTCTCCTCCAGGATTGGGCAGCTGTAGGGAGCGTTGTCTTTCCACACCTTATCAGAAATCCGAGTAGCATTCTCCTCTGTTGAACTCGATGTACCAGGAATCGATTACTTGACGGGCAGAGGAGTGGTTTTTCTGGGCATCACAAGGGTGAAAGCAGACTGCTCATTGCGGGTGCATTTAGCAAGGATAGGGCCCAGAGTGCTTGGAACAGGGAAGGGACAAGAGTATTTTCCTTACCTTTTCTTTGAGCTTTGCTGCAATTCAATCCTACAGGGCTGCCACCAAGGTTAAGATTGTTCAAGCCGAGTGTAGAATTCAGGGCAGCGCCCGACGAGGTGGCTCCAAGGGTTGTGCTCCTTGAGTGAAAGTCATGACCAAAGGAATGGGTGGGGGCATAGGAGTGCTAGCTTTGTGTGCTGCTCAGTGCACCAAGAGTAGAAGTCCAATTGGGCAGGGTATCTAGCATAGATTGGGTTTCCTGGTGTGTTGTAATCCAATTAGACTGCATGTTTTCCATCATCTGCCCCATCATGTTCTTAACCAGCTAGTACGGGTCCCAAGTCGGCTCCTGATTCCCAGGTGCTAGTGTTTCTGCGAGGATCCTGGCCTCCCAATTGTCCGAAAGTAGACGGATTGAGATAGAGATAGAAGGTCTATAGCCCTTCCTCAGGGGAGCTTCCATGGCGACATTCACATCCTCCTTGTTTTTAGTGTTAACACCCTTGGTTCTGCCCATCGTCGTCGCTAGAATGGTGATGCAAACACGGGAATTTTCCTGCAGGTGGTGGAAGGCACATAAGTCTTAGAACATAGAGAGCAGGAGGCTTAGAACATGGAGAGCCTGGAGAATGAACTCGCCGAAGAGCTTCATCGAGCAAGTAGCAAGGTGATGGTGGCCTTGAGCCCTGTGCCTATGGTTCACAAGCAGGAGATCCATTGTCATGTTGTCCATAGAAACTGAGGTGACATCGAGGACAGGCATATTAACTAGCCTCTCTGTCTGATGTCGTTTCAATGACCTCATCAGTGGTGTGCGTGGATATCGAGTGACCAGGTGTCGCCATGGTGCCGCTATCTAGCAGTTGTGTGGTATTAGCACCCGCATCCGGGGGTATATATATATATTAGACACACCGGCATCATATATTAAAATATAAAACCTATAACCCATAGATGCATTCGTTAACTCACCGTTTATAGTGTTTTTAATAACACACTATGTACAATGCTTTGTGGTTAGAAAAGCGCATTGATATTGGGTAGGATGTTCTTATTAATTCAAAGTACCAGAAATATATTATGGTGTGTCACCTTTCTCATCGTTGATAGTGCGTTCAATAAATCACTAGTTACAATAACGTTGAGCATCATTATCAGTGCTACCCCTTTGGAACCGTCACTGGTGTGTTGGAGGTCCATAGGAGCATTGTTTTGTTTTGTATTGTTTGAATTTAATTTTATGTTTAAAAAAAAAAAATAGGTGCACTTTTCTAGTGCATTATGTGAAATATGAACGCATTGTTAGTTAGTGCATTTGTATATGGTGCACATAGATATAAATATACACATCGATTATAGTGCTTATGTATAAAACAATGTGCATCATTTGCGGTGTGCCTATTTAAAAAGTTACACACAATTTATGAAACTATTTGTTTGTCCCCCAAAAATTGAAAAAGTTCATATAATTATTTCATTTACCTATTTTGTATATATTTTGTATTGTATTAATATGACTCCCAATTAAATTTGTGTGTAAATCAAGGAAAAGAAATACCGGCATAACCTCCATAGGGCGATTCATATAAAGTCGTTTGATTGTAGATGGTGAGGGAGAGGGAGAGGGATTTGGTTCCTCGACCTATTTTTGAAGATACTCATCATATATTATTTTAGATTGGCCTCCTCAAGTTTTATGAGGCTAATTCACGCAGGGACCAAACTGGGCTATTGATAGAGTTGATACATCAATGGAATCACGACAGGAATGCCTTCACAGTTGGTTCGTATATTTGGTACCAACCCATAGAGGAGGATTTTCACTTTATTACAAGTTTATCTCATAGGGGGGAGGACTTTACTCATTTTCTCGATCTACCACTTGGTGTTGTATTTGACACTCAATTAAGGTATATTTAGTGATGATATTACTCAACCTAATGAGTTCTAGGTGAGTGGAGGCCAGTTGAGGCTACATGCATTTCGGTCTGAGGAGGCTAGGTGCTTGAGAATTTTTGTTACTATGATATCCCACCATATCACTAATGGTTAGCGCATTAGTTGCACTATGTTATATTATGCACAGATTTTAATGCTGACACCTAGGCTGGTTAGGTGGGATACTAGTTTCGACAACAATTTTTTACTGCTTTAGACCACTATCGTAGCCAGTCGCATGGGAGGTAGTTTATCCCCTTTTCCTCATATTTATTTACTCTATTTTTTTACAGGTTTCTAGTGAATTGGCGCACATTTGGACCTACATTTGATTGCATTCTAGCTATACCTATGTTTGATGTTCATATTCACATATGGGGGCAAGGGTTTCCTAAGTGAGGATAGCTAGATATCATATGTAGGGCACTCGATACAAATTTTTTTCTAATGTTACATAGTCATGACCAACAGTTAGTCATCAATTGTGTACAATATCCATATGCAGGGATCGCCTAGCAAGGGCATGTGAACATTTGATTTACTCCAAACAAACCAGCAGATATGAGAGGTAATATTATAATTATATTTTGATTAATGTAGTTGCATAATTTTTATCTTATTTGATGCACATGTAATTAATGATAATATTTTGTTTGAATTGTCTAGTTATTATACATGTCCACTAGTTTGTAGTTATTGGCACATTTGGCAGGGATGATCCAACACTAGATGATATGGAGATGGCTGAGGTAGATGAGTCGGTTGATGATCGTAGGCCTAGCATGTAGTAGCATAGGCTAGGTACCAAAATCCATCACTGTGTTGCGCATCGTCTATGTGAATTTATGGCTTGACATGGGTTGGAGCATGTATGACCTATATATATCTCACGGGACCCCGATATCTCTCCCATGTGGTCCAAACATCCTCATGATATGACGATATTGATGTGTTATGTTTCAATTTTCATCGGGATCATTAAGGATTTTATGGGTATTCCAGAGCCATCTTCCAAGGATGATTCTCCTCCACCTCCTCCATTCACTAATGCGATAGTTATTGAATCATCTAGAGTCGTAAATGCATATATTTATTATACACCACATACATCCCCTCCTCTAGCATCCCCACCCTCATCATTCCCTACTCCAATATCCCCACCACAATCCATTAATGCCCCATCCATTGATCCATTAGTCCCACCACTACCATCCTATCCTCCAACAATCCCACCACCATCCATTTATACCCCATCCATTGATCATGACTTCCATCTTCTCCTCCAGTAGGCCTACCACCATCTATTGATTCCCCATCCACTAATCCATTAGTCTCACCACTACTATCCCCTCCTCCTCAAGGCCCAACACCATCCATTGATGCCTCATCCACCAATCCATTAGTCCCACCACTACCATCCCTCCTCTAACATACCCACCACCATACACTGATGCCCCATCCACCGATCCATTAATCCCACCATCCATTGATAGACCATGATATATATGGGATTTACATCATTTTCTATTTGGTATGTTGTCACATGACACGGGTAGTGGTGTACCCTCTACCTCGTTTGGATTACATGGAGCTAATGAGTCTAGATCTGGTAGTTGAGAAAGCTAGTGTATTTAATTGTTTAGATATGAGTCGACATCTATATTGATTTTTGTTATGTATTTTTGACTTTAGATGTATATATTATTCATTTTCGTTCATGTTCATGTTGTTTGATTTTTAAATTATGTCTTTTCATATGATGTTGATGTTGATGTTGTTTAATTTGAATTTTAAATCGTGTATTTTCTTATATTGTGTATTTTCATATCATGTTCGTGTTGATATTAGTAGATATGAATGGTTGCAATAATATGTTTTAGAAAACCTCATTTGTGCAAGTGGGTAAACCATAAGATAAATTTCAAATGAATTAATTTGAAATATGTAATTGAATTTTTATCCAATTATGTGGCATGCTCATTATGTGGCATTGAATTTTTATTGACAATATGCTCATTGATTTTTTATCCAATTATGTGGTATGCTATATAAGTGTTCATCAAGTTGTTCAGGCCCACCACCACTATAATATTATTGTCATAAGATTATTACTTAATCTTGAGGAACAATGTTATGTTAATACTATAATATTATTGTTGTCATAACAATGTGATTAAAAGTGGTTGCTTCTAATGGTCATCTACACGCTAATAATCCTTATGATCCTGATTCCATACATGCTAATAACTTATAAGGTCCTTATGATAACAAGAATCATTTTTGTCTCAATGTTAAAAAAAACATATTGTCCTTACAATTATTATTTTTATGTACATTGTTGGACATCAAATGGAAGAAACATATTTCCCAATATGAGAATGCTGATTAAAAATATAAATGAAAGCTTAATGCTAATTGCATATATTACTGTATGTTTTAGAATGCTTATAAATTAATGATTTATGATTAAGGTAATTGTTCTTGTGCATGCATTGAAGAATTGATGTTTATGAAATTCCATGGACATCGTGAATATTATTCTTGTTATTCTTGTTGATGGACATTTGTTCACTTGAAAATAAAGTTGACTGATGGTTGAATGTATGAAACCAATAAGCTATAGTGGGATGCTAAATAAGATAGGATGTATTAGTATATTTTTGATCTCTTTAGTTTTAGGATGTTCATATAATGTTTAACTTTAGTTATATGAAAGGAATCCTTTCATTTGGATTGTGATTATAATAATGTGCTTATAATAATTTTATGTCAATATATATATTATGTTGATTAAACATGTTAACAAACTTGATTATTAAATGACCTTCATGGTAATAGTTATTAATATTAATCTTATAAAAAGAGAAAACAAATAAAAATTATTGACATAAAAATAATTACGAAAGGGCTTGAAGTTCCATAAAAAATCAATTTATCTTCGACATCATGGTTGTAAATGGTTGTTATTTTTTGTATCCGACATGATAATAATTTTATAAAAACAAACAACATGAAAATGGTACAATTGGAAATGTTTCATAATTCATTAGAGACCTTGAATTTCGACATTATTTTAATTCTTCTTGAACATGGTGGTTGTAAAAGGTAGTTAACTTTTCATATCCAACATCATAAAATGAAGAAAAAATAAAATCCATCAATTATAGATTCTCATAATAAAATGCCACAACCATCACATGAATGTCCAAGTAAAACATGTGCATATCACTATTCGTTCCCATCACCCTGATTATCTTCCTCAATGCTTGGCATGATAAATAACCAAAGGGCATTCACCATAAGAATAACACCAAGATATAGAGAAACCCTTAAGGTAGGGTAACACCATCAAATACTCCTTAAGAAAGGAATCAGTCCACAAGCCATGCTTGTACAACAATAATCTTCAACATGACTAATACAATGATACTCATCTCCATTTATACTTTCCAATGAGTATACTTAGGGGTCTATGCCTTATTTTTATATTATTTATTCTAATTAACCCCAACCACCAAGTGGACCATATTCCATTATTAATGGCCATATTACATTAATTACCCCCATTGGGTACACATTACATAGTTTATTCTTTTTTGGGCACCCATTACATCAATTATTCCCCTTAGATACCTTCCTAGTTACCCCATATTATTCCCCCTGGGTATGTAACATTTTTCAATGGTTGATTTGCCTCTTCGCAGCTGTTTAGGAGGATGTTATGACTTGGAAGTACTTTTTCTTTGAGTAACTTGCAGTTAGTGGGAAATATAATTGTACATTGTCATTAAGCATGCAATGAATCTCTTTTTGGCACTAATTTAATGGGGAATTGATTGTTGGTTACGTAAGTAGTGTCGAGAAGCACGCATCTGACATACTATACATTTATTTCAGGTTGCACAACAAAATTGTTGTCCCCAGTTGGGTAGACCTTTATCCATACCCAAAGAGAGGAGTGTTGGAAGCAATTTTAAGGTTTTCGAAGAAGGCATCGGAAATATTAGCATCATTCCTGAGCTCATCTTGTTGGAATGCATTTAAAAGCATTCCCTCCATGGCATGGGTATTCCGTAAGAAATCATCCATACCAACCTTTATATCATTCATTGCATCCTCAACCCATGAAGAAATAGTGTTACTATAGATGTTTTGAATTGGTGACTCAAGATGTAGTGGGAATTGAGTAGGTGGTTGATTCAACCATGCTTTGTATACTTCCTCTATGAGCTCTACTTGTTTAGTAGTCTTCCCTCAATTTAACATCATACTAAGGTGCGACGATAGATGGTATACATGTTGATCATCGTAAGAGTTCTAGTTGCAAAAATATTGAAGATTAAATCAATGATATTAATAAAAAGAATAAATTTAGTATGTTGAAACATTATGCCAAGCATTTATTATAAGCATAGAATTTTTTTTTTAAGTACACATGCAATCAACCACTTTATAAAACAGATATTGAATTAAGCAATACAATAACCTTAACTCCATTGAAAATCCAAAAATACAATTACTCAATGATCTTTTTCTTACACCCAAAGGGGAAGTCTAAAGGTATCCCCAATGCAAGTTGTTTTTGACGAGCATTTGGTGGTCTACAAAAGTTATATTTTACTAAGAACTCATCACCATGAGACAAACTACATATTGCATGCACAAAAACAAATCCAAATGCCTTCTTTTTCATAAAAAGAAAAACTCTTTTTCATTGGATTTTTCATATTTAGATGGTATGTTATGGATTTTATGGGAGTGGTGGAATATCATGTGCATACAAAATTGATCTAGAATCAGAATCCTAGAAAATTCAATGCACAATTATTCAAATGCACTTGAAAAGAAAGCATAAATTCAATTAAATAATAAAAAATAAATAAATATAGACTTACTGGTCATAGCAAGGGAGAACTTGAACTTGGAACGATGTGGAATGAGTTGGAATTTGAATAATGGGTCATTTGTTTTATCGCTCTTTTTTCCACTACATTTGAGTCAAAAAAGTAATCAACAGATGTATTTATTCTTAAAATAAAAATTGGAAAATAAAAAACATCTTACTTTTTTTTAAATTACCTATGCACCATATTCTACAAAGACACACTGGTGTACCTGAAGAAAATAAGTGCACCGGTTCTTGCATATAAGATGTGCGCTGATGGAAACCTCTGCAATCACCTTTGCAAAGGACAAACCTACGTTAAATATCAATTGCAAAATATTTCACTTCTATTTTTATCTACAAATGTTATCAATGCTCGTATATCAGTATAAGGAACAGGTGCACTATTACCTATCTAGCACACCATTATCCCGACCAAAAATAAAAATAAAAACAAAAATAAATCATTACCTTACTATGTAAATGATGCAGTTATATATGTAAAGTGCACCAGTTCCCTAGTTACTTATGTGTGCACCGGAAATCACAATTTAAAATCAAATAAAAAAACTATGTGTGTTTATCATCAATGGGCCAAAATACGAAAAAAAAAAAAAGAGTGGGAATTTAATTTTAATATGGAGAACTTATAAATGAAAGAGAAACCTAATCCCTAAATTTTTTGGCCAAAAGTTTGAGGTGAGACTTATGCAAAAGATATTTATCACATAATAGTTTGGAGAAACAAATTTCTTTGAAGACAAATTTTGCAAGGGATCATCGTAGACACAAATAAATCTATAGAGAAGAAATTTTGGGTCAGTTTTCTCTCAATAGATTCAAAAGATAGCATAAATTTTATAGATTTTTTAAAGAAAACAAATAATATAAGAGTTACCTTCAATGCTTCAAACCCACCTTGTGTTCTTTTCCTTTCAAAGATACCTTCATTACTGCAAACCCTAGGGTTCTATTTGCTATCCTTTTGTTTTTTATTTCCTTTTATATTTCACAATAAAATGTTATTTTTGTATATATAAGTTTATTGGGTATTTATAATAGTATATGGGTATTTGGATTTCTCTTGGTCTAATTTCATGATAAAATTCAAAGCCGACCTGTCTGGACTCTCGCTGTCGTATTTTTTTCAAAAACGTTCTTCGCGGTCCGTGGTGTGCAATATACAAAATATACACACCGATACATTTATTCTTATCAGGCACACCATCATTGCAGGTTTAAATTTTTTTAAGAATTAATCGGTGCACATCTTACAAGAAAAAAAACACTAGTGTGTTATTTCATGAAAGGTACGTCGGTGCTGATATTTTGTAGTACTATGTGTATTGATTGGATCCAATACTTTTTGTAATATCCTTGGGAATATTTCACCAAGATATTAAATCCACTTCAAAAAAGTTTAATAAAATTCACTAGATAAATTTCTTAATAATTCTTTTAAACCAAGCAGGACGTCAGTGATGGGGATGGAGACTGAATCTAAGTATGGTGAGATGAAATTTCAGTTCTGGAATTTGTATGGGTAAATGTGAAGCATCAAATAATAACATCAGAGGGAGAGTCCTAAGCACAAAGCACTGGGGCCATTTATGTTTCGGACATCAGCTACCGCTGAAGCCTACCGCAAAGCTTCTTGGGCGCACCAACCTATGCTTACTAGACTGGGTGGGTACAAAATTGAGTTATGAAATTAAAATAGGTTCAATGGACACAATGAACAGCATTCAAAAGTATTTGGGAAGAGTAGGATTGGTTTGGTAGTTTTAGGCCCTGCTAGGATGACAGAGCTAGTCAAATTGCAATCTTTACAAACAGGGGTTAAATCCACCCAAATTCTTGAAGTAGGGACTGATATAGATGATATGATGTGTTATTGACCTCCTACAACTTACAGAAAGTAAATCTAACATTTAGAACAAATTTGGCAGTCATTCTTGCAAAACTAGTCAATAAACAATGCTCAATGAGCTAGTCTTCCAATCTGAGTTAATAAATGACTTGATTTAATTAAATGCTCTGTTCTGAAATATTAATATGATCTGATATAATGTAATTAACATAAAAAATTTGAATTATTACTCACTAAACCAATTTTGTACTCTTTAATTAGTTCCTCCTCAGTACAATGTCTTGTAGACTAGAAAACCCCCTCATAGGGCCATAGAAGAACTGTAAGAAGAGATGTAATGGATAAATATATGTTCTGAATGTGAATTATGATCTTCTACAGATATGAAACAGAGTACAGTCTGTACACCGAGTCTCTGAGAAAGAATGGAGCGTTATCCATAGCTCTTCTCTTCCTTATAGGGAAAACACCTCCAAATCTAGCTGTGGTTGGGAGAATGAGTGAGAAGAAGAGAATGGATCAGTTCTGAGAATGATTTATGATACTGGACATCACTGTTGGCTGAATATATGGCTATACCAACCCTCCATCAATCCTTGGGCGCATTCACTGGAGCATTCATCTTCTACTAGAGAAGCTTCACCAAAACTAGCTAGAATTTCACTATGAGAGATCTCCTCTCCCAATTGACTGTGTGACTTCAATACTGAACTAATCTGAATGTGATTGGTTGTAGAATAATGTTCTGGACCTGCATAACACTCACTAGAAACTCATGGGGCCTTGGGGCACATCTCCCAAGCAAAATTTGTTGAGGCACATCACTCAACACTAGAGAAGCTCAGAGCTCTCAAGCAAATTTCTCAAATGATAAAAAATTATCAAATGGAGTTGGTTGGATTCTTTTATAAACTTCATGATGATCTGCTAAGCAATTTCTTGGCTTGGTGACCTATGAGAGTAGGTTACCCACTTTCCCATTCTACTCCAAATCCATGAGGGCGCATTTCTTGAGGAGAATAGCAACTTCTGAGCTTTCAAACCTTTCTTTCCTTCACCTCCTTCACTGAATTTGGGCAAGTGCGTTTTAGGTAGCTTTTCTGGTTGTTGCTATTTTCTTTCTGAAATATTTTTTGAATCTTTCCACTTTCTTTACTTTCCTCTTTCCTGCTTTTGTTTGATTTCGCCAGCTTTTGTCAATTTCCTTTCTAGGTTCATCTTGCCAACTTGTCTTCGCTAGATTCCTTATCTTTTCTAAGATTTATCACTTAAGCAATTTTGGCCTACTTGACCAATTCAAATTTCCTATCCAAGTCATCAACCACTTGGCACATTTATTATTAATAAACATTTAAATGACAATAATACAACTCGGAAATAATTTAGCTAAGCAATTAATTAATTATCCAATAATTAATTAACTACTATGGTGTAATTGCCTCAACACTTCCCGAATTAATTAATTTCTCAATTAATTAATAAATCACCTTAGCACTTGAATTGGGGGTTAATAACTTCATGGGAGCCCCCCCTTATCCATTTAATTCCTCAAATTCACCCTTAGGAATCTTCCTTCATCCATCCATTAATTATTGAATTAATGCCTAGGTGACTTAGGCTAAAATCATCCCCATGGACCATAGAAAAATTTGGGAACATGACACTTTTTTAGCTAAAATTATGTACTTAGTGTCTAAAACATTATCTCATAGTTTATGTGTTTCATTATGCAGGGCATTTATTGATAAAATATCATGGAATAAAAATTACTATGGAGGGAGCGAGGGAAACAAATCCAAAACAAAGAACATGGCAATTTTTTGTAAGTTTCATATACTTGTAATATGTTTCTATTACTTGTATGCTTACATGATGTGTATTGTTTTATACCTGTCATGCAGAGCAAAATATTAAGAAAACTCTATAATATTGTTGTAATATAAGTGAAGAGCAAAAAGGCTTTAAGAAATTATTGCAAATAGAGGAATTATGTGGATCAAAAGGTGATAAACATGAGGTTTTTTTTTTACTTCTTAGTAACAATGCTTCTCAACAATAATTTCTAATGTGTTTCAAAATTTGGATTTCGAGTTTGTTGAATGTTGTGTAGGGATAGACAATGAGGAAATAGGACATCCTAAGAACATAAAAATTAATAAGAATGCAAATGGTGATGAAATGGTCATAACTTCAATTAGAGTAGTCCTAGAAGTTAATTAAAGGTGGAAATAGTTTTATAAAACTTTGAGGGATATAGTGGAAAGAACATATAGATGTACTTTTCATTTACAATACAAAATTCAATCCATTGATTCTAAAAATTAGTGTTTCAGGTATATCAGCAACCCTAGTGACCTTTGGGAATATTCATCATAGAGCAATTCCATAAAAGATTACTCAAAATTTCAAGCAAACAATTAACTAGCAATATTTACAAATAGATTTATGAATGAGCAAGTAAGTTAAGAAATTAACTCACCCGGATCCAAACATCCGATAAAGAATTCCCCCTTGTCGTTTGTATTGCAATATTTTATTCAAATCTCCAATGTATACTTGAAAATAAACAAAGATTTGACAAAAAGATCAATGTTGCAAAGATTGAATAGAGAAATGAAATTGGTGAAAGACGCATCCAAATTGCATTGATAAAAACAATAATTCAACACATGAAATGGACGGAAAAGAGAGTTCTTTTAAATAAAATATGACAAGAAGGTAGAAATATAAGATACAACCTGAACCTTGTTGTGGCATCGTTCTAAAACTAAATCCTGAGTTCCTCCACTCGATTCTACATACTCAAAATCCAATCCAACTTTCTTCCTTATTAAATATGCTCAGAAGAATCCCAAGAATTCTTTATCATAATAATAGCTCTCAAGGACGACTGGAAAACAAAGTTCCAGATATGGGAAAGGAAGTTTTCTAGACTGGGATAACCAAGGGTTCTTGATCAAATCTCAAATGATCAACATGAGGGTTACTCTCTCCAATACTTGGTGTTAAGTTTCCTTCTCTTATGCCTATTTTACATTGATGGGGAGGCATTTAGGGAAGTTAGAGACAATTACTTACAAGATTGGGACAAGTGTGAATGGTTGAAACCATGAATTTTCCCGTTAAAGTAACTTATTTTTATTTTTTACCCTCGAATAGACATGTACGCGGATCTGACAATGGAAACCTGTGTATACATGACGACTCAGTGTAAAGTGTTGATGTATTTGTAACTTTGGAAGATATTCACTTGTATATTGTATTTGTACTTTATTGTATCCCCAACGGATATGTATTATTCCTACGATTGGAAGTGTCGTCAGTTGTACTTGCATGTGTCGCAAGTCATATTGTAAGTGTCGTAACTTATACTTAATGGGTTATTAGACCACCTTGATGGGGTCAGCCCTGTATGAATCATGTGGGTTAAAGGGTTATTAGACCACCCTAGTGGGGGTCATCCCAGTCAACATTATGTTAAGTGGTTAAGTTGGGGCTGACCTAGCTAAAGTTAAAAGACAAGTGAAGTAGTGTATAAATAAAGAGTGCGTCTCTCTCATTTTACACATTCTATTATTCACTCACTTCGCATTAGTGAGAGAGAGGAGTGTGCACACAAGTGGAGGAGGAGCATGCTACTGAAGATATCTATCTCTTGGTTTTGATCATTGTGATCCTTTTATTGATGCGTATTCTATCTATGAGGAAGTTGAGGGGTTTTTCACCTTCTTGGTTTTCCCCGGTGAAATGTTTTGTGTCTATTGTCTCTTGTCTCTTATGCTTGATATGTTGTACATGTTGTTCTTTCAGTTAAGATCCTAGATATATTGAATTACACGATGAAAAAATAACATGATATCAGAGATATCCTGAAGGAAGGCATGGTATGGCATTTATGAAACTTGTTGCACTTGCGACAAATTGGAAGCTAGGGCTTGATATAGCAAAAACCAGTCATTGTGGCACTTTCGCTATAAATCCATTTTGGAAAATTTTTAGGTTTGGAAAATTCTACAGGTCATAGATAACATCTCCATGTACCTTGTGTCCAAAGAACAACATCCAATTCTCTGTACTTTATATTTTATGATCAGTAAAATCTAGGGTTTCTGCCTCTTCCATATCTCAGTCATAAACAAGTGAAGTAGGAAAAAAGGTCACAACTTGGGCTATGAATCTCCAAATGAAATTTCATAAAACATTATAGGTAGGGAACAGACAGTAATTTCACAGGTCCACTTTTCACAGGCCAAAGTTGAAACAGTTCCACATGGCACTCCGTACAAGTTTTCTCTCCTGTTTTATCCCATAAACATGTCATGTTGCAACATTTGGAATATCTCTCTCTTAGAGAATCCATTTGAGGTCAGACCTATGGAGTTGGAAAGAAGATAGGTCAGGATACCACAGGCCACAGTTGTAGGACCCCATGGATTCATAATTTTAGAGATGCACCAGAAACAATAAGGTGCATATTTCTGTCAAAACAGAATTGGATTTTTAGCACCTTCATTCTTGGCTTATCACTACTGCGGGAATTTAGGGCTTCGGAGAAAGTTGGAATTTTTGGAATTGGAGACCACGGATGAATGCTCCTCATCAAAATCAAAATTTAGAGACCATGATCGAATTTTTTGGTTGGGTAGAAGGTCAGCCTTGATCAAGCCCTAGTTCGGGAATTTGATCGGAAAGGTGGAAAATTAGGGCTTCTACAAAAGTTGGAATTTTTGAAATCTGTGACCACGGATGGATGCTCCTCAGAAAAATTGAAGCTTAGAACACAAGATCGAAATTTTTGGATGGGTAGAAGACCGGGCTTTATCAAACCCTAGTTCGGGATCCTGTCTAGAAGATCTAGAAGTTTCAAAGGCAATTTTGAAGGGTCAAATTTTGCAGTCTTCAAAATTGAAGTATACTAGCTTGATCATCGCAAAAAGGCACATCTTTTAATCCAATCAAAAGTTTTAAATTCAAAGTTTGAATTTTTAGGTTTTCTCTGACAAACCCTAATCCATAATGAATGGGACACCTGCATAAGTGAAGAAGTTCCAATTTCGGAGGGAGATGAGGCTGAGGTTTTACATGAGAAGGCTACAAGCAATCCCGACAAGTATGACTTGAAGAGATACAGGTATGTTTTGAAATCTATTCATGATTAAGTTTATGATATGTTTGTCTTCATATTATTAAGGTTAGTACAATCTTGATTAATTTTAGACTTGTCTTATCACCCTAGTAAAAGTATGAATGCATGTGAATGATAGAAGACATTCATTGATTAGGGTTATATGATTGTGCTAATGCACTATGGTGTTGTATGAGGTTGATGTTGTACGCTAACATGAAAGGTACATCAAAAAAGACAAATCAAGTTCTAGATCAAGAACATATGACCATGGTGACATGAAGACAAAGACTCATCCATAGCCATTATAGAAGCTCTACTTACGAGGTATGTATATTTTGGTTCTACAATGGTTAACTTATGAGTTATGTAGGTTACTAGCACAGGTCATTGAAGAGAACAAGAAGATATTGTTTGGGTATGTTAGACATAACTAGAAAACATGATAACCAGGTATGTTTTTCCTATATCAAGTTAGAATCCTACCTTGAGTTAGGATCTCATACTTTTGTATGAATGATAATGATTATTCTTGAAGTAGAATTTTAAGTAATCAAGGGTTTATGCATATTATGTTTCTTACCTTGATTGATGATATGACTAACCAGAAGAATCCTATGGTCAAATAAGAATATGCATGAGTAAAAGAAACATTCTCTGAAACCTTGAATATAACGTTTATTACCTAGGTATGAAATGATCACGACCATACATATTTAAACTTATTTATAATCATAATGTTTTGATAGTATTGACATTATACTAATGAATGTATGATTATGTATGAGATCTTGAGGATGAAACAAACATGACACTAGTGCACACTTACGCATGCATAGTGGTCCAGGATGAGTATAAGTTCAAGGACAGGTAATCCAGGAAGCAAAGATCAAGAGGGAGCACAATCTAGTAGTTCCTGCAAGGAAGCAAAGGTTGAGAGGGAGTCCACCCAACAAGCAAACAAAGATAAGTATTTGAATTGTCATTTCTTATTACTTAAATGATGTTGTACTTATGTTTCTATATTTAGGATGTATATTACGCATTTTAGAAAAGTTGCATTAATGAAAAAGATACTACTAATATAGTAATGGGTAAGTGGTCTATGGTACTGTACAACACTCCATTGCTACTTATCTAGAATGAAACCTCTTTGCTGACATGTTGGGAGTTGTGCGCACTCTTAACAATGTTCTGGTAGAGATGGAAGGCATCTAGAAAGTTACGAGATATGAATAAATGTTGTATTGAAGCATTGGCTAAGATAATTGCATGACTGTATGCCTTTATGCATAAGAATTTGTTTTGAAAAAACTATGAGAAGTTTCTAATCATGCAATTGAATTTGAATTGTAGGAAAGATCATGTACAATCGCCTACAAAAGAAGGACAACAACATTTGTTCCAGTAACAAAGTTCAAGAAAACTATCTATTAAAGATATTGAAGAATCTAAAGTTCCCAGGATCCGGGATGCAGTAATGGAAGGATTCCATGATCGAGGAGTACCAGTCGATCATGTTTGGGATGTGGTCCCAAGAAGAGAAGGGAAGTCTATTGTGACTTTCAAGTGGATCTATAAGATCAAGCATGCTGCAAATGGTAGCATAGAGAAATGCAAGGCGAGGTTTGTGGCTCGTGGGATCTCCTAGAAAGAGGGATAGATTATGAAGAGACTTTTGCACCTCTAGCCAGATACACTTCCATCAGATCAGTACTTGCCCTGGCTACAGTGATGAAGTGGAAGATACACCAGATGGATATGGTGTAGTCGAAGAGGAAGTGTATGTGGAGCAGCCACTCGGTTTTGAGACACATGATAGGGAGTCATATGTGTGCATATTGAAGAAATCCTTGAAGCAAGCTCCTAGGACTTGGTATGGTAGGATAGACAACTTTCTTGTTAGGAACTCATGTCTTTACTTTGTTAGTATGTTGTTGTTGGACGCATATGCTTTGTAAGTCATCCCGTAGTATTTGTTGATCAATAGTTTGTGTTATTGTTGTTGGCGCATATGCTTTGTAAGTCGCCCGTAATATTGTTGATCCATAGTTTGTAACGGCCCATGGTTTCGACCCATAGTATTGGGGCCTAGAATTAGTATATAAGTGTGTGTTGAGACCTATGAAAACACCGTGAAGTTATTTGTATTGAGCTTGCTCATAGGAGGTTGCCCCCTCGAAGTGGCCTGTGATCAATATAAAAGTGATTCTGAGTTCTGTCATTTCTGCTATTTCGCATATTCGTATTAATTAATTGTTGCAGGTGCCTCACATCTGGTATCAGAGCACTTTCTTGGGCTCGCTGGGTGAAATTTCTGCCAAATTGTTTTTCGCATTTGTTGCAGGTTCGGATTTGGGAATAATCCCTATCCGCTTAACTGTGGGAAGTACTTGGGCATAAGCCCTAAAACTCATTGTGAGGAGTACCACAGGAACCCCGAAGTAGCTGGCCCATTGAGAGGACCTGCTAGCGAAAAGGGCAATGACCCCTACCTGATTGACTAGTTCCCACCCGTGAGGTAAACCAAGAGTTGTCATTTGTGGCAAAGCGGTTATCAGTTTTACCTGTGCCGTGGAGTGAGGGGTACTGCCCCAATACACAAGCCGTCAGACAGCATTGGTGGCCGAGTGAAACCCTTGAACTGTTAGGAAGCCGCACATACCTGGGATCCATATCTACTTTCAGCTGAACTATTGTCGATCACTACTGTTCCATTCAGATCCATTTTGCAAGTCATTTCAGATCTAGCCGCTTTCATTCCATTCAGCGATGCTCCAGATCCCTTTCGAGTCGTAGCCGCTTCAGTTTTTTGTCCATATCTCCCTTGTTTTTACTCTATTTCCCTTGAAATTTTTGGGGAACCCCTGTCATCCCATTCTGCATATTTTATTCCTGAGGACCCTATCCCCAATTCCCCTTCCCAAAGCCCGAAAGCTCACATTTGTCTATTTTTAGGGTTTGCCATAACTTCCTCAGATTTCACCCCATCACCTTCAAATTTTACCACAGAGTTCCTTTCTGAATTCTGCTTCCTTGTCCCCCTCTGCCAAATTTTCCCATTCTTTCACCCCGCTTCTGAAATCCTCATTTTTGCTTCCCTGTCTAGTAGACAGTGTCCAAAACCTAGTCAAACCCCAATTACCTTTCAGATTTTTTCCCTAGTCCAGATTTTCCCTTATTGAAGTAGTTTCTGTTTTTGTTTTCCTACCCAGTCAACCGAACAAAAAAAAAAAAAAAAACAAATCTCCTGGTTATGGTTGTCACCCGTGTAGGAGAAAAAACCATGGAGGAAGCACTTGCAGCCATCCAAACTCCATGATTTGGATGAAAAATTTCTCGGCCTCCATCTTGAACATTTAGCTATGAACAAAAAACGGCAGTCCGAGTCTTCATCAGATAATGGGTTCTCCTCTTCCAGCAATTTTCATGGTCCGAAGCTTGATTTTCCTCGCTTCAATGGTATTGATCCAACTGGATGGATCTAACGTGAAGAACAGTATTTCAGTCTGCATAATACTTTTGATGTTAATAAAGTTTTGCTGGCATCCTTTCACTTGGAACAGGAAGCTCTTCAATGGTACCGTTGGTACATCAAGGCTCATCCAGAGCCCAAATGGCCAGACTTTTGCCAGCTCCTTTTGCAACGATTTGGTCCTAGTGCTTTGATGACTTCACAGGAGCCCTCACTAAACTTCGCCAAATTGGCACGGTGAGATAGTATCAAACCGAATTTGAGAATCTAGCCAACCACACCAAAGGATTGTCTGATGACTTTTACCGGAGTTGTTTTATCAGTGGTCTAAAGGATGCCATCCGCTCTGAGGTCAAAATGTTCTGTCCCAACACAATGATGGAAGCCCTAGGGTTGGCTAAGTTGGCAGAAGACAAGATTGCAGCCCAACAACGCTCCAAGCCCACTTTTATTCCCTTCCGAAATATGGGTTCTCAGCGACCACCTATACCGCAGGCTCCTTGACCGACTCCTATCAAGCGTTTGTCTGAAACAGAGATGCAAGCACGCAGAGAAAAGGGGCTTTGCTATAATTGTGATGAGAAATTCACTCGGGGAAATAGATGTGTTCAGCAAAAGCTCTATCTCTTGAATGTGGAGTCTCTGCCTGCCTCTTAAATTGGTGACGAAGATCCAGAAACACTGGATGCTCCGATCAACATTCAGGAACCGCCTATTGACCCTCTGTATCAAGATGACCAGCCAGAGATATCTCTCCATGCTTTAGTAGGAATCACCACCCCCCAAACAATGTGGGTCAGGGGTTACTTTAAGAAGCTTCCTCTTACAATACTCATTGATTCTGGTAGCACTCATAACTTCATTGACCCTCGAATCGCCAAACAAGCTGATTGTTTTATCCATCCTTGCTCCAACTTTGAATTCATGGCTGCCAATGGGGGCACCCTACCTTGCAAAGGGAAGTGTCGAAATGTGTGTATCTCTATGGGAGATTATACCTTGCGCTCTGACATGTTTTCCTTGCCCTTAGGCAGATGTGATGTGGTTTTGGGCGCTCAATGGCTACGCACACTTGGCCCTATCTTATGGGATTTTGCTGAACTTTGGATGCAGTTTTCCCTCAATGGACAAAAACACACATTGACAGGATTAAAACGAGGTTCTCTCAGCATCATCAGTTCTCATCGCATGGAAAAACTCCTCAAGAAGAATTCACATGGTGTCATCGCTCAGATCCATTCCATCCAGATGCAATCATCGGCGGTCTCCACTACTCCTTTGGATCTACATCAAATTCTGGATCGATATACAGGTGTCTTTGCTGAACCAGTGGGATTACCACCTTCCAGGCCAGAAGACCATCATATTCAGCTCCTTCCTGGAAACGTTCCTCCCAACATCAGGCCCTATCGCTACCCATTTCACAAAAAAATAGAGATTGAAATGCTCGTTCGGGACTTATTGAAGCAAGGTATTATTTGCCCAAGCACTAGTTCCTTTTCTTCTCCAGTTATTCTTGTCCGCAAAAAAATTGGGTCATGGCGCCTCTGCATTGACTTCCGAGCACTTAATCACCTCACCATCAAGGATAAGTTTCCAATTCCTATTGTTGATGAGCTTCATGGGGCTCACTTTTTCTCCAAGTTGGATCTGCATTCTGGGTACCATCAAATTCGGGTTCATGAAGATGATATTCCTAAAATAGCTTTCCGCACACATGATGGCCATTATGAGTTTTTGGTCATGCCCTTTGGCCTCACTAATGCTCCTTCCACATTCCAGGCCTTAATGAATAAAATATTTCGACCCTACTTGCGGAAATTCATTCTGGTATTCTTTCATGATATCCTCATCTACAGTAAAACATGGAATGAACATCTCCAGCATCTGGATCTTGTCATGCAACTTTTCTCTGACCATCATCTCCATGCCAAGCAGTCTAAATGTGTTTTTGGACAGAAAGAAGTGGAGTATCTCGGCCACATTATCTCAGCACAAGGGGTTCGCGTGGATCCTGCCAAAATCAATGCCATGAACAATTGGCCACGTCCTCAAACACTCAAGAGCCTTCGTGGTTTTTTGGGGTTGACTGGCTACTACTGCAAGTTTGTCAAGGATTATGGGAATATTGCAGCTCCATTAACTGCTCTATTGAAAAAGGATGCTTTTACATGGACACCTGCTGCTCAGTGTGCATTTGACAAACTAAAACAAGCTATGTGTACTACACCTGTGCTAGCTATGCCCAATTTTTCCAAGCCCTTCACTATTGAGAGTGATGCTTGCGGCAATGGACTTGGTGTTGTTCTCCTTCAAGATGAACATCCCATTGCGTTCACCAGCAAATCCCTTTCAGGTAAGAATTTAGCTGCCTCTACCTATGAGAAGGAAATGATGGCTATTTTACATGTAGTACAGAAGTGGCGCCCATACCTAATAGGGAATCATTTCTGCATCAAGACTAATCACCAGAGTCTGAAATATTTCTTGGACCAGCGTGTCTCCTCCCCGGCACAACAAAAATGGGTTAGCAAACTCATGGGTTATGACTATGAGATCACTTACAAGAAGGGTAAAGACAATATTGTGGCAGATGCTCTTTCTCGCACATTTGATGCCCAAGGTTCTCTTTCAGCTATTTCTATGCCTGTTCCAAATTGGTTGCAATCTATTCAACAGGGTTATGTCCATGACTCTTCCTTATCTCAAATCATCCAACGCTTGACCAATAACCCTTCTGTTGTACCACATTACTCTTGGGATGGTGCTTCTCTACGATACAAGGGTCTTCTAGTGCTTCCCCAAAGCACAGATCTTCAACAAGCTGTCTTCTATGAACTCCATGCTTCTCCATCGGCAGGGCATGAAAAGGACAATTCAACAGATAGTGGCCGAATATGATACCTCCCAGCACAATAAGGGTGAAACAACACTCCTTCCAGGATTGCTTGAACCCTTGCCCATACCTACACGGATTTGGACAGATATTTCTATGGATTTCATTGAAGGGATCCCTAAATCTGGCGGGAAGACAGTGATTCTCATTGTGGTAGATTGCCTCTCCAAATATAGTCATTTTTGTGCTCTCAGCCATCCCTAGACAGCCTCCTCCATCGCTCAATTTTTTCTGGACTAGATCTTTCGTCTTCATGGAATCCCTTCTTCCATTGTCTTGGATCGTGATGCGACTTTCACCAGTCATTTTTGGACAGAACTATTTCGCCACACTGGCACCAAACTGAATATGAGTTCAGGGTATCACCCACAAACAGATGGTCAGACTGAAATTGTCAATAAATGCTTGGAAACTTATCTTCGTTGCTTCACCTCGGAACAACAACATCAGTGGGCAAAGTGGCTTCCTCTCGCTGAATGGTGGTACAATACCTCTTACCACACTGCCTCTAAAATGACTCCATATGAAGCAGTCTATGGTCAGGCACCTCCAGCTCTTCTTCCATACACCCCCACCAGTTCACCAGTTCAAGAAGTTGACACGGTCCTTCGCAACCGCGATCATATTCTTCGCATTTTGCGGGACAATCTTCACATGGCAAGAAATTGCATGAAGCAACAAGCTAATCAGCACCGTTTGGAGCGCACTTTTCAAGTCGACGATATGGTTTTTCTTCGTCTCCAGCCGTACAAACAATCCTCCTTGAAAATCAAAGGGCATCATAAGCTCGCTCCAAAGTTCTATGGGCCATATTGGATTATTCAGAAGATTGGGTCCGTTGCTTATAAATTGGAACTTCCTCCTTCTTCCCGCATTCATCCAGTCTTTCATGTCTCTTGTCTGAAGAAAGTTCTTGGCACCAACATTAGCGGACAAACGATTTTACCCGAAATGGATAATGAAGGATCCATCCTTTTGGAGCCAGAGGCCATCCTCAATCGGTGCACGCGTCAGCTTCTCTCTCGCTCTATCACAGAGGTCTTAATTCAGTGGCATGGCATGCAACCAGAGGATGCTACATGGGAACCACTCCTTCAGATTCAACAACAATTTTCACATCTAAAGATTTGAGGACAAAGCTTTTTTTAAGGGGGAGGGGATGTTAGGAACCCATGTCTTTACTTTGTTAGTATGTTGTTGTTGGACGCATATGCTTTGTAAGTCGTCCCGTAGTATTTGTTGATCAATAGTTTGTGTTATTGTTGTTGGCGCATATGCTTTGTAAGTCGCCCGTAGTATTGTTGATCCATAGTTTGTAATGACCCATGGTTTCGACCCATAGTATTGGCGCCTAGAATTAGTATATAAGTGTGTGTTGATACCTATGAAGACACCGTGAAGTTATTTGTATTGAGCTTGCTCATAGGAGGTTTCCCCCTTGAAGTGGCCTATGATCAATATAAAAGTGATTCTAAGTTCTGTCATTTCTGCTATTTCGCATATTCGTATTAATTAATTGTTGCAGGTGCCTCACATCTGATATGAACCGTTACACCAAAACCTCGAGGTGTTAATGAAGGCCATCCACTAGGATCTTAACATCCCACCACGCTCCGCAGTCCAGACTCTGGGATGGATGTGCACCCGTACGGTGGTGTCCCCTTTGCGCCATACGAGCCTCGGGCGAACACTGCAATGCCGACGTTACCACCCGCTTTGTGACTTGAACCTAGGTGGAGGCTCTGATACCAAATGATACGAAGCGTTACACCAAAACCTTGAGGTGTTAGTGAAGGTCGTCCACTAGGATCTTAACATTTCTATCTAGTTTGGGCTTTACCAAGAGTAAAGTAGATTCCAACCTTTACTACAAGTTTGAGGAAGGCAATCCTGACTAATATATGTTGATGACCTGCTTGTTACAGGTGAGGATAGATTGATTGTTGACACGAAAAGGAAGCTTGCTACCGAGTTCGAGATGAAGGACTTAGGTATGATGAATTACTTTCTAGGCATGAAGGTGTGGCAAAGTGCAGATGGAATCTTCCTTGGACAAGGGAAGCATGCAATAGAGATTCTGAAGAGATTCAGGATGATGGACTGCAAGGCCATGGCCACACCTATAGCATCAAACCTTAAGCTTATGTGTTATGCTTCATTACAGTTGGTTGATTTCACTATGTATTGTCAGATGATTGGGTCTTTGATGTACCTAACAAACATGAGACCAGATATTTGCTTTGTGGTAAACACATTGAGCCAGTTCCTAACGGATCTCAAACATGTTCACTTGATTGCTATAAAGCATATTCTAAGGTACCTGAAGGGTACGATTGATTATGGGCTCAAGTATGATGCGAATCAAAAGTTTAACGTGGAGGGTTATGTTGATTCAGATTGGGTAGGCAGTGCTGCAGATAGGAAGAGCACTTCGAGGCGTTGCTTCAGTATGGGATCAGGTGTGATATCTTGGTTTAACAGGAAGCAATCCTGCGTAGCACTGAGTACAGCCGAAGCAGAGTATGTCGCAGCTTGTTCTGCCAGTTGTGAGGAAGTATGGATTAGGAAGCTACTGTCTGAGTTATTTGATCCCCCATTGGATGCTACCTATATCTATTGTGACAACCAGAGTTGTGTGAATTTGTCATAGAACCCAGTGTTCCATGACAGGTCGAAGCACATCGAGATAAAATATCACTATATCAGGGATATGGTGCAAAGAGGAGTAGTGAAGCTCATGTATGTTGCGACGAATGAGCAGGTTGCAGATGTGTTGACTAAACCACTAGCCAGAGTGAAGTTTGAGTACTTCAGAGAGGGTCGTGGTGTCCTTCAGATAGATGTACTTCGAGGAAGAAGTCATGGGACACATTTGCAGGATCCATTCCAAGCATGGTGATAGGAGGGTCCTTCCCATGGCTGTGGATGTAAGCATTGTGTGATGAGTATTAGGACGATGCTATGGATGATGTTCTGCATGATGATGATCAGGATGATCATATGCATCAGGTGGATGCTTTACATGATCAGGTGGATCATGTGTGGTGATATGCATAAGGTGGATGCTTTGTATGATCAGTTTGATTATATGATGATGACGAGTATCAAGATGATGTTCCAGATGACATGCATCGGGACGATGCTATGATGATGAACAGGATGATCATATGCGATGAGCTCCAGATGACATGCATCAGGAGGGTTAATCCATGAAGATGGGTGTCTATTTTGGGGGTCTTGTGAGAAAATAAATCTGATGTTTTCAGGTTTTTCAATTTTGGGCGAACAAAAGTGATATTTTTGTTTAGAATTTCACTTTGCAGTAAAAAGAAAACTTTTAGAGAATTATGTTAACTTTCTACTCAAAAAAATTTAAATTTTTTTTATTGAGATTTGATATGTCGATTTCGCAAATGTTTGACAGTGTGTTCTTATAAAATGAAAGGACTACAAATTAGTCATGTTTTGTTGCGCCCGTAAAATCATTGTTAAACTTGTTTTTTGTAAAAACAAAATATGCTACGACAATCTACACACAATGTACTAGTGCATGACTATAAGTTTGTAACCAATGGATCTATATACTAATTATTATATTTTTTTGAATTTATTCAATGGAGAGACCTAGTCAATTTTCAACATTTTTTTGTTGCGCCATGTTTCTCTCAATTTGCTAACTAAAAATTCTACGAACACCCTTTTGAAGTAGACACGCCAATTAAGTGCACCATATATTTTTCAATTTTTTTGGATGTGTATTTTTAAAGTTATGGATTTTTCATTTCACCGCTCTTTCAAAAGAGATGAATCCAAACTTGTCAAATGTTACGAAAAAAAAAATTAAAAAGATCAGATCTTACCTATACACAACAAAATCTATACCTACGGAAACTAGATTCAATGATGAATCTAATGGTATCAAGTCCGATAGTTGTTTTGTAGTCCAAGAGGTTGTTTTTACCTTCCGAAAATGGAGAAACCTGAAAATTGTGCAGAATCGTCGATTGTTTAGGTCTTAGAAGTTATTCGGCCAAATAATAGTTTTCCATAACAGCACCATCATTTACAGCAAAGGTTGTTCGACCGAATAACCAAACACAAAAAAGATTCGTTTGTCGGGAAAAAAAATTACTTTGTCTATACTCGTATAAATAAACCTAAATTGATTCATTAATTTCGCACATTTTATCTTTGCATATTTCTGGTCAAAATACTTTTGAAGGGGTTTTTCTAAGGAGATTTTTTACAATGTATGTTTCTTCTTATTTTTTTTCCAAAGAGCACATTCATTGAAGGATTTTTTTTACAAAGTATGTTCCTTCTTCTTTTTTTTCCAAAGGGCACATTAAAGGAGTTTTTTTGTAAGGCATTTTTGCAAAGAAGTTATTTCTTTGCAAGGTGTTTTTTCAAAGTGTTTTTTTTCCTAGGTATTTTTGCAAAGAAGTTTTTTTTTACATAGTATCTTTCTAAGGAGGTTCTTACAAGGGTTGTATACAAAGAAGTTTTTTTTTTACAAAGTATTTTTCCAAGTGGTTTTTGCAAAGAAGGTTTCTTTCCAGGGAGGTTTTTTCCAAGGGTTGTATTTAAATAGTTTTTATTCCAAAGTATTTTGCAAAGGAGTTGTATTTTTCCTTCTTATTTCTTTAAAAGGGGGTTTTTCAAAGAGTTGTTTTGCTAAGGTAATTTGCAAAGAGTTTTTTTTCGAGTTATTTTTGCACTTCTTATTTCTTTGAAAGGGGTTTTTTCAAAAAGTTGTTTTGCTAAGGTATTTTGCAAAGAGTTTTTTTCCAAAGAATTTTTGCACTTCTTATTTCTTTGCAAATAGTTTTTTTCGAATGTATTTTTGCAAAGAAGTTATTTCTTTGCAAGGGGTTTTTTCAAAGTATTTTTTTCCTAGATATTTTTTGCAAAGGTGTTTTTTTTACGAAGTATTTCTCCAAGTGGTATTTTCAAAGAAGATTTCTTCCCACGGGATGCATTTAAAGAGTTTTTTTCCAAAGTATTTTAGAAGTTTTTATTTCAAGGTATTTTTGCAAAGAAGATGTATTTTTCCTTCTTATTTCTTTGAAATGATTTTTTTCAAAGAGTTGCTTTACCAAATTATTTTTGCAAAGGAGTTATTTCTTTATAGGAATTTTTTCCAATATATTTCTACAAAGAAGTTTTTTCCAAAGTAGTTTTCCCAGTGGTTTTTTCAAAGAAGGTTTTTTTCTTAGGTATTTTTTCAAAGAAGTTTTTTTCCAGTGGTTTTTACGAAGAAGATTTATTTACAAGGTGTTCTTATTATTTTCCAATAGGTTTTTTCAAAGGTGATTTATTGTCAAGAAATTCTTACCTCTTTCCAAGAAAAAATTTTCAAATGAGATTTCTTTTCAAATGATTTTTTCAAAGAAAATTTAATTCCAAGGAGTTTTTCTTCAAGAGACTCTTACAAGATTTTGATAAGGTGAAGTAAATTTCAATTCATGTTTTTATAAATTTCGTAACTGTTTTTAAATCTTAATTTTATTGTTTTTACTATAAAGTGATGATTCTTTTAATTTATCATCTATAGATTAAACAATCATGGGCAGTAAGAGAAACCATTCAAAAAAAGGTGATCGTAAACGTGATGATGATGTTAATAGAGAAAAACAAAAACTCAGATATAATGCCAAAAAAACAAGGGTTGCAGAACCGGAAGAGAGAATTATTGAAAATATAAATACAGATTTACATGATAATGTTGATGAAATGGAAATTGAAAATAGAGTACAAAAAGAACAAATTGAAGTTGAAGAGACCATTGTTGAAGATGTAAATAGTAATTTACATACTAATATCGATGAAGTCAATATTGAAGATCAAGTTCAAGATCCAAAAATTGGACAAGGTATGTATATATCATGTATTTTCTAAATTCATTTTTTATAATGAATTGTATTTTTGGATACATGTTAAATTAAATTTAACTTGATGTATAGATACTTTCACCATTGATGATGAAATGTTAGAAAACGTTGATTGCAACAAATATGGCAAAAAAATACCCATACATGCTGCACGATATCATGCTCAAAAATTTTAAGATGATGTTCTAAAGAATTATTCAATAACAGGGCAAGCACAAATTTTGAGATGTTTATTAGTGACCAAGAAGTTAGAAGATGCTATGTCATGATTCGGTATTCAGAAGGTGACAAAAGAGTCGAAATTGAAACATAATGTGATAGAAAATATAGGTGATGCAATAAAAAAAATTGGAAAATACAGGAAGAAATATATCAATGTTGCACGTAGAGCAATTCATACAGCGATTGTTTCAGCTAGTACTAAACAAAAACATTTGACAACACAACTAGCAAAAGCAGTTGACACCTCAAGAAAGACATTATACAAACATAAAAAATTCAGAATGCTAATAGATGAAAATGATGAACTTGCTTGCTAAGCAATTATTTGTAGACAACCTTACAAAGATAGAATGGGAGCAAGTGTTAAAGATATTATACGGGAATATTGGTTGGCACATTCTTGAGTTTCACCAAATTCAAGGGATGTGATACGACAAAGAGTATCACGAGGGGTATATGAAAGCAGTCCAAAACATATAATGGATATGACACAAGTACAATTGTTCAATAAATTCAAGGAAGATCATCGTGAAATTAATGTGTCAATCACAACATTTGTGCAACAAAAACCATGGTATGTTAGACCTATTAATATATGTGACACATGTTGTTGTCGTTATCATGTGCAATTTCAATTATATTACGACACGTTTCTTGAATTTGGTAAAATGTTTTGGACGAATTCACCACCTCCGCCCACAGTACGTGAATTCATATCTCAAAATCTATGTGAGAGAGATCACGATGAAGTATTTTATAATAAGAAATGTGTCAATGGAAAACATTGTCATCATTGTGGAAATCTAGTCTTATTCCACAATAAATATCCTATCGATAATGATCACTCGCTGTCAAATGTAACCATTGATTAGAGAAGATATGAATACATAGATTATGCTACAAGTTCTAGTGATGCACATTCCAAAAGAATTGATTTGTGAGAAGATAAAATATGTGTGACAGATTTTCTCAATAAATTTGAAAGTGAAATTTATAAATACAACAAGCATTCACATAGAGCACGATGGCAAGACCTTCAATTCAAACAGTCTTGTGAAATTTTTCCACCAGGAACAATTTTGTCGATGGTTGATTTTGCAGAAAACTACACATTTGCTACACAAAAAGAGATACATAGTGAATACTATCATTTTGACCAAGTTTCGATATTTGTCCATGTTTTATATAGACATTCTCAACAGGATGTTGATGGCATTGAAAGCACATGTGACAATCAAGATGTGATTAAATAATATCACTTTTATATCAGTGATGATCATACACACGATACACATTTTGTTCAGCATTGTATTGAAAGTATTTTCTACGATTCACTAAAAGGATGTGACGTTAAATTCAATGAGCATTGGATATGGTTGGATGGATGTGCGGGACAATTTAAATCTTCGTGATCATTTTATTGGTTATGTCGACTTCAGAAAGCATTGAACATTAAACATCGCTGGAATTTCTTTGCAACTGGACATGGAAAAGGTGAACATGATGGTGCAAGAACATGCGTAAAAAGAGCACTTCGAAGAGGGAAAATGAACCATTCTTCTGCACAATTTCATTCAGCTGCAGAGGTCTTCTAATGGTGTGAATCACATCTAAGCCATGATTATAATCAACAATCAAAAGATGTGCGCAGGTATGTACACGATTTTTTAAATTTACATTAATTGTCAATTTAAAAAAATGTACACTAACATCAAAAGTTGTCATTTGTGTAGGTTTTTTTAGCTTGTTGGGGTCCAAGATATAAATAGATCAATACCATACGATGGTAGCACCATACATGGGACTAGAGATTTTCACTCTATTCAAACAAAAGCCTTCAAAAAAATGTATGCATTTGACAGTAGAAAGCAATCATGCTTTTGTCATATTTGCACTAAAAATGTTGAATCTACAGAAGTTTGTGAAAACATAATGAACAACTACGTAAAACATTGGAAACACGGAGAGATTAATCCTAAAGGGAAAATGCCACTAGCAAGCGTAGAAGAATTGGAATCAGAAGAAATAGAAATATCATCTGATGGCGACAGAATTTCAGATCTTGTTAGAGAAGGTAATGATCTTACAACTGTTTTGTCGATTGTTCATTCTTTTCCATCACCTTATACATGTATATTAGTCAATTTAATTGATTTAAAAATCATAACGTCAATTGTAATTTGCACATGGGATGTTTTTCTGTGATTGCACCTATAGACAACAACGAAAATGTGAATTATTATTTGATGCGATGCACTGAAGGAAAGATGAAGTTATTGGAAGCCTACAATGACAATGGATATACATATGAGAGAGGATCCATCATTTTAAAGGGCTATTTTTTTCAGCAGACCCATATGACTGAAAATTATGTCTACTTTCAGGATTATGAACCTAATGTTATATGTTGTCAATATAGTCATTTAGTATGTGCATCTCGAATAAAATTGGTACAAGTTCCATTGAAAAAACAATTAAAAGATAAAAAATGGAAACTGTCCAAATATGACCATGAACGGATAATTGAGGACGGCATTCCATTGTGATTTTTTTAACTATATCAAAAATTAATAGATCGATGTTTTTGTCCATATCCATGTCAAATGTTGTGTACAATATATTTTTTTCTTTCAACTATTTCTATGATCTTGAATGGGAACTAGAATAAGAGTTTAAATGATCGTATTCTAGTATGCTGAAATGAATTAAAAAATTATTTGGTAATGAAAACTTTAATGTGTAATTTCGTCTTAATTCTATGTAAAATACTTTATTCGGGTCCCCATATGTCTATTAGACCACTTAAGGGATGAGATAACAAATGTGCCTGTCTCCACACTCCGCCCCGAATCTTTACTTTAAATTATCACTTATATGTAAGTTCACATAACTGAAATCATGGCAAATGGAGATAACAATCATTTGATTTTTAATCACAAGCAAGGATTCCAGGATTGTGAAGTTTATGCTAAATTAGAGCAATGATTATTTACAACAAATCGATGAAAATTCATCAAATTGTTGTCTAAAATCATTGCTCTAATTTAGCACAAGCTTCACAATCCTGTAATCTTTGCTTATGATTAAAAAACAAAAAATCATTAAATCCCCATTTGCCATGATTTCAGCTGCATAAAATGTACCTGAACATTAAAAATAGGAATCATTAGTTAAAAATTGAAAATATGAATCAGTTATACAAATTTCAATTTATCGTTTATATAAAATTCAACTTTGATGTTGAAACCTAAATTCTATATATCAAACATTCTTTCTTAACATTCCTAACATTAGATTGAACTTATCAAAACTTCCTAACATTCCTATCAAAATTTGAACCTAACATTCATTTTTAAACTTCCTAACATTCATATTTCTATCAAAACTTCCTAACATTCCTAAACTTTGAACCTAACATTCATTTTTAAACTTCCTAACATTCATATTTCTATCAAAACTTTCTAACATTTCTAAACATCCTAACATTCATTGTTAACATTAATTCATTTTTAAAATTCCTATAAAAACTTAGATTGCAAATTCATAAACATTAAATTTTACCTATCAAGACTTAGTAACATTCTTAAACTTCCTAACATTCCTATTTCTATCAAAACTTCCTAACATTCCTACCTACATATCCAACACTGAAAATATTTTACATCCTAACAAACTCACAGATTTTACATCCTAACATCCATTCATCCTTAACTTCCTAACATTTTAAACATTCATCCTAACAAACTCATAGATTTTATACCATAACTCATTCATCCTTAAAACTTCCTAACATTTTAAACATTCATTCAACACTTCCTAACATTCATTCTTAACATTCCTTACTCCTAACTTTAAATTCATAGATTTTACACCCTAACTCATTCATCCTTAAAACTTCCTAATATTTTTAACATTCAACCCTTCCTAACATTCATTCTTAACAGTCCATACTCCTAACTTTAGACTCATAGATTTTACACCCTAACTCATTCATCCTTAAAAATTCCTAACATTTTTAATATTCAACACTTCCTAACATTCATTCTTAACATTCCTTACTCCTAACTTTAGACTCATAGATTTTACACCCTAACTCATTCATCCTTAAAAATTCCTAACATTTTTAACATTCAACACTTCCTAAAACTTCCTAACACTCATTCTTAACATTTTAAACATTCTTGACCCTCAACATTCATTCTTAACATTCATTACTCCTTACTTTAGATTACACCTATCAACACTTCCTAACATTCATTCTTAACATTCAACACTTTCTAACATTCATTCTTATCATTCCTAACATTAGATTGCACCTATCAAAACTTCCTTAACATTATTCATTCTTATCATTCCTAACTTTAGATTTCACCTATCAAAAATTACTTAACATTCATTCTTAGGATTCAACACTTTCCTAACATTCATTTTTAACATTCAACATTTCGTAACATTTGTTCTTAACATTTCTTAACTTTATATTGCACCTATCAAAACTTCCAAACATCCATTCTTAACATTCCTAGCATTCCTATCATTACCATTCCTATAAATTTTACATCTACATGCATACATAAATTTAATAATACATACATTCATAAACATGCAAAAACATATTCTAAACATTTATCACACCAAATATGCTAAATAATTAACAAAAAAAAGTAGATCATTTAAAGCAAATACAGAATATGTAAATTCAATGTACATGTATATAATCCTCAAAAAACGTTCATGAACATGTGAGTTCAATGTACATATGTATAGTCCAAAAAGAAATCTCCTCGATGTCCAAAACAACTACAATCCATATATCAATAAAAAAGGAAGACGTCCACCACTATCTCTCATTAGGGCCTCCCCTTGGACTCAACCCAACTTGCAACATGTGTAAAACCAAATTATGAATATCATAAATTATTTAAACAATTTTTTTAACTAAATTCAAAAAATTAAAATATTAAACTTATATATCAAAGAACAATTCAATTATTAACAAAATTACATCAAATTCTCTAAATGCATGTCCACCACTTTCCTGCACTAGAGTCTTCCCTTTGCCTCCAAAAGATTGAAAAGACCCAAGCTGCAACATGTATAAAATCAATTTATGAATCTCATAGATTACTTAAACAAATTTAAAATAAATCCAAAAAAATTAAAATATTAAACTTATATCAAAAATCAATTCAAGTGTGAACGAAATTACCTCTGTGCCAATATCCGCATTCAACAAAGAACCTATATCCCCCCCCTAAAATTTAAATTGTGTTAATAAATAAAACATAGTGCAAACAAAAAAAAATTAAGCAATTAACTTAAAACCGAAACAAAAAAATTAAAATCATTAGCTCACAAGAGATGGTAATTCATTTAAAAAGTTTGTATCTAAAGAAACCTGCATGGATAAGTCAAATTAACAATAAAATGCATAGTTAAATTAAAAATAAAAAGAATGATAGTATATCAAGTTCAAACATAATTATAAATATGTAAATAATAAATATACCTCTCCAATATGCTCTACATTTTCACTACTGGAGAGTCGAAAAGAATGTTCATTCATCATTCTGGAAAACTGCAACCAATAAACATTCACATAATGTACTTATTACTATATATAAAACAAAAAACATAATATCATTCATATAATGTAACAAAACGTTCAATTCAAAATGAATAAAAGATTAAATAGATTGTCATATCATAATCAACAAACCTCTCCTAAACTCGATGTGTCATTGGATATAACATCTAACACTATGTCATGAAAAACCTTGGCATAAGCCCTGAGATTTTCAATGCTCATTCCATCTACCTCATCATTCATTTTGTAAACAAGCTTTTGACGAACAGTGGCACGAGCCCTCTCTCGAACCAATCCCACATCTACGGCAACTAATGTTGACGATAAACCATTGCCAACAAAATCCCTTGTAGTTGTCCCAAGTTGGGATGTGGGCTCCATCTCTGATCTTAATGCCACTAGCCTGGGTGGGAGAGATATCTGGGGTGGAGGTCGAAGAGTTGTAGGGTCTCTAAGAGAACCTTTTCGATCATATATTCGACCCTTTCCAACTCCATAAAATTCATAATGAACATCAGTATAGTCTGGCTTCATTCCTAAAAACAACTCCGCATAAAAAATCTTAGCAAAATATTGAGAAACCTCATCGTTCCATGGAAACCGACCATAGACTGCAAGGAACCGATCATATAGTAGATGTGCAAGTTCAGGGTGCTTGAAATATTGCACTTTCAACATTTCTCACTTTAGACCTTTGAAGTTAAACATTGATTTGGCGTGTTCTTTTGTTACTCTCTCCTTTATAATAGCCCACTTGTTTGGACCCATCACTTGACTCCTTCGTCTTCGCATCAAATCAACAAAACCATTTGTAGTTCATTCGAGATTCTCATATGCCTCAATGAATTTTTGCAATGATCCCAAAACTTTGTTTACTCTCTCCAAACTTTGTTTACTCTCTCCAAACTTTGTTTACTCTCTGGAGGGAGATACATAGTAGATAAATCTTTTTCCAACTTTCCGTAGTGGGATCTAAAACTTTCAAGAGTCATTTGATGATCACCACTTTCCCATGGAAGCTCCTTAGGTAAATCAGATGGATACGTTGTAATGGGTGTACAACCCTCAGTTAGTTCAACATATTGCATACTGGGTCGACCATCATCACTATGTGTAGAATGATGAGCCTCTTGGGAACCTTGCTCTACACCCTCATCCGTCTCCCTTGCTCGCTCTTCCTCCCTCTCTGTAGAATTACGAGCATCTTCTGAACCATGCTCTACTTCAAATAAAATCAAAGTTATGTGTAAACATGTACAAACTTTGCGTACACAAAAAAACAATTTGTGTACATGTATTAAAAGATTGATGTTCATACCAACAAAAGGTCGAGATCAACGTTCTCCCACATAAGATAAAGGGGAATCATTTGTACCTGTATTGCCTCGCCAATGATCTAATGAATATGAACTATATAATAAACTTGAATCTCGATGGGAAGTCGACAACCTCCGATTATCAATTGAAACACCAACTCCAGAAGAATGTGAAGACTTCCTACGCTTTCACCTCGAAGACTCCTCTCTTTCCATTTGATATAATGTCTACACTTACACAAATATCCACTCATTACATATTCAAATTATACATGTTAATTCTACAAATTCTAAGACCTAGCTGCTAAAGAGACTAAGTTATTTAATAAGGACCTATATATACCTAATATCATCTAATAGTTCTTAAAATGAGTATACCTAATATTGTTGGATGTATGAGGAATTAATGTGCCAATCTTCTAAATGTTTTTGATGTTTAAAATGAATGGAACCAATATAGTTAAATACTAAGTGAAGGTTACATTTCCTTATGTCAAAGAATGAGTTCATGAACATGTTAACTTTTAATTTAAATCCTAAATTAATATCTTAATTGATATTTTAATAATTTAAACATAAATTATATCTACAACTATTTTCATTATTCCATAGAATCATAAAAAATTGACGATTCATGGTATTATGTTTCACAAGTTTGATATGTTTCCCAAATTTTCCATATTGCACAATGGTCTTGAGTTTCAGCCTAATAACGATAACGATTCATGGTATTATGTTCCCCGAGTTTGCCATGTTGCAACCAAAGATAAACATAATCCCAAGAATGGTCACCTTTACAAGGCTAAAACTCAAGACCATTGTTTTCCATCAATTAGATTCTCAATTCAAAATGCACAATCATAAGGCATGACATTCTAAAAAAATATATACAATATTATCTCTAAAACGCAAGACCATTGTTTTCCATCAATTAGATTCTCAATTCAAAGAAAGCACTGGTTGGTAGTGGAACATAAGGTTTATAGGTGTGTTTATGGTTTATTGTTTTTATGTAAATTCTTATATTATTTCCTACACATCTTGTCATTTTATCTTCTGAATTTTGTGGATTTGTAAATATAACACATGATAAAAGGCTAGATAGTGCCACCGGTAAGTTAATAGGTAAAATCTACCTTATTGGGGCCAAACACCTAATAAAAACCATAATGAATCAAGAACTCTAAAATAATGTTCACAATATTTGCTATCTTAGTACTGACCCAATACTGGTAATAGAAGCAAATCAATAGTTATAAGTATTAGATGTGTACTAGTCTCTATGTAGGTGTAATCCAAAACAAACCTAATAGAGTTTAAGTAACTTTTGACATTGTTGTTACTATCCTAATCAAACAATTCTATTACCTACCAACACTTATTGTATCTATGAGGTTATTGGAATTACACATAACATGATGTTCATTACTGATAAAGCTCCACTTTTTAATAGAAGTTCTTCATAATTTATGGGCTCGATAGATCATGGCTATTAATGATTATACCTAGGAGGTACTATAATTCATATGAGATATGTAGATTGCATTATCTCCTAATGCTGCATGGGGAGAGATAGGTTAAAATATATATATATATATATATATATATATATATATATTATGTGATGTCAATTACGACAACTTTGTTCGTGAACAGACCTCTGTTCATGAACAGACCTCTGTTCATGAATAGAACTCTATTCATGAACAGAACAGAGTTCATGAATATTTTTCCTATCTGACTATTTTTTCTATCTAAATTTAAATGAATATCTTTCTTGAGTATAACATTCTTTTAATAATAATTAAAAATGACATTCAATGTTATGCCATAATCTATGGGTGATTAAAAACAAACAATTAACTTATAAAAACTATAAAAAAATAAAAATAAATAAATATAGGCACCCCTGTTTATAGCAGCCGAACATGTAACCGCAGACCAAACTAACGAAGCCGAACACAGTAGATAGCCCAACAAAACTTGCACACAAACAAAACCAATTAAAACATAGAAAATAACAAAAAAATTTGAAAAACGCAAATGACAATCGACTGATTACCTACGAACATAACAGCAAAGAGAAGGTGACAAACTCCAAATAGAAAGGTGGCAGATCGAATGAACCTCCATGTCAAACAAATGGCCAGGTCCAATAGGCCGGGGCAAACCAGCAGGGCCAATAGAGCAGAATCCAACCAGCTGAGCCAACAGAACAAGGCTGAACAAACATACGAAGTCGAACCAATAGACCATCCCAACAACCTGCAAACATTACAAAACATAAAAAAAAAATAGAAAAAAAAAAAAACAAATGACGGTGCTTACCTAGGAATAACCACGTCGAGAAGGTGGTGATCTCCACATTGATAGGGTGACAAATCTCCACAAACCTCCACGTCAACAACCGACGGGGTCCAACAGACCACGGCGAACCAGATGGGCCAACAACATGGAGCCAACAGGGAAAATTCTAACAAGCGGGACCAACAGGGTGAGGCCTACAGGCGAGGATGAAAGGCGACAACTACAAACAGAGCGACAGGAGGGGGTCCAGCAGCTACTAGTCAGAAGACAGACGGGGACCATCAGTCTACAGAGGAGAAAGTGACAAATATGCGCCGCGCCTGAGCTTTTATGCAGAAATATCATTTGGCCGAATAATTGTTCGGCCGAATAAACATAGAACCACTGGTCAAATTTACCGTCCGGCTATGCGTTGCATGCATTTCGAGGACACCGTTAATTTTAACGGTTCACCGTTAAATGTTATTCAGACGAATAACGGTTCACTTATTCGACCAAATAACCATATTTATTCGGCCGAATAAATATGGTTATTCGGCCGAATAAATATGGTTATTCGGCCGAATAGATTCCGCTATGTTTCTCGGGAGCTCGATTCTCACGGAAGTGTTACCCAACTTCGCATTTTCACCCAAGACGATGCTATGATGATGATCAGGATGATCATATGTGACAAGTGTCAGGATGATACTCTAGATGATATGCATCAGGATGATGTTGTGACAATGATTAGGATGATCATGCGATGATGATGTGCATCGGGATGATGTACTGTATGATGATGATCAGTATGATCATGAGTATCAGGTTGATACTCTGTGGCTGTGGATAGGTTGTGAAATAAGCATATAATAGCGCCCTGGTAGGTTTGCAGATACTCTTTCGAGGTTTTTTCTATGGCATATAATAGCACCCTGGGATATATGGCAAATGCTCTTTCGAGGTTTTTCTTGGGAGGACATATAATAGTACCCTGGGAGGTTTGCAGATACTCTTTTGAGGTTTTTCCTATGGCATATAATAGCGCCTTAGGATATCTGGCAAATGTTCTTTCGAGTTTTTTTCATATGGCATATAATAGCACCCTGGAAGATCCAATAGGTTGAGCTGTGTGCTCGTAATCATTCCTGGTATGCTCTTTCGAGGTTTTGTGGTGGTCACATATAATATCACCCTAGGCGATCAGATAGGTTGAGAAACAAGCTCATAATCAATCCTGGGATACTCTTTCGAGGTTTTGTGATGCACGTAATAAGTCTTGAGGATTCCACAGTATGTCCAATGATGATGAAGACCTGCAGGAGGCTAGGCCTACATCCAGCATGAAAAAGGGTTGGCTGGAGAACCTCCTATGACGAAAATAATTCAGAGATAGCCCAATGATCGAGATGTCGAGTACAGTAGCAATGATGATGATGATGCTCCGTGATCCAGTGACGATGATCCAGCTCCAGAATTGAAGACTTTTGCTTATATGTATTGATGACTTGTGTCAAGAGAATACCTTCCTAGTTAAGAGGGAGTGTTGATGTATTTGTAACTTCGGAATATATTCACTTGTGTATTGTATTTGTACTTTATTGTATCCCCAACGGAGATGTATTATTCCTTCGATTGGAAGTGTCATCAGTTGTACTTGCATGTGTCGCAAGACATATTGTAAGTGTCGTAACTTATACTTGATGGGTTATTAGACCACCTTGATGGGTTCGTCCCTATATGATTCATGTGGGTTAAAGGGTTATTAGACCACCCTAGTGGGGGTCGGCACAGTCAACATTATGTTAAGTGGTTAAGGTGGGGCCGACCTAGCTAAAGTTAAAAGACAAATGAAGTAGTGTATAAATAGAGAGTGTGTGTCTCTCATTTTACACCTTCTATTATTCACTCACTTCGCATTAGTGAGAGAGAGGAGGAGTGCACACAAGTGGAGGAGGAACATGGTGTTAAATATATCTATCTCTTTGGTTGGATCATTGTGATCCTTGTATTGATGCTTATTCTATCTCTGAGGAAGTTGCGGGGTTTTTCACCTTATTGGTTTTCCCCAGTGAAATTTTTTGTGTCTCTTGTCTCTTGTCTCTTATGCTTGATATGATGTACATGTTGTTCTTTCAGTTAAGATCCTAGATCTATTGAATTAAATGATTAAAAACTAACATAAAGGTCATGTACATCATGAAAAACTTGATTTTTCACAAGCTTTTTAGGTAAAGTGCTTATTCACAGATTACAAGGAATTGGGGGAGTCTGTAACAAATAGGAAATAGATAAGATCAGAGAATCTACAACATATATGGTACAAGTGACAAAAGATGCTATAACAAATTCCCCCTAATGTGTGAAGTCATAGGGGTAAATGATGGCTGAAATACATTATAATCCTTTCAAAAGTGAGAGTAGAAGTAAATAGGATATCAGTTCCCAAAAATCAGCCATAGGAGGCACTTGCAGCGGATAAAGTAAGAACTCTCTTCCCAAGGCAGGCATACCCATGATCAGGAGTAGCAAAACTATAGCCACCAAATCAACTACATTGTGTGTATATAGAAGTAGTGATCATGGACACAAAGATACATGGTCGATCCATGTCATAAATAGATAATAGACACGAAAATACAAAGTGGATCTATGTCTAAAACGGGAGATCATAGCCACGAAAAAACACAATGGATCTATGTCTCATAATCAAATGAAGATCTATGGAAATAAGACTGAACAAATTAATCTCCATAAGAACCAGTGCCAAAATATGAGTATGTGGATATCCAATGCAACCCAATTCATATCATAATGATGTGATATTATATATGGACTCGAGGTATTCAAACCAACTAGCACTGGTACGAATCTAAACTATGTGAATAGATTTCTTGGAGTCGAACATAATAAGACACCATTTGATTATGGGTCATTGATGTATACAGTTAACACATATGATCCAACTCACCAATAATGACAAGGAGAGGAAAGGTACCTAGTACAATCTAACAAGTGTGAATAGATATCTTGACGTCGAGCACCTGTAAACTCTAACAATCAGAGGACATTGATGTATTCCCACAGTTTCTAGTGAGGAAATTTTCCACTGATGACTGCAAGATCCAAGGTACTAAAAGGACTCTAGATCGCGATCCAAAAATAAATGTTTTGGATTTGATGAGATGTGAACTGTTGGAAGGATGGCATTAGGGAATCCCCCATCATCCAACACGAGGTAGTAGTAGGATGCCAAATATTTAGTGGAACAAATTGATGATTCTGAGATGTACTTGATATGGGAAGGCTGTGATACTAAATTCAAGAGTTCTAAGGATTGGCCAAGAAAGGATGAAACTTCCCTTGAATATAAGCACAACATAATGAGTGACTAAGATATCATGGATTCAAGAAAGAACATGATAGAATTTAGTGATGTATGAGACATCAAATATTTCTCCATAATGACTGGAAGATTAACCAGTTAGTGGAGATAATTCATAAATGAGTTCAAATTCCTACCGCCATACTATAACCCAAACTGCGGATAAAATGACTAAAAACATTGTGCTTTGTCCAAGGGTGATGTGACTTGATTCCAGACAAAAATAAGAACATGATTATTTCCCATCCTTCTTTTTGAATATTTGATTTTTTTTTGCCTTTTTCATATTATGAAATCTTGAAAAAGTAAACTTGAATCCTTCTTTATTTTTAACGAGCTCAAAGAAAAGATAGAAGAATTCTTGATATGCTACCATCCCATGGATTTTTTTAAAGCTCAGGTCAGTTAATTCTTGCCGATGTTTTCAATTTTAAGGAGTCTAAAAAACTTAAAGAAAACTCCATAAAAGAATGTTATAATACATGGGAATAAATGAGTGTCGAGAACAAGCGACCTAGTTCCAAGAGCATAGAACAGACCTATGCATAATGCAAGGAACATGAGAAAGATAGTGATACTCAAGGTATGTTTCTTCCTAGGAAAATGTTTCAAGTTGCAAAGGAAAAATGAAATCCAGCATAAGGCTCAAAAACACAAGCAGGGATTAATGCAATGCATTTACAACTTAAACAAAAAATAAGTAAGTCCCTGTTAAGAAATGGCCAGCATAAATTTTAAGAGGAAGAATGAGTCCTCATCGGAAGGTCAAGAAAGATCAATGTTGCAAAGATTGAATAGATAAATTAAATTATTGAAAGATACATCAAAATTTCATTGATAAAAACAATAATCCAACACGTGAAATGGACGGAAAAGAGAGGTCTTAGTATATAAAATATGACAAGAAGGTAGAAATTATAAGATACAACCTGAACCTTGTTGTGGCACCATTATAAAACTAAATTTTGAGTTCCTCCACATGGTTCTTCACATACTCAAAATCCAATCCAGCTTTCTTCCTTATGAAATATGCTCAGAAGAATCCCAAGCATTCTTTAGCATAATAATAGCTCTGAAGGAGGTCTGGAAAACAAAGTTCCATATATGGGAAAGGGCACTTTGTAGACTGGGATAACAAGGGTTCTTTATCAAATATCAAATGAACAGCATGAGGGATACTCTCTCCAATACTTAATGTTAATTTTCCTTCTCCTATGCCTCTTTTATATTGATGGGGAGGTAGTTAGGGAAATTGGAGATAGTTACTTATGAAGAACCTATAACAATTAATTAATGAAAATACACGAGATAGCAAAAATAACAGAACTCAGAATCACTTTTATTGATCGCAGGTCACTTCGAAGGGGCAACCTCCTTTGAGAAAGCTCAATACAAATAAATTCACGGAACCTTCATTGGTCTCAACACAAACTTATATACTAATTCTAGGCGCCAATACCATGTGTCAATACAAACCATGGGCCAATACAAACTATGGATCAACAATTACTACAGGATGACTTACAAAGCATATGCATCCAACAACAATATACTAATAAAGTAAATAGAAGGGTTGACATGGGTTCCTAACATCCCCTCTCCCTTAGAAAAAGATTTGTCCTCAAAGCTTTAGATGTGGGAATTGATGCAAAATCTAAAGGAGTGGTTCCCCTGTAGCATCCTTGGGTTGCATTTCAGGCCACTGACACCTTGTAAGTTTTAGGGAGGGTTGCTTGGAAGGATGTAGATGAAGAAGAACCATATTATCTGCGTTAAAATTGCACTCAGAACGGTGTTGATCGGCTTGTTGTTTCAGTCGAATTCTTGCCATGTGAAGGTTGTCCTGCATAATGAGAAGAATCTGATCGCGGTTTTGAAGAACCGAGTCAATTTCCTAAACTAGGGAGCTGCTGAGGGTGTATGGAAGAAGAATTGGTGGTGCCTATCCATAGACTGCTGCATATGGTGTCCTTTTAGATGTGGTATTGGACCACTGGAGTGCTTCTAGGAAATCCATAGAAATAGTTGTCCAAATCTGTGTAGGGGTGGGTAAGGGTTCAAGCAGTCCCGAAAGGAGTGTCATTGCACTGTTGTTGACCTGGAAGGTATCACAGTCATCCATCATCTGTTGAATTGTAATTTTCAATCCCTGCCAAAAGAAGTTACATTGTTATCGCTCATACATTTTGAGGAACCCAGAGTGCCCTACTGATGAAGAAGCATGGAGTTCATAGAAGAGATAGCCTTGTTGAATAGATTGCAACCAATTTGGAACAAGTAGAGAAATAGTTGTAAGAGAAACTGGGTCATCAAATGTGCGAGAAGGAGCCACTGCCACCATATTGTCCTTACCCTTCTTGTAAGTGATTTCATAGGCATAACCCATGAGTTGGATAACCCATTTCAGGTGTGCTGGGGAGGAGACCCATTATTCCAGGAAATTTTTCAGACTCTGGATATCAGTCTTGATGCAAAAATAATTCCCTAATAGGTATGGATGCCACTTCTGTACTGCATGAAAAATAGCCATCATTTCCTGCTGAGATGTAGATGCGGTTAAATTCTTACCGGAAAGGTATCTTGAAGGCAACAAGCCCACTGGTTCAACAAGGACACCTGCATATCTATCCAAGGAAGTAGGGGAGACCATTGATGGGTTCATCTGAATGGAATGGATTTGAGCGATGACACCATGTGAATTCTTCTTAAGGATATTTTCCAGGCAATGTGAATTGATGATGCGGAGAGACCCTTGTTGTAAGCCATTAAATTTGTGTTGTTTCCCATTGACTGAAAACTGCATCCAAAGTTCATCAAAATCCCATAAAATGGGGCCAAGTGTGCGTAACCATTGAACGCCCAAAACCACATCACATCCTCCTAGGGACAAGGAAAACATGTGAGAGAACAGGTTATAATCTTCCAGAGAGATATGCACATTGTGACACTTCCCCTTGCAAGGTAAGGTGACCCCATTGGCAACCATGACTTCAAAGTTGGAGCAAGGATAGAAAAAACAATCAGCATGTTTGGCGATCTGAGGGTCAATGAAGTTATGAGTGCTACCATAATCAATGAGTATTGTAAGAGGAAGCTTCTTGAAGAAACCTCTGACTCGCATTGTTTCGGGGGTGGTGATGCCGGATAAAGCATGGAGAGATATCTCTGGTTGTTCATCCTAAGATGGGGGGTCAATAGGCGGCTCCTGAATGTCGACCTGATCATCCATTGTATTTGGAGTTTCTTCACCAATTGTAGAGGTAGGCGGAGAAACCATAACCAAGAGATAGAGCTTGTGTTGAACACATCTATGTCCCCGAGTGAATTTCTCATCACAATTATAACAAAGCCCTTTTTCTCTTCATGCCTGCATCTCTGTTTCAGACAAATGCTTGATAGGAGTTGGTCGAGGAGATGGCAGGATGGGAGGTAGTTAAGAACCCATATTTCGAAACGGAACAAAAGTGGGTTTGGAGCACTGTTGGGCTACAATCTTGTCTTCTGCCAACTTAGCCAACCCTAGGACTTCCATCATTGTGTTGGGATAGAAAATTTTAACCTCTGACCATATTTCATCCTTAAGACCACTGATAAAACAACTCCTGTAGAATTCATCATAAAATCCTTCTGTGTGATTGGATAGTTTATCAAATTCTGTCTGATACTCTGTCACAGTGCCACTTTGACGAAGTTTAGTGAGTACTATGGTGAATTCATCAAAAGCACTAGGACCAAATCGTTTCAAAAGGATTTGGAAAAAATCTGTCCATTTTGGCTCGTCATGAGCCTTGATGTACCAACGGTACCATTGAAGGGCTTCATGTTCCAAATGAAAGGATGCAAGTGGAACTTTTTGGACATAAAAAGTATTATGCAGACTGAAATATTGTTCTGCACGATAGATCTATCTAGTTGGATCAGTACCATTGAAGCAAGGAAATTCAAGTTTCAAACCACGAAAATTGCTGGAAGAAGAGAACCCATTGGCTGTAGAAGATTCTTGCTGTCGGTGATTGTTCATGGTTGAATGCTGAAGATGGAGGCTGAGAAATTTTTCATCCATATCTTGGAGTTTGGTTTGGATGGCTGCAAGTGCTTCCTCCATGGTTTTTGCTCCTGTGCAGGTGACAACCATAACCAAGAGTTTTTTTTTTTTTTTCGGGGGGGGGGGGGGGGGGGGGGGGGGGGGGGGGAATGAATAGAAAAACACAAACAAAAGCTTATTTAGTGAAGGGAAATTTGGATTTGGGAAAAACTCGAAGGGGTAATTGGGGTTTGACTAGATTTTGGACACTTTCTGATGGACAGGGAAGCAAAAAATGGGGATTTCAGAAGCGGGGTGAAAGAATGAGAAAAATTGTCAAAGAGGGACAAAGAAGCAGAAATGGGGAATGAACACGGTGGCAAAATTTGGAGGCGAGTGGGTGAAAATTGAAGAAGTTATGGCAAACCCTAAAAATAGACAAATGTGGGATTTCTGGCTTTGGGAAGTGGAATTTGGGATATGGTCCTCAGGAATGAAATATGCAGAATGGGATTGCAAGGGTGTCAGTGAAGTTTCAACGAAAATAGAGTTAAAACAAGGGAGATATGGTGAAAAAACATCTCCCTTATTTTATTTTTTTTCGGAATGGATCGAAAACGATGGGATTCGGAACGGCTCAGAATGGATTGGAAATGGCTGGATCTGAAACGAATTTTAGAATGGATCTGAACTGGCTTTCACAATGGATCTGCAACGGCGCAGAAGTGATCGGAAATAGATGGATCTGCAATGGCGCGGAAGTGATCGGCAATAATTCAGTTGAAAATAGATATGGACCCCATGTATGTTCGGCTTCCTATCGGTTCAAGGGATTCACTCGGCCACCAATGTTGTCTGACGGATTGCATATTGGGGCAATACCCCTCACTCCACCCCTCAGGTAAAACTGATAACTGCTTTGCCACAAACGACAACTCTTGGTTTACCTCATGGGTGGCAACTAGTGAATCAGGCAGGGATCGTTGCCTTTTCCACTGGCAGGTCCTCTCAATAGACCAGCTACTTTGGGGTTCCTGTGGTACTCCTCACAATGAGTTTTAGGGCTTATTCCCAAGTACTTCCCATATTTAAGCGGATAGTTATTATTCCCAGATCCGAAGCTGCAACATATGCGAAAAAAGAATTTGGCAAAAATTTCACCCAATGAGCCCAAGAAAGTGCTCTGATACTAGATGTGAAGAACTTGCAACAATTAATTAATGAAAATACACGAGATAGCAGAAATAACAGAATTCAAAATCACTTTTATTGATCGTAGGCCACTTCGAGGGGGCAACCTCCCTTGAGCAAGCTCAATACAAATAACTTCACGGTACCTTCATTGGTCTCAACAAAAACTTATATACTAAGTCTAGGCGCCAATACCATGGGTTAATACCATGTGTCAATACAAACCATGGGCCAATACAAATTATGGTTCAACAATTACTACGAGACGACTTACAAAGCATATGCGTCCAACAACAATAAAACAAACTATGGATCAACAAATACTATGGGACGACTTACAAAGTATATGCATCCAATAACAATATACTAACAAAGTAAATAGAAGGGTTGACATGGGTTCCTAACATTACTTATGGGATTGGGACAAGTGGGAATGGTTGAAACCACGACTTTTCCCATAAAAGTAACTTATTTTTATTTTTTACCCTCGAACAGACATGTGTGTGGGTCTAGAAAGGGAAATCCATGTATACATGAATACTCAATGTAAAGGTCATGTACATCATGAAAAACTTGATTTTTTACAAGATTTTCAGGTAAAGTGCTTATTCAAAGATCACAAGAAATTGGGGAAGCCTATAGAAAATAGGAAATGGATGAGATCGGACCATCTACAACATCTCTAGGACAAGTGACAAAAGATGTTATAACAGATGCTCCCTAATGTGTGAGGTCATAGGGGTAAATGATGGCCGAAATACAATATAACCCTTTCAAAATTGAGGCGGGCATACCCATTCTCAAGAGTAACAAAAGTATAGCCGCCAAATCAACTACATTGTGCATATATAGAAGTAGTGATCATGCACACAAAGATACATGGTGGATCGATGTGATAAATAGATAATAGACACGAAAATATGAAGTGGATCTATGTCTAAAATGGGATATCATAGCCACCAAAAAACAAAGTCGATCTATGTCTCATAATCAAATGAAGATCTCTGGAAATAAGACTGAAGAAAGAAATCTCCATAAGAATCAGTGCCAAAATATGAGTAAGTGGCAATCCAACACAACCCTAGTCATATCATAATGATGTGATACTATATATGGACTCGAGGTCTTCAAACCAACCAACCTTGATACAAATATAAACTATGTGAATAAATTTCTTGGAGTCGAACATAATAAGACACCATGTGATTACGGGTCATTGATGTATACATTTAACACACACGATCCAACTCACCGATAATGAAAATGAGAGACAAGATACCTAGTACAATCTAACAAGTGCGAATATATGTCTTGGTGTTGAACACTTGTAGACTATAAAAATAAGGGGACATTGATGTTGATGCAGGGCCATCCAATCCCAAGGGAAACAGTCGGGCATGACCAACAAGGATTCCCAGAGGACTGTTGACAACCTCTAGGATGAAGGGCGATAGTCGACGGAAGGTAGATGAGTTGTGGGGTTTCCGACCAACTGAGGTCCGTGGCCAAGAATCAGACAGAGTAATGGAATGGTCGAAGAGTTATATCGACTAAGGGACAAATTAGTTGGGAGTCGAGAGCGACCAATGAAGATGGTTTGAGGACCGAGAAGAAAAATCACTAGAAGATAGTCGATGAGGATTGTTTGAGATGGAGGCTAGACAGAGTGACAACGTGATTCACTTACAGAGGATGAATTCCTTCTGGCAGAAGAGAGGGATAGTTGTCAATGAACGACCAAGAGAAGACTTAGGTCTAAGGACCAAGTTGCATCAGATTCGAGGATAGTGAGAGGACTAGGTGAGTCGGTGACGACGTCGGTGTAAAGGATGTCGATACATCAGAGTGGTTGAAAAATGAAGGTGATGAAGACTAAAAGGGATCGTAGGGATCGATGGCTAAGTCATTGAGCTAGTTCGATGTAAGAAGACCAACCAGTGAAATGATCGTGTGCATGAGAGGAAGGAGCCGACGTAGCATGGCGATGACTGAGTTACAGTCAAAGACGAGATCAACTACGATTGAGAAAGAAAGAAGTGAAGTCGAGTTGTTGGATCAAATGTGACTGAAGGAGAGGTTAATGAAACTAAAGTTGTAGAAGAAGTGTCATACAGAGGATCGACAAAGTGGGTTGAGTGTAAGCTGACCATTCAAAGTATAGTTGGTTGACGGAGTACCAACTGATCCTAGGAGGACGAGTCGAAGATGATCAACAGAAGAAGGTTGACCAGAGGGATTTTCAATGACCATTGGTACGAGGGATACTGAAAGTCAAAGCAATGTAGTCGAGTAGGAAGCTGTCGAAGTAGGGTCGACAGGAGTGGAAGTTGAAGGAAACGAAATTTGAACATCGACACTGATGAAAGCGACAAAGTCCAAACGAAGGGGATGGGGCGGATTGGAATCCATGGAGACTAAGTGAAACCAACAAGTTACGTTGAAGACTGGAAAAGCACATAATGTTCAACATGTCATAGAGGACCTTGATAAGACCGGCAACTATAGCAAATTCAAAGCGGTGCAGGATTCAAGGAAACAACTGTTGAGGGTTGTTGAGGAAGTTAATGGAAGTTAAGAAGGTGGTTGAGACTAGGCTAGGTGTCACCACACGAGGAGGTATTGTAGGACGGTCAGGGGCACTGATAACTGTAGGACCATCAGGTCAGAGGTCGAGCGGTGGACAGAGAAGGACGTCTTGGGGAACATAGTGAACCTTGGCAGCAGCAACAGATCAGAGTAGAAGACTGGTGTGGAGGAACAAAGGAAAGGGTCTTCATCAATCCATCATCAATATTTCTTTTGTTATTCATAGGATTGGAAGACAGAGAGGATCACACACAAGGATAAACACACTTAGAGAACAGAGTTTTACTTCTATATATTGTAATAGGCTAAGGCCGACTTGTTTATTTTCTTTGTATGTAACATTGTAACCGATTCAAGTAATAGAAGCCAAATTCTTGGCATTTCCAGTTCACATCTAGTTTTTGTGAGCACACTGTGTGTTTGTTGTGTGTTATAGTTAAGCAAGAGGTTCTGACCGACCCACCCTTGTGCCAGATGTATTCCCATAGTTTCTAGTGAGAAAAGTTTCTACTAATGAATGCAAGCTCTAAGGTACTAGAAGGACTCTAGATCACGATCCTAGAATAAATGTTTTAGATTTGATGGGATGTGAACTGTTAGAAGGAAGGAATTAGGGAATTCCCCATCATCTAGCACGAGTAGTAGCAGGAGGCCAAAGATTTGGTGGAACAAATTGATGATTCTGAGATGTACTTGACATGTGAAGGTCGTGATACTAAAGTCAAGATTTCTAAGGATTTGCCAACACAGGATGAAACTTTTCTTGAACATAAGCAATACAACACAATGAGTGACTAATATAGCATGGATTCAAGAAAGAACATGATAGAATTCAGTGATGTATGAGACATCAAGGATTTCTCCATAATGAATGCAAGATTAACCAATTATTTGAGATAATTCATAAACAAGTTCAGATTCCTACAACCATACTATAACCCAAACTGTAGCGACAATGACTCAAAACATTGTGGTTTTTGTTGATGTATATGTAACTTTGGAATGTATTTCATATATATATTTAGTGTACCCTTATAAGAGATGTGTTATTCCTTTATAAGGAAGTGTCGTCATTTGTATTGACAAGTGTCGCAAGTGTGTTAACTTGCTGATGGGTTATTAGACTATCTAATGTGGGTGTCGGCTTGAAATATATGTAACTGGGGTTATTAGGCTAAGTTAGACAAGTCAGCCCCATAAGTAATTAGGCAGGTCAAGACAAGTATAAATAGAGAGTCAGGATTCTCTATTTTCATCATCTTAGAACTCACTCTTCTCTCACTCAGAAAGTGGCGCACATTGGAGGAGGAGGATCAGCTGCATAGTAGGATACTATCTATTGTATTTGGTTGTACTTTGGTTTATCCATTTCTCTATCTATCTCTAAGGAAGTTGTGGGGTTTTTCACCGTAGGGTTTTCCCCACAGAAACTATGTGTGTCTATTGTCTCATGCTTTTGATTCTTGTAATGCTTGACATGCATGATATGATTGTTATGCATTGATATACTGTACATGTTATTCTCTCAGTAAAGATCCTATAGCATATTGAATTAATGCTAAAAATCTAACATGGTATCAGAGCTAACCTGAGAAGAAGACACTATGTAGTTGCGGAAGCTAGGGCTTCTTGTTTTTGGGTTTCTCTCCATAGATTTTGGAAAAAAAATATGATGGATTGACTCTCCTCAGCAAGGTGAATCTATCTGTCCAATCAGAATTCAATTCTAAACACTTTCAGTTTTGGCCCTAAAAAATAGGGTTTCCTCAAAAATAGGAATTTTTGAAATCTGAAGACACAGCTGGAAGCTCATTGGAAAATCAGAAGCTTAGAGCTTTGAATCAAGATTTTTGGTTGGGTAGATCTCCAGGAAACTCAAACCCTAATCCGGCACCAGATCCTTCAGCAAACAAGTGGTAAGAACCAAATATTTTCTATTTCCATTTGAAGTACTCTTTAAAGATGTCTCACCACACCAAGCTTGAGGATAAGCTTGAAGGAGCTGATAACTTTTGAGCATGGAAGTATAGGATTGGGTTAATCCTTGAAGAACATGAGTTGGATACTTATATAAGTGAAGAGGTCCCTGTCCCAGAGGGAGAAGAGGCTAAGGCTCTTCACAAGAGGAATTTGGTTAAGGCAAAGAGGATCATTGCTGATTCTATTAAAGATCATATCATTCCCCATGTGTCATCCCTAAAGACACCAAAAGAGATGTTTTATTCCTTGACCAAATTATTTGAACACTAGTACAAAATGAGAGATAAGTGACTAGGCGACCAAAACATTTGGTCACCATGGTTTTTTCAAGGGATAAATGACCAAAATTGAGAAATTTTAAGTGAGCTAACTAAAAATGACCAAGATAAATGACCAATTTGGTCACGGGATAAGAACTAAACTAAAAATGACCAAGATAAATGACCAGTTTGATCACGGGATAAGACTAAACTAAAAATGACCACATAATAATTGGTCATTTATTTGGTCATTTGTAGTTGTGTCACTCCAACAATGGAAAATTTCAATTTTGCCAATGAATTTGTACAAATTACTAAATTTTAACACTACAGATGGATTCAGAGACCCTCTACAAGAGGGCTATGAATCCACTTGCAATGTTAAAATTTAGTAAATTGTAGACCCCCTCATGTGTCATAACTAAACAATTGACACCAAATTAGCTTATAAATTCTATGCATTAAATTGTGCAGTCACTCGACAAATATGGAAAATTGACGTAATTTTGACAATGAATTTCATGAGCAATATTTTACTAAATTTTAACACTGCGTGAGATGGATTCAAAGACCCCTAAACTAAATAGAAATCAACTATCCACTTGGAATTCCTCATCCATTAATTGTGGGATCTTCACACATTCCATTGGCATCCAAGAAGGTTGTTCATGTCTTTAATATATATTGGATGTAGAAAACCATATACGCCACATATTTATCAATAGAATGCTTGAACCCCATATTATCAACATGTAACCTTAGTGACTAAGTCCATTCTATCATAGGATCACTCTCACCATTCTCATTTGCATTCTTCAATCCTATGTGTTTGAAATTCTTGATGTGTTGAGACATCTCTATAGCTATTAATTAATTAATTATAGATACACCAAGTAGGCTTGCAATCTAACCATTTGTTTTTTGGCAAATGCATACAAGTTCTTATATATGGATTGAATTACAATGAATTCAACATATTTGAATATGACACAAGGGTTTGTAGACTTTGGATAGATTCCATCCATCACTTCCCTCATAAAATCATCAACAATGTATCATTATAATTCCTTCCAAAAATTCTAGACAACATGCAAATGGTCGCTCTGGGCTTGAAAAGGAGTACTAATGATTTTTTTTCTAATTTCTTAAGAAAATGAACTATCACCATTAACATATAAAACATTAATATATAAATATAAAAATTCATATATAAACAAAACATTAATATATAAATTCACAAATATAAATTAAAACCAAATTCTATGTTATTAAAACACATTTATGATATCATATTGTAAAAAAAAAAATCATATATAAATATAAAAATTCATATTAAACAAAACATTAATATAAATTCAAACCAAAGTTTATGTTATTAAAACAAATTTATGATATAATATTGTAAATAAAAAGAAAAATCATTAAAAAATGTTAATACACATGTTCAAGTTGTATTGGAAACCCCTGTAATTTGGTCGCCCCGCCACGATTCTAGAGTATGTGACCATGTGATGATTTGATGATGGCCGTGAAACCTATAACAATATAGCTTGATCTACTCCACTATGCAAAGATTTGGCTCCATTGATGCAATTTTTTTTTTTTTTATGATGGTCATGAAACCCATAACAATATGGCTCGATTGACTCCACTACATAGAGATTTGGCTCCATTGGCGCCAAATTTTTGGCCATGACTCATCTTGCTCACCAATGAAAAGTCTAAATTTTCTCTAGGATTTTATTATGTTCTTGACGTTCCACATCATAGATTGCTCAAATTCATATTTCTTCAGGAAAAGAGGGCATGATGAAGAGGGCATGAAGAGGGTGTGAAGCATCCATATGCACATCATGAGAGTCGAGAGCAATTCCAACACCATATGCAAATGCTGAATTAGCAATTTCCATAGAAGTACTATTCATTTCCTGGCTTAATATTACCCTCCTTAGTTTCGAGCTTCCTTTTGAATGCTAAACCAAATTTCCTTTTGAATGCTAAGCATTGGTAACATATTTCAAATCTCATCCTTAACCAAATTTCTATCAACATCAAGAGTTTGAGCTATCGAATTCGGCCAAAATTGGAGGAAATTGTCTTATGACTTCTTGAGCCATGCTAAGGCTAAAAATCAGTGCGCTTTATAATGTCTTCGTATTGCTTTTGGTAGTTATAAATCCTAAAAATACTACCCGCTATTGTCAGCTACTAGGGTTGTTGAATTCCCTATGCATCTCTCTAACATTTCGGGTAGGGATTTGGTAGGGAGGCTCTGAACAAGTGTAATTTGGGATTTTGGGGTTTGAGTATGTGAAAATTGTATGATGCATGAGATGATACATAAAAAGAATTGCAGAGGTTATGGAGAATATTTTGTGGGTTATGGCGTGAAAACTTAAAAATTTATTGAAACTAAATGCATGGTTTTGAGATTTGGATCTCCGATTTAGGGTTTTAAGCTATGTTTCCCCCTTCTCCCCCAAAATATTTTGTACAAGGATTGGAAGGCGAGAAAATTATTGTATAGTCATTGGTTAAAGGTTATATTCTTTAAACCTCAGGGAAACCTATTTTGGAGTTTGGATCTTTGAGTGTTGTCGCCTTATAAGTCTCTTGAGCTCTGAAATACAGTGGTATTAAGTCGTGGAGCCTAGGAATGGGCATAAGAAAATTTCTATTGGGTTTGAACTGATGACAACTAGATAAATATGAAAGATGTGGGGGTTTTGATTTCATGGGTTTCCGATGAAGTGGGGTATCTGGGGTATCTTTGAGATATGTTTTAAATTTTGTTAAAAGGCCCGAATCCATTAGCCTATTTTGAGATATTCAAAATGAGCAGCTTTGGGGTATTTCTTTTTACATGTTATTTTTCATCCTTGATATGCCTGGTTTCAACAACGATTTTAGAAAATTATTTGATTGGTTGTGGGAGAGTTCCAACACTACCCTAAATGGGAGGAATTTTGTTGAGTATTCATCTTCCAGAAATGTCACATTTCTCCCCATTGGGATTTATGTTGTGAAAATGAGCATGAAATTGAGTGCCCCATATGATGATCTCCATCTTCAACAAAATGGGCAATCACAACTTTAAAGTTAACAACCCTAGGTATCATTATGTTCGTATTCATTTTTTGTTGCATTTGAGCCAAGGATTTTTTGTTTTCTAATTCTAGTAGTTCCTATAGTCATTTTGTTAGAGATTCATCATTTGACACATAGGTTGCATCCACTACGAGAAAGCTCAAGACTTGGAATTTTGTAGGTACCACTACCTCTTTGTCATACACCAGATTTAAATTAGTATGCTTGGTGAGATTCTTAATGTTAGTTTGGTATTCCCATAGCAGTGATGGTATATGCTCATCCAATTATTCCTTGTCGACAACACAAATCTTAATAAACCCATGCTTCAACATCTTATTGTGGCATCCATTGTGTTGTTAATGTTTATTGGATGATAACAATCACTGATAAGGTTCTTTATCAGGAATGCATTGGTGAGCATATCATTCAAGGTTGCATGTCAATAACGATAGTGCCATGAGAAAATAACTCCACAAAATTCTATTTACATAGACTCTCTCATGATTCTACAAGAGATCTTTTCTCTTTATGCTACTTCTAGCTACTAGCATGACATGAACTCATTAGTGTTTCTCGCCTTACAAAGAGATCTATCATATGTATTAAAACAATTATTTCTTGCTATTTTCTTGGTTGGATTTATTATCTCTCTTCTTATTGAAATCATATGAGCTAAAGTTTCTATGGTGGTATGCCTTACAGAGTTACTTACTTAATTGACATCACAATTAGGTAACCAGGGATATTAGCATAATGAGAAATGATCTATGGTGTTACATTTTCTCTATATGCTCTCCCTAAGTTTGACAAGTCAATACAATGGTTAAGGTAATACTTAGGGAAAACCTACAAGAACCTTTCTAATCCTTTTAAATATTGAGAACTTTGATTGCTACTTCTACCAACCATATGAAATGTTGATAAAGAGAAAAATGGATTCGAACCCTTAACCTATGTCTTTTTAGACTCATATTCTACCATTGAATCTAGTCTCCTCATGAAAAAATGATTACTTGATTGACCAACCATCTCAATATGATGTAACCCCTACGTCCTTATAAATATAATGGTTAACCCACAATGTCAACCCTCTATATCCTTATCATTAGCAAATGAAGAGGTTTATACCTAGGTTTATAGAGATATTAATTCTTTTCCCCAATTTTCTTTCCCTCCATCTTAATTTGAGTTTTTAAAATTGGCTAATATTATAATATAATATATTAAAAACATATTATATATTATATATAATCATAAAAACATATATAAAATTGGTTAATATTATAATATAATATATTATAAATATATTAAGAACATTTTATATAATACTTATGGATTATATATTATAATATATAATCCATAAGTATTATATAAAATGTTCTTAATATATTTATAATATATTATATTATAATATTAACCAATTTTAAAAACTCGGATAGAGGGAAAGAAAATCAAAATGGAGGGAAAGAAAATTGGGGAACGGAAACATTCAGAGAAATAAATTTGGGGAGTTTTGACAAAGTTTTGGAGGCTCTTATTATAAATATATTAAGAACATATTATATAATACTTTAGGATTGTATATTATAATATAATTTTAAAGTATTATATTATAATATTAATCAATTTTAAAAACTCGAATAGAGGGAAAAAAAATCAAAATGGAGGGAAAGAAAATTGGGGAACAGAAACATTCAGAGAAATAAATTTGGGGAGTTTTGACAAAGTTTTGGAATCGACTCTACCTTTGTATTGTGTTTTGTCCGTGGAGGAATTTTGTTAAAATCTTTGTGAAAGTGGAAAAATGAAGGAATAATTAAGCGTAGAGCCATAGATTGCCATCTTAGGAAAGAAGGGCCATAGGTTGTGACAAGAGAAGCAAAGAATCTTCTTTGCAGGGTTGCTACAGACTACTCATGGAGACTGCTCCCTATGTGGCAAGATAAGCAAAGAATCTTCTTTGCAGGGTTGCTACAGACTGCTCGTGGAGACTACTCGTGGAGACAACATGATGGAATGAGCCATGAATTTTACAGTAAATACCAATTTTGGTTGCAAGAGTTATTTTAGTTACTAATCAACATTGCAAAGAAATATTTTTGGAATCCATTGTTGTGGAAGGATTTCACTGCGCGCTGATCTACTTCCCCTGTAATTCTTGGGTCCATTCCAAGAAGAATACCCCAAGAAAATAATCTTCTTCATCAATCAGGTTAGTGACAATGTCCAGACTTGACAATGAATTTGCAGAATTTATCATGTTTTTAAAGACTGGGTTTACTAGGGTTTATCTAGCTTGCTGCACAAAATGTTTTATTGGTCTGTCATGCGTTGTATTCATAACATAGGTCAAGTGAATTTTCGTAATGAGGAACTAGGGATAAGGTTAAGAAAATGAAATTATTTTCTTGATCTCAGCATATCCTGTGGGCTCTATGAAAGAAAATAAAACAGGTGTACATTTGTTATCCTCTGGCAGCTCAAAAAGCTACACACACTTTGAACAATTCAGAAACTGTCTTGATTTCTCTGATTACCTATCCAGTAATGGTTATAATTCAACATAGGATTTTTTCTGCCATGCAAAATGGTAAGACAGGTGGTTCTAGTGGATTATGCCTCGAGAGGCTTATAGAAGCAGCGATAGAGGATATTTCAAGGTGTGATTGACTGTTGGGATAATCCTCTTGTGGATGTCAACTATGTTGGTACTGTTATCTTGCGGGTGAAGTGCTAAGATATCATTCAACGCAAGGAAGCTCGACAATAGGAGGGCAAGGGTTTTACCCCTCCTAGTGAACTAACCGTACCCCAAACCGACTTTTGTTGATTGCTCCATGTTCCTTACCAGACGAGTGAGATTGAGATTGAAACATGTTTGTTACTTAAGAGCATACCCACTCACTTCCACTAGTAAGCAGAGCCCCATTCCACCAATCATATCAACAAGTAAATCCATCCATCATAAAACTTATAGAAAAAAGCAGATTTACAATGGTAGATATTACCAAACCTCAGATCTGAGTTCCATATAACAAAGTTAGGGCACGTTCTGAATAAATTATACCATAATCTTCACGAATTAGACCAACAGAAGTGCCTATGGCAGGCAGCAAGAAAGTCAGGATTCAAAGTGATGCTATGACAAAACCCAAACATGCTTATATTGGAATCCTTTTTAACAACAATTGATAATGATTATATCCAGTTGGATAGTGGCGGCTTGTACTCAGATTTAAACATTTGAAGGTCTGAATATTGTGATTTTCCATCCGTGGTAAAGTATGCTAGAAAATGAAAATAGATTTGGAGGTTTGACCCTTGTAGAATAACTAGAACCGGATGAAGTTAAAATTGGGTATGAAAAGTTTAAATTGATGTTACAGCTCATTTTTAGCTTCCCAAGCAGGGCACATGGACATTATACGCACACGTCTGGTAAGCTAGAAATTTTTCATAATTCATTTTGAATATTGGTTGTGCTTTTCTAGCTGTAATGATTTTGATCAAATCTCCGACATGGATCAAGAAATTATTTATTGTTTTTTGGATAGAAAATTATTTATTGCTTGTCCATGAATTTTTTATTGTTGTGTTTTGGATAGAAAATTAGGTGATGCAGGAGCATCTTTGCTTCTAACGAGGAATCTATGAGTTGACTAGACCTAAGGTCTCGATGGTTGCCAAAGAAGAGTATTTTGTAAAAATATTGTAAAACGTTTCATTAGTTTCAAGCTTTCTAGAAGTTTCTCAAGCGATTATTCATAGATATTAGGTGTCAATTGAGGTAATGAGTCACTGCAACTAACTCCTTAATTGCTGGCAGCTTTCGATGGAGTTCGGAGTAACTGAGTTATTAGAGGATACGATTGAATTCTATTTTTAGGTAATCAGTTGCCAAATCTGTTTTAATGAGCTGGAAGTAGAAATTCCATGAATAAAATATGTAAGCCCACAGGTCAGAAGAAAAATGAGGGCAGAGGTATAGGAGGCACAGAAGAGAGGCAAAGGTAGAGTGGCCAAGGAAAAAATGCACTCATCTGGAGTGATCATGCTATTGATGTAACAGTCAATTTGTTAATAAATATTGTGTGTGTTAAATAAGGAATTAGTATGACTGTGTGTACACTTCTCTCTCTGTTAATGTTTTTAAATAGTTAACTCGGGAACGAGTAATATGGAATTGGATATATGTGTCCCCTGTTAATGTGTTATACTCTATGTATGAGGGGTTTGATTTGGGAACCAGGTCGTGTCCCTGTTGGGCCAAGCAAATTTTCCCATCTTGGGTTGATGAGGCCATGGTGCAATAATTTGTGTTTAATGAAGCATTCTCTAAAAATGGAAGTGACTGTGTTTGGTAGAATCTTTATATGGTGGTAAATGGTGAACATTCCTGATTTATATTGTCAATGGAATAATTGTTTTTGTATGAAATAGGGGATCCTGATATTGTTGGCTATCTGTGCAAGGATTACTTGTGAAACTAATAATTGTAGACGGATACAGAAATTGAAATAACATTGCCGGAGTTGCTTCCAGATTTAGGAATGTGCCCAGCTCTGGAAATCGTGGCAACTTATTGAATGTTGCGCTGAAGATTGGGGAAATAAATATTTTAATATTCTGCTGCATCATCAGGTTGAGAAACACTAGGAAAAAGGTGAGGAAAGGACCATATGCTCTTGGAGAAATGACGTCGAGTGGTAAGCACTTTAATTCCAGGCTTTACTTTACATGATGAAAGGGTTTACAAAGATAGATTCGATCTCTTGGGCATCGAATTCTGTTATTAGATTAGTGTCATTAGGTACAAAAGAAAATTCTTCAGTGATAGAGTTTTTATTATTTCTGCTAGTTAAATAAACAAATTAATGTTGCCTTCATTGATCTGGAACGTAATTGTGCTATATTCATGTGGATTCAAAAGAGGACGTTTTCCATAGTTTTCCTTGCTGAAATCTAGTTGTTATTTGCATTTCACCTTTAAAATACAATTACCGGATTACCCTGAAGGTTTTTGGTGCTTCTATAACTTGGAAAAGGGTAAATTTCTTTCTGCATCCATTGGATTGTGCCAAATTTACTTTGCAGGATATCAGAAGAATACTGAAAAAAATGCCTTAGTAAGTTAGTACCCTTTATCCTACTCCTAAATGGCTCGTCATGAGCAAGCATTAAAATGTAAAGATGTTGTATGTAGTCTCCAGGAAAAAAGTATGGGTTAATGAGTTGCTCAAAACATTCCTTTTCACCAATCCATCTTTCATTTGAATTTTCGCCCTGTTTGTGGTTTAAATGGAAGTCTTCTATGTTCAATGTCTAGTCAAGCACTGAGGGACTGATTAAATTCTGGGTTTTTGTTTTATTTTGAACTTTTATGATATTCTTGAGCATGCCGATAAGGTGTGGATAGAACTAGAAGGCTACAGAAAGAATCTAGTCCGCACTGAAGCTATATTTGAAAAGTCTATGACAGTGAAGAAACCAGAGGGGACATGGCCATTGCACAGGATAAAAATTTTGGGACTCGTGGGCAAAAATGTGGACTCTTTATATTTCCACACACAGAAAATTGAGGATTTATATGTACAAGTGACACTACAGTACTGAATAACTTCCATTAATAATAATTGTGTATAAATTTTTTTAAGAGCCAGAGTATTTATAATATTAATTATTCTTCATTAAAAACATTCCACCTAGGATTGACTAATTTAAACTTTGTGGAAAGCATAATCTTTGAGGAAGTTACCATTTCCAGTCTGTTGAGAAGCAAGAAAGAGTAAAAAGTAGTGATGAAAATCTCAAAAGTAACTCAAAGGAATCAACATGGCATGAGAACCTGCTTGAAACAATGCAAAACATCTGGTCTACTTTGGCTCAAACGTTTTGGATGGCTGGATGGAAAATACACCAAGTGCAATGCATATCTGAAAAAAAATACACAAACAAGGCCTTAAATGACCTCTAGAGTCCAAAAAATAGCATGCTACAAGCTACTACGTGATCAACACAATCAATTATCAAAGTCAACACAACTGCTGAGAATTGGATCCTCATCTTGAAATACAGGATCATCCTCTGTATTGGACATAGCGGAATTCTCATGGACATATCTCATTTTAAAACACAAAAAAAACCTATTCCAAAACCTTTAGACTCGTTGGTATTTGTCCTCGTTGTGTCCAACTCAAATTGACATCTTATATAATTCCTCGATTTACTCCTGTACATTAGCTCCTATCTAAATTTCAACATCTTCTTGACCAAAAAAATGTAAGCTCGGTGATGCTCTGTTGTTCTTATTTTTGTTTTTATAGAACCTTTCAGTAAATCGGCCTGCAACTGAGCCAATTTACTGTGTGTAGAACATGAGCATTCTATTTAAATTACTTTATAAGCTGGTGGTCCCTCGCTCGGTACCAGCCACCACCTCCAGATGAAAGTTCAGGATGGACAAAGCTACCTTTTGTTGTAATTTATTTATTATTTTAGTTTGTGTGGGACTGCACAAATTGAGGGGGAATATTTTGCTTTTAAATTGTTTTTTGCATTTTTCTTTTAAAAAATTGTGCAGGCCCGTAGATGACTGGTTTGGAATTGAACTAGCTGGTTTGGTATATCATTTGGAGACATACTATACAGAATATCTCTACCCTATTTGTGCGAGACATTTCAAGAGGAAGAGGAAAGCACTAAAGTCTGATCACCATGGTTACAGGTTTATATGCAAATCAACATCTCTAGAGACACAGACAGGCCAGAGGCCATCATAGCAACAACATAATTACTCTAATTTAATATTTAACAACTATTTAACATTACTCTAAAATTGCTTATTTACGAACAGGTATGATAAAAAATGTTCACCATTGGGAGCAGGGGGTGAGATACAAACAGGCCAGAGGCCATCATAGCAACAACATAATTACTCGACTTTAATATTTAACAACTATTTAACATTACTCTAAAATTGCTTATTTACTAACAGGTATGATACAAAATGTTGGCCATCGGAGCAGGGGGTGAGTATACACTCTTATGAGTGCGTGTGTACTATACAGTGTATCATACCCATGGAAAATGATTTCTCTGATAGCATTTGTTAACATCATTGCAAAACCCATAACTTTTAGGTAAAAAAATAAAAAGTTATGAGTTTCAAGTTTTCAACTTTGTAACCATCTCTTGCTGTAGAGCTCCTCCCGCATTAAAACACTTTCTGAGAATAAATATTAAATAAAGATCATATTTTTAAAATGGGCTATCAGGGAGTGATTGTTATTAACAATGTGCACACTATATGTACATATTTGAGTGTATATAACAGTGTTTGTGGCCATACACCAATATTTCACATGATAGTGCCTATAAATATGGGCATCTGTGTGTATACATAAAATTTAGAATATATTATGTTCCATTAAGATTGGTAAAAGTTATCCACACAGTTAATAAGAAAACTTAGCTAATCTGATTTACCCGAGTTCGAATCCCCTTAGTGTCTTGAATCCCCCTAGTGACATGTTTTTCCCTAGTGGCTTGATTGGGTCTGGGTTTGACAATATACCAGCAATATCACTCCCACATTTAGCCCAAGGATTAGGTGCAATACTCTCTGCCAACAGGTTTACTAGGGATGCCATCTATAAATATTGGGAAGCCTCTCTCAGTTTGGGTGGTACTAGATATTTCCAAACATTAAACCCAATAATTAATCACACTAATTTATATTGGCAGTTTATTAAGTATATCACTCACACATTTATGGATCTATTCAGCTATGTTGCACTGGTTTTCAGGATTGGGGGATGACAAGTACTGGGGGACGTGTCCCCAGGACGACTAGAGTGCACCCCCAGATTTATGAGGGGTTGGCAAGTTGTGGATGACAATAATATGTGTGTAGAAAATAATAAATTTTAAAAATATTTAGAATTAACCATAAACATTTATAGCTGCTTCTAAAGATAATAGTCTATACTATATAGTATTATGTACATCCTTTATACTTACCACTTCTGAGAAAGCTCAAGCAATTAAAAAAATGGTTGAGTCACATCCCTTCATTGGAACATGTAGCTCTTTTTGATTTGCAATTATGGTCCATGAAGGATATATGAGATGAATGCCTGTCTTTGTAATAGCCTTTTTTTCTCATATTTCTTGTTTATGATGATTATGTTAAAAAGCATTCCCTTCTCAATGGTTTTTGCAGACTTTTACACCTGTGTTGAAAATTTCTAAAAACACTTTCGGATATGCATGCATGCATTATGTAAAGAGATTCGATTCAAATATCAGATTAAGAAGGTGATTGAAAAGGAAATTATGCAACATTTAGTACCCAATCTGAGTCACTACTATCTGATTGTTTTCACAATGCTTGAGGTTGGGAAGGTGGAAGAACTGGATTTGAATAATTCTTGGTCACCCATGTACAATATGTGAAAACCAAGATGACCCCAAAAAAGAGAGAACAACAACAAAAATAACAAGAAGGATCAGACCATTGAGATGTTACATTTCTTGGTTTGTTGAAATGGAGGTGCTATGGCTGCTAGATGTCCTTTTGAATTAGTTATTGTGTGAAGTTTGAAGATAAGCATGCTTATTTACCCGGTACATATTTTGTTGGAGGTTTGGAACAATGATATCATTTTGTTTGAACTAGAGAGAAATTGTATGGGATTCTTTATTTACATATATTAGTTAGATATTTGTATATGAGAAAGTTGCTAATTTGCCTGTGCTTGAATTACCAACTGATTTATTTCAATACAATTTACCTACTGGGAATTGCCTATGCTTAAATTTTAATTCAAAGCCGGTAGACTTAACCTCTTGAAGGAACACCATATCATGTTGGCTTAAAAACACCTCACAAGTTGCGTATTACTAGGGATTTTATTATTTCTTTTATATTAATTGTATGTATGTTTTGTTGTCCAGGTATTTAGTTATATTATTAATCATTTTTAACCTTGAATTCCAAGAGTAACCATGGCTTTGTCTTTGGATTATGAGGGTACTACTAATTAGTCCCACAAAGCAGCTAATGAATGCAAAGATATATATAAGGCAAGCTTCTTATCTTCCTTCTCAAAGAAAAAAGCTTATTATTTTAACTTGAGTCAGAGTCATGGAAAAAATTCTTTTTTTAAGATTAATATTGGGTTATTGACATATTTAACTTTTTGCATATGCTTTCAGAAAGATTTGAGGTGGAAAAAAAATTACTTGGAAATAAACTTACATCTAAGTCAATGTTTTATCCAAGTATATAGGGATCTGTAATGCTGACAAGTTCCCACAAATGTTCTTCAAATCATTTGGATAATTGCTTTCCACCTGAGATTTTTTGTTCCTCTTCAACTCTTGATTTCTGGGTTCAGATTCTCCCATTATCAGACCATAAGAGTTTGTGTCTGGACTTGGTATTGCTTAAATCACTCTCAGAAAGACTTCTTCCATATACCAAGGATCAGCATCAGGTGAGTTGTCTGTAACTTAACATGGCTACAAAGAACTTTGTAATTCTTGTTTCTTGCAGATAAAAATAATTGTACAGAAAAAGCCATTTTTTGATATTTTTAAACTGTACAAATATTTGGGACCATCGAAGAAGAAATTACATTTTCGGATTTTTTTCCTATTGTTACTAATATTTTGTATTTCAGTTAGTTTAATTTGTCAGTGACTTCTGCTAGGTGAGGAAACTGCCAGTTCGTGGGTTCATATTCTTAATTGCTGAATCGACTAACCTCATTTTTTTTCTATTTTATCTTGTCTGGTGAAACTTCTAACTTGTCATTTAATAACATCAGGTTACTTTGAACATGGCTGAGGCTTTGAGTAGGCTAATTCCCTTTGGTCTGCAGTCAACATCGAGATCACCTCTAGAATTTATACCACATCAGACACTTTTGTGGTTGTTAGATGCTCATCCTATGGACTATATTGGTAAGTATGATCATTCTTTGTTAACTATCTATCTATGTATCAATCAAGATATATACTTATTTAGGCAAGTATTATGTGTGTGGAATAGATATCTTTGCAGCTAGTTTGCTTGGTAATGATATGTGCATCTCAATTTTTTGTTACATCCATAGTTTTATGTAGTACCTCATTTGAACTTATCTTTGTCTCCTTCTTGTCTTGGTGCATAGGTACTACAAAGTTTAGCAGTTTAGTTCATGATCTATGCTATAGATGGCATTCAACTTTGTGGGTGTTGCCACATAAACTTGAAATGGTGAGGATCAAATTATTTGATTGGAAAGTGTGCCTTCTTGATAAAAAAATATGTTTTTTTTTTTTTTAATTTGAAAGATCTGATACCATTCTATGGCTTATCCTTTATGCAGAACAACATGACAGGAAACCATAATGAAGAGATTCAAGGCCTTGTCTTCCTTTTCCAAGCTACACAGACAGCATTTTTGTCTAGCTTTTTGTAAGATTCATATTTTATTCTCTGAACTTACATGTTTGGAGTGATTTTATCTGGATGATTGCCAAGAATGTATTAAGTGCTTTATCACAATCCAAGTTATACAGTCTCTCTTTCTTCCATCATTTAGATTCATTTTTTTCATTGGATATAAACATAACCTCTCCACACACACAAATATATGGAATACAAAATTGCTATAATTCATCAACAATTTTGTTTCAAAGTCTCGTGGCTTGAAGAGAGAGATATCAGGTAGTGGCCATCGATATCTTGCAAGAAACCACCCAAGTTAAGATTACAAATATTGTAAACTATTTGTTCTATACAGGGATGACTTTGATTTTTGATTTCAGATACATCTTTTGCTTCTTCAATTTTTCCTAGCCCATGATATAAATTGTGATTGCTAGAAGCAAGTCTATTGACTCTATTATTATTATTATTGTGAGTATGATAGTGACTTGATGGAATCATGTCATTGTGGTACAACTGAATGGGGGTCATCGGGGTGGAGTTAAGTCTATATATATGGTCCCTTCTAGATAATTTGATTGAGTGGTCACTATTTTTCATCTTCTGCGGTGCGCTTTCTGCTTAAGCCGCACCAGCCCACATATTACAAGATAGTGGTTAAAATGCAATATACATAAGATTTGTTTATTCAAGTCACCTCACCTTTTTTGGCATATCTTGCTATATTTTTCTTGTCCACTGTGGTCTCTGCCATCTTGAAAGAAGATCCCAACATATTCCCTACCGATCTAAGTATGGTAATGAATATCTTATCTGAGGGAAAGGCAATTTGATTTATAGCAGAGTTAAATATTATTATGGTTGTGGGACCAATATCTTAAATATAACCCAATTTCAGGCATGAAGTGTAGGTCATTGTTGAAAATTCCTCTAGTGAAATAACTATACAAAACCTCTCACAGGGAAACGGAGATCTCGCCTTTTATCTGTAGCCTTTAGTTACTTTAGCTCAGGTTTCACACATTTTTTTATTATTATTTTATTTTAGAAAAATGCCATATAATTTTTCGATAAGTGCTAGGATACTTATTATCTGCACATAGTGTTTGGCATGCTTTAATTGCGTCATGAGCTCAAGAAAGTGTTTAAATCACATAACAAAGCCTACATTCAAACAAGAAACCCCTTCCCCAGAGTTTCTTGTTTTACTGCAAACACTAGAAGAAGGATTTCTCCCCCCCTCACCCCTAACTCTTCTCTTTGAGAGTCTCTGAAGAGAATTGAGGATGCCCCATAGGCATGCTCCTTTTGGCTTCATAACATTGCTGATATTATTGCTCAAGCTTGCACTACAGTACCTCCTTGGGCACTGCTACATATATTCACTACTAACTCTTACAGTGGTTGCAATTGTAGAGCCACAGACTCACCTCCCTTTTATGTTTCTCTAATTCTCCAAAATGTCAAATATTTGTTCTACATTGATACCTGCATACATGTTTTATTAGTTGTTTTTTTGGATGCACCCAATGAAAATTCTCAAAATATTTGCCTATTGAAGGGTTTCACATTTGTTTAGTAGGGATTTTTTAGCCTATTGTAAATGTCGATGGTTCTCGGAAAGTCAGTATATGGATATAAGAATTGACAAACAATGAATTTTTTATTCTTTGCTACCAAACACAGTATGAAAGGTGTGACAGATATTGGGAAAGTAATGTGGTGTTTTTATTATAATTAATTTTATTATCTTTTAAACTAACATGAGGTATTTTTCATGGTACATGATACAGGTGCAAGAAGTTGTCCACAACACGCAAACAAATGCTCATCTTTCAAGCTCCTGTGTTCTATTTAAGGGTGCTAGCTCAATGGTAGAGCACCTACCTTATAGGCAGGAGGTTGGTGGTTTGATTCCACCGTGCCCTATTTATATTCTAAAACCCCTAAAAAGAGATAAATGACTAAAAAAATGACCAAAATTTGCATACAAATGATCACCATTACAACATGAGAGATAAGTGACCAAAAAAATGACCAAAATATGCATTTAAATGACCACTTTTGAGTTGGCGATCGCTGGTAGCAAATTTGCTGTTATTTATCACATGACCATTAATGACCAAATATATTACCAAATTAATGACCAAATATATGACCACAAGATAAGCTATAAATGACCAAGTTAAATATGACCACATTTTTGGTTGCGTGATATATGGCCACTAATTTGCTACCAGTGGTCACCAACTCAAAAGTGGTCATTTATATGTGGATTTTGGTCATTTTTTTGGTCACTTATCTCTCATTTTGTACTAGTGGAAGGCAAGAACATAAATCGGAAGACGACCCTGAGGAATCAATTGAAGAATATCAAGATCCAGAATGCAGAGACTATGCAGTCATATTTCTCAAGGGTCTCCCAGATAAAAGAACAACTTGAAGCTGTGGGTGAAGTTGTAGAAAATGGAGAAGTGGTGATGACCACTCTTAATGGCCTCCTTAGGTCATGGGATTACTTCATCCAAGGAATTTGTGCTAGAAAGAAACTTATCTCTTTCAGTAGATTGTGGGAAGAATGCTCACAGGAAGAAGCTCAAATTGTAGCCAGAGAAGAGAAGATGGGGAGTGAATACCAAGCACTCATAGCTCACTCCAAAAGGAATGGTGACAAGAAAGCTCACCATCATGGCAAGAAAGGAAAATATCATAATCAAAGAAGTAGTCCCAGACATCAAAGGGACATGACCCATGTCCGTTGCTATACATGTGATGACAAGGGACACTATGCCAGAGATTGTCCTAAGAACACGAAAGAGGGTTCTCACAAGAAGAAGAACTTCAAAAGAAGACATCATGCTCATGCTGCAGAGGATGATGAACCTCCCAGGAAGAGGGCTAGAGAAGATAGTGAAGATTCTTCAAGTGATGAAGAATATGCTTTGATTTCTGCTCTCATTGGAACCATTACTCATGGAAGTAATGATTGGCTCATAGACAGTGGGGCTTCTAAACACATGACAAGATTCAAAGAATCATTTGTGAATCTATCTGAACATGATTCACCCCACAAGGTGAAGCTTGGAGATGACTACCAGTATCCCATAAAAGGAAGTGGTGAAGCTTCCTATAAACTAGACTCTGGAAAGTCTATGAAGATGAAAGATGTGCTCTTTGTTCTAGGTCTCAAGAAGAATCTACTGTCAATATCTACATTGGATGCAAAAGGCATGAGGGTTGCATTTATAGATGGCCAAGTCCTAATGTGGCCTAAGGGTAAGACTATAGATGATGCAGTTGTGATTGGAGAGCAAGAGGGAGGATTGTACAAATTGAAGGGCCATCTAGAACAAGCGATGGTCCATGATTCAGTAGAGCTAAGTGAAATTTTGCACAAAAGGCTTGCACACATGCATTACAGAGCATTACCAATTGCAAGCAAAGCGGTAGAAGGTCTTCCTGAAATCCATACAAAGCATGAAGGAATTTGCAAAGGTTGTGCAAAGGGAAAGAATACAAAGAAGACATTTCCAAGCAGTGAAAGCAAGGCAAAAGGAATCTTGGATATTATCCACTCCGATGTATGCGGTCCCATGTCATCCGGTTCTCTGAGTGGGTATGTATACTATGTCTCCTTTATTGATTATTTCTCTAGGAAGACTTGGATCTACTTCTTGAAGAACAAAGATGAAGTGTTTAACAATTTCAAGGAATTCAAAGCCTTGATAGAAAACCAAACTGACTTGAATATCAAGATCTTCAGATCTGACAATGGCGGAGAATTTACTTCAGGAGACTTCAAGAAGTTATGCAGTGATTCAGGGATTAAGAGGGAGTTGACTACTCCTTACAATCCACAGTAGAATGGGGTTGCCGAAAGGAAGAATAGAACAATCATGGAAGCAGCAAGGGAAATGCTTCATGACCAAGACTTACCTATGCACTTATGGGTTGAAGCAGCAAGGACAACGGTATATGTGCATAACAGAACACCCCATAAGATACCTGACAACAAAACACCGGAAGAAGTGTTTACTGGTAAGAAACCAGAAGTGAGCCATCTCAGAATATTTGGCTATCCAGTATACACTCACATCCCAAAAGAGAAAAGGTCAAAGTTGGATCCTTCAGGTAAGAAGGGTATATTTGTGGGTTATAGTGAAAGCTCGAAGGCTTACAGAATCTACTTCGCTAGATTTAAGAAGATTGACATCAACGTAGATGTAACATTTGATGAAAGTTCAGCTTACCACAAATCGAGAAAGACATCTGTTGAAGACAATGAAGAACCCAGAATATCCAGAACTCAAGACACCACTATGAATGAAGCAGTTCCTGAAGAAGATCGAGAAATGGTAGATCCACAAGAACCTGTGGATCCACCTCGTGAGAAGAATCCTCACAAGAGGAAACCAACATGGGCTAGAGAGCTCATCCAAGATGCAAAGAAATTTGGCATTCTAGAAGAAGAACACAGAGAAAGGAAAAGGACTAGGTCACATACTAGTTATGTTGCTTTACTCTATGACATCATGGATAAAGAACCTTCCAGTTATGATGAAGCTGCAGAAAAGAAAGAATGGAAGGATGTTATGATCGAAGAATACCAATCTATTATGAAGAATGATGTTTTGGATGTGGTCCCAAGACCATATGGGAAGTTTGTGGTAACTTCCAAATGGATCTATAAGGTCAAGCATGCTGCAAATGGTAGCATCGAGAAATACAAAGCTAGGTTTGTAGCTCGTGGCTTCTCCCAGAAAGAAGGAATTGATTATGAAGAGACTTTCGCTCCTGTGGCCAGATACACTTCCATTAGATCAGTACTTTATCTAGCTGCAGTGATGAAATGGAAGGTACACCAGATGGATGTCAAGACAGCCTTCTTGAATGGTGTAGTTGAAGAGGAAGTGTATGTGGAGCAGCCACTCGGGTTTGAGACACATGATAGAGGAACACATGTGTGCAAACTGAGGAAAGCCCTGTATGGTTTGAAACAGGCACCCAGGACCTGGTATGGCAGGATAGATGGCTTCCTATCCAGTTTGGGATTTACTAAGAGTAAAGCAGATTCCAACCTTTACTACAAGGTTGAGGGAAATCCAGTGATACTACTATTGTATGTGGATGACCTGTTTCTGACAAGTGAGGATAGATTGATTGCTGACACGAAGAGGAACCTAGCTGTCGAGTTCGAGATGAAGGACTTGGGTATGATGCACTACTTTCTTGGTATGGAGGTGTGGCAGAGTGCAAATGGAATCTTCCTTGGACAAGGGAAGTATGCAGTAAAGATCCTGAAGAGTTTTGGGATGATGGGCTACAAGGACATGGCCACACCTATGGCATCAAACTTGAAGCTTCTGTGTGATGCTTCTTCTAAGCCGGTTGATGCTATGATGTATCGTCAGATGATTGGGTCCTTGATGTACCTGATGAATACAAGGCCAGACATTTGCTTTGCGGTGAACACCTTGAGCCAGTACTTGATAGATCCGAGACATGTTCACCTAATAGCTACAAAGAATGATCTGAGGTACCTGAGGGGTACAGTGGATTATGGGCTCAAGTATGAGGTGAATCAAAAGTTTAACCTGGAGGGTTATGTTTATTCGGATTGGGCAGGTAGTGCCATTGATCGGAAGAGCACTTCGGGGTGCTGCTTCAATATGGGATCAGGTGTTATCTCTTGGTTTAGCAGGAAGCAGTCCTATGTGGCACTGAGTACAGCTGAAGCCGAGTATGTTGCAGCTTGTTCAACTAGTTGTGAGGCAGTATGGCTTACGAAGCTACTGTTTGATTTGTTTGATCTCCAATTGAGTGCTATCTGTATATATTACGACAACCAGAGTTGTGTGAAGTTGTCAGAGAACCCAGTGTTCCATGACAGGTCTAAGCACATTGATATCAAGTTGCACTATATCAGGGATATGGTGTAGAGAGGAGCTGTGAAGCTCCTGTATGTTGCAACAGACGAGCAGATAGCTGATGTGTTGACCAAGCCGCTTGCCAGAGTGAAGTTTGAATACTTCAGAGGGAGACTTGGTGTACTTCAGATCGAGATGCCTTCCAGAGGGAAGTGATGAGTCCGGAGACACAGATGCACATTGGGCCATTCTTGCATGGTGGTAGGTTGGTCCTCCCATGGCAAGATGTAAGGGCTGAGCCATTCTCACATAGTGGTAGGTTGGTCCTCCTATGGTGAGATGTAAGGGCTAGGCCATTCTCACATGGTGGTAGGTTGGTCCTCCCATGGTGAGATATAAGTGTTGGAGCCTTTCCGACATGATAGTAGTTTGGTCCTCTCATGGTCATTGATGTAAGTGTTGGAGCCTTTCTGACATGATAGTTGGTTGGTCCTCTCATGGTCGTTGATGTAAGTGATGGGCCTTTCCGACATGGTGGTAGGTTGGTCCTCCCATGGTTGTTGATGTAAGTGTTGTGCCATTCCGACATGGTAGTAGGTTGGTCCTCCCATGGTCATTGATGTAAGTGCTATGAGATTTTCCCAGATGGTAGTAGGTTGGTCCTCCCATGCTGGTGAGTGTAAGTGTTGTGTGTGTGCATCTGGGTTGTGCTCTGTGGACTACGTGGTGATCTGAAGACATTGATGTGACAGTTTGGTACATAGGTTTTGCAGAGGCATATAATCAGTCCTAAGATTCTCTTGCAGGTTTTGTCGAGGCAGTGTAATCAGTCCTGAGAGATCTTGCAGGTTTTGCAGAGGCAATGTAATCAGTCCTAAGGTGTACTTACTTGATGGCTTGCTCGCAGTGATGATGATGATCAGGTTGATCATGTGATAATATACATCAGTTGGATGTATAGTGAGTATCAGGTACTCTATGGTTGTGGATAGGTTGTGCAATGGCATGTAAAAGATCATGGGAGATTCGAGAGGTTGAGTTGTGTGCTCATAAAAGGCCTGGGATGATCTTGCGAGGTTTTGCAGATGCACGTGATGAGTCCTGAGGATTCCATAGTATGACCAGTGATGATGAAGACCTACAAGTGGTGGGCCTACATCCAGTATGAAAAAGGACTGGCTTTGTAGAACTTCCTATGATGAGTAGATTCAGAGATTGGACAAGATAGCAGCAGTTGTGATGATGATGATGATTCGATGATGATGCATCGATGACAATGATCCAGAGAAGAAGACTTGTGCTCGATGATCTGTGTCAAGAAATACCTTCCTAGTTAAGAGGGAGTGTTGATGTATATGTAACTTTGGAATGTATTTCATATATATATTTATTGTACCCTTATAAGAGATGTGTTATTCCTCTATAAGGAAGTCTTGTCATTTGTATTGACAAGTGTCGCAAGTGTGTTAACTTGCCGATAGGTTATTAGACTACCTGATGTGGGTGTCGACCCAAAATATATGTAACTGGGATTATTAGGCTAAGTTAGACAAGTCAGCCCCATAAGTAATTAGGCAGGTCAGGACAAGTATAAATAGAGAGTCAGGATTCTCTATTTTCATCATCTCAGAACTCACTCTTCTCTCACTCAGAAAGTGGCGCACATTGGAGGAGGAGGATTAGCTGCATAGTAGGAGACTATCTATTGTATTTGGTTGTACTTTGGTTGAGCCATTGCTCTATCTATCTCTGAGGAAGTTGTGTGGTTTTTCACCTTAGGGTTTTCCCCACGGAAACTCTGTGTGTCTATTGTCTCATGCTTTTGATTCTTGTGATGCTTGACATGCTTGATATGATTGTTATGCATTGATATACTGTACATGTTATTCTCTTAGTAAAGATCCTATAGCATATTGAATTAATGCTAAAAATCTAACAATTTTTCCAAGGGCTAATTGACTTTCTTCCAAACAAAAATAAGAACATGACTATTTCCCATCCGTATTTTTGAATATTTTTTTTTTTGGCCTTTTTCATATTATGAAAGCTTGAAAAAGTAAACTTGAATCCTTCTTTATTTTTAACAAGCTCAAAGAAAAGATAAAATAATTCTTGATATGCTACCATCCCATGGAGTTTTTTCAAGCCCAAGTTAGTTAATGCTCGTCTGTGTTTTCAATTTTAAGGAGTCTAAAAAACTTAAAGAAAAATCCATAAAAGAATGCTATAATGGAGGGGAATAAATGAGTGTTGAGAACAAGCGACCTAGTTCCATGAGCATGGAATAGACCTATCCATAATGCAAGGAACATGAGTAGGATAGTGATACTCAAGGTATGTTTCTTCCTAGGAAAAGGTGTCAAGTTGGAAAGGAAAAATGATGCATAGAGTAGCCATAGTGAGATAAGATATGAGGGCTTAATAGATTGTTTGAAAGCTGAAATCCAACATAAGGCTAAAAAACACAAGCGAGGATTAATGCAATGCATTTACAACTTAAACAAAAAATAAGCGAGTCCCTGTTAAGAAATGGCCAAGTTCATAAGGATTAAGAGGAATAATGAGTTGTAGTGTCCCCTCTATCATACCAGCGTGATAGAGAGGATCATAGTGCTCAGTCCGGGCAATTAGCCCTATATTCATTAAAATCAAACTCATTGATACAAGGACATGTACATGTGCATGCTTTAGAACACAACAGAGATAGTGTAAATCATGCTGATATCTAACATACATTCAGCATTCTGTGACAGTCATTAAATAGAGACCTTGGCAGAATTATAAAAGATCATATGGAATGCATAAACTTTTAAGAACATATAAAAGACATATGGAATGTATAATCATAAGAAAAAACACAGCGGGATTTAATTCAATAGCACACCCAGCATTCATTCCATTATTCATCAATTGATAATTGCCAAATTAACACAAGAGAATACTTATCTTATACAAAAGTAGTCCCACGCAACTGGCTATGCAACTGCAACGTTCCACCCAACCGTAGGCCAGTGTGCTCCTCAATCTCTCAGCACCACTGCCACCCCCGAGCTGGGCATGATCTCTACAAGGAACCAGGGAACAACAGACTCACACATAGCCAAGCATACACCAGGATGAACCAAGCCAATCTACAATTGGGTTTATCAGGCTGCTAGGAGATGGAAAGGAAGAGTTGCTAAGCTAGTGAGCTCCAGCACAGAGCTAGGGATAACCTTGCAAGATCTATCTATCTTGGCACCCACAATACCTACACACCCAGCACAAGGAAGTATTCTTTTCACTGCTGTACAGTCCCTCAAGCCATACCTTCCCTATCTAGTGCTCTCAGGGTATGCATAGAAGAGTAACCAAAGCCCTCTTGATCTTCTTGAGAGGTTGCCTCCCCCACTAGGTTTATCAAGCCACTTCTATCCACTACCACTCCAAACTTAAATTCACAGGTTCAAACCAAAAACGAGGATGCACACAACAGCAGAACACCATTATGGGGCAGATAAAACGTTTTTACAGTGACATGCATGAGATGGGTTTTCAGCTAACTCAGAAAAACGTGGGAACCCACAAAAACGAAATGGGAAGTTAGGAAAACAACCCTGGGGAGTCAATCCATTTTTAGAAAAAACGTCCTTGGGCATTCAGGGCAAAAACGACCTCCCTCATAGTCCCCAATTCGTGGCCTTTCTCTCCCAACTGTTATGTAATGCAAAAACGACTCCCAGGCATGGAAAAATGGAGGATTTTGATGAAAAACGTATATGGAAAGACCCCAGCTAACTCCAACTGCGTGAATGATCAAAGGCTGCCTGTTCAGAATGGCTTTGGGCACCATTTCGTGGGTGGTTTCTTGCCCCACAAGCAAAAACACGATTTTCCAAGTTGATGGCTTGCCCATGCATGAAAATGGCTTGCCCATACTCTTTCATTCCCAAGGCATTAACTGCCTTAACCAATTTCTTGGAAAAATTAAATGATTAGGTACATGAGACAAAAAAAAATGGTAGTTGGTGGTTTATGGGTTTTCCCCATTGACACATGGATTAATACCCTTGGCTCAAGGGTTTGAATAATTTCCCTCCCTTTTCCTTGTAAAGTCATGCCCCATCTCTTTTGTTGCATTGCATAGCCGGTTGTGGGTTTTTCCATTAAAATTCGTATTTACATGGTGTCTTATTTACATTGTGCCCATCTCGCACAAGAACCATGGGCATCTATTTTTAATTGCCGATACATGAAACGCTAAATCAATGGTGGGGCCTTGGCCTTGAGCTCCTCACCATGATTAAATTACAATATTCACATCATTTATGATTTTATACAAAGGGGGTCAAAATGGGGACATTACATGAGTCCTCATCGCAAGGTCAAGAAATACTATTAAGTGAATCTCTGATCCTAAAAATACAACAACATGAGCATCAACGTGTTGAAGCCCTAGTTATGTAGGTCATTGGAATGTTGTCCAAGGCTAGCAACAGAGGGTGAAAACCCAATCTGAAAGGATTCAAAAAGCTCTGCGCAAGAGTAGTTCTATCCCCATACTGTTTGGTATAGTTAACTCCCACGGATATTAGGCCTCCGCTAGCACTTATGGGGTTTGATCCTGAAAGGATCCGTCTTCCTGTGAGGGAAGATCAAAGTGTTCTATCTCTAGAAGTGAGTTTACCTTAAAAGAAATCTAAGCTAAGTTAGATCTAATCTAAAGAATGTGTTTTGTTTATGTGCATGATAACTTGATTTGAATTTTAATAAGTCTTTTCATGAGTTTGACATAAATGTGAAATGGATCTTTACTTATTAGCTTAGGATACAATTAGAAAATTAAAATTAAATGAAAGTAGCTTAAGTATTGAAGCACATACAAGATTATCCTATGTATGAAATGCTAATTGAAAAATTGGCATTAATTTAATAGTGTATGTTAATCATTTGCAGAAATAGATAAATGTTTTAAATAAATAAATTCACTTAAAACATAAGGACACATAGATCATCAATTATGACAAATACAAAATGTAGATCAATGTATTAATTATTTATTTCAAAATCGAACAACGTTTATTAATAAGCTAAAGTGAAAATCAACATTCACCAAACAAATTTGATAAATAGACAAAAGAGATATCAAGATAAAACTAACTGTATTTCTTCAAGGCTGCAAAACATTACAATCTCTTACGAATCAGAGTCTCTCCATCCCTCTTTTGATGATTTTCTCCCCCTTCCCCTATGAGATATCTACCCTTTAAAAAATAATTACAAAATAGTGACAAAGGATAAAGTTCCTATAAAACAGGTATTACAAAATATCGCTTCCACCGCTAAAAGCACCTTCAAGAGTGATTAATATTGATCCTTTCACAAAATTCCCAAAATATTTGATCACATACTTTCGGGAAAGTATCCCGTAATAAACTGTGAAAGATAACAACAATCTACTAGCTATCTGTGACAAATGATAAGGGAATTGAAACATCTTTCTTAGAATATTTATGATGATCGAAAATGTACTCAAAAACCAAAAAATCGGCCACTTGTCCTTCCTCCAAAGGGGTTGGTGGAGTTACAGGTACTGCATTGATTATGAAATCCTGAATAATCGTATCATCACGATCAACATATTTTTCAGTGATCTTCCTTCTCTTCCTCTGAGGGACTCGTATATACATGGGTTGAGTCTCAGAGTCTTCCTTTTCACTATCAGTGTTGTCATCCAAAACATCTGCTTTAAAAGGTGGCGACACAGGTTCGCGATATTCAAGAGGCTGAAGTTTTCTCGCCACAAAATTTGACTAAATATTTGTGATATTTCTGCATCTTGATCACCGTCTGTAACTATTAGAAGGAAATCTCTGGAAATTGATTAACAAGACTTTCTATGCAATATTGACGACCAATGAATTGCTCATATAAATCTTTGTATTTAAAAGGAACAATAAATATTCTATAATGACTGACCGTTATGAATTTCCATGATTAAAACCTTTCGGTCCGAGAATTGGAATTATCACGACTACAAACGAAATAACACATATCATGTGTCGACAAAATTTGGATTAAGACAAGATACGATTATCATTATATCGCGTATGATTTGATGTCAAATCTAAACATTCGAATATTATGAATTAGTCGGATCAATGATTATGATTTCATATTTGGCCGATGGTGAAAATCGCAGTTAGGAAACTGATTGCAATTTGAAAATTGGTTAAGGAAAAACAGAAAATCTAAATATTTATTCAAATCACGCAGTGTAATCTCATCCACCAGATCAAGACAGATCAACAGTTAAGATTAAACATGCAGGATACGGAAGGAGAGTTGCGAAAGTTTATTCTTGCAAATATGTACATTATTTCCGCAATCCGCAATGCGGGTTGCGGGTTGCGGAAACACAACTCTAAATATAAACAAACCAAGAATTTCCAAAATCCGCAATTGCGGGTTGCAGGTTGCAGAAACGCAAACAACACTATTTAAAATAATGATCTTTCTGCAATCTGCAATTGCGGGTTGCAGGTTGCGGAAAAGCAAGAAGCAAATTTATTTTGGAACTTTTTCCGCAATCCACAATTGCGAGTTGTGGGCACGACAAACCACGATTATTGAAAAATATTTCTGCATCCGCAATCTGCATTGCAGATTTCGGGTTGTGGAAAGAAAAAATTTCAAATCCAAAAACGAAGCTTCTGCACCGCATTGCGGATTGCGGGTTGCAAAAAGAGAAAACTTTTGGGAAAATTACTTCCTTCCGCAACTCACAAAAACACTAAAAAATGAAAGAATTTTCAAAGGGGAAAATTATTAACTGAATCAAATCATGGAAAATATGTAAAAGGCATGATAAGCATAATGAAAACCCCAAAATGACTAAGGAATCTAAACATTACTTTTGCATATAAAATTGGGGCTCCCATGTTTTCATTAAAACATGGAATCTATTATACCTACAACACAACGACTAATAGGATCTAAACTAGGATGCTCATAACGCAAATAGGCTCTATTGCAAAAAAAATGATATGTTGGTAGCAATAGAAGGTTAAAATCAAGATTCCAAAAGAAAACCCTAAGGTATTTCAAAATGACAGGATATGGTGCAAAATGAAATGTGTGGGATCACCTATTCCTAAATTCTAGTTAAGAAACATGATACATGTAGAAGATTCTACCATTGTCAAAATAATAGTTTCCCTGAAAAATGTGAAAAGGACTCCCCAAAAAACCTAAAACATAAATTAGTTCAATTGAAAATATAAAAACTGAACTATATAAAGTTGGGTTTGGTAAAAAATATATAAAATAGGGTAAAAACATTATTTTTACCAATTCATTTTGCAAATTTGAAAAACTTGGTGAGTTTTGGGTGAAAACAACCTCAACCTTCGAGATTGGATTGCGGGAGCTTGGACTAGCGATTTTTAGTGTCGTCGGTTCCACGTAGGAGCTCTCATTATGCTCTTTCATTTCATTTTCTTTTTATTTAATTTTTTGTTCCATTTTTTGAGTTTTTTAGGAGGTCCCCATTGTTCTTGGGGGTGTATGCAAGTTTCATTGGTGCAGGTTGCATACAGGCAACTATCTCCAAAGGGACCCACATACATGTCCACAAACTTAGTTTTTTTTCAATGGAGCTTAAAGTCTCAATTTTTCACAGGAATGTGTTTGAATGGAGTGAGAGGGAGCATGAGGAAATAGATAACTTGGTCCTAGAGGATGATGAGGCCCTAGAAGCACTCTGCAATGCGGATTGAAGAAATTTTTTGAATGCAACAATATGAGGGCACAAGCTTAAATGCTACAAATATTGATTAGTTATTGGGACCTAGATGCAGAAAATTTTATCCTAGGTGGGAAACCTCTAAAAATAGAGGTGGAGGACATTTATTTCCTTACCAGTCTTTCCCACCAAGGTGAAGTACCAAGCTTCAAAGCTCCAAGTGTTGGGGGAATTATGATAAAGGAGTAAATAAAAATGTATTGCATCCTTGGTACCCAAAATGTGGTGTCCTAGATCCCCACCCAAGGTATAGAGATCCTGGGGCTCAAGATTATCTTACTAGCCATTCGGTGGATTTATGGATCAACTTCAATGCACCAAATCTCAAGGGTACACATGTTTTATGTAGGGATATGTTTAGAGCCTACATTTTTTTACAAGAGTACCACACTATTGGGATGTATTGTTGATGTATATGTAACTTCGGAATGTATTTCACCCATGTATTTCATGTAGGTATATTGTACTCCTATAGAGATGTTATTATTCCTCTATACGGAATTGTCGTCATTTGTATTGACAAGTGTCGCAAGTGTCGTAACTTGCCGATGGGTTATTAGACCACCATGTGTGGGGTCGGCCCTGATTAAGTTAACCATGGGTCATTAGGCTAAGTTAGACAAGTCGTCCCCATTAGTTTATTGGGCAGGACAGGACAAGTATAAATAGAGATCAGGAGATCTCTATTTGGACATCTCATTATTCACTTGTACATCACTCAGAAAGTGGTGCACTAGTTGAGGAGGAGGAGGAGATGCTAGTAGAAGAATATCTCTTGTACTTTGGTTGTACCTTGATTGTATTATTGCTCTATCTATCTCTGAGGAAGTTGTGGGGTTTTTCACCTTAGGGTTTTCCCCACATAAACTCTGTGTCTCTATTGTCTCTTATGGTTGCATCTTGTTATGATTGACATGCTTGATATGATTGATTTGCATTGTTATACTTGAATATTCTGTACATGTTATTCTCTCAGTAAAGATCCTAGAGTATATTGAATTAATGCTCAAAAATTAACATGGTATCAGAGCTTCCCTGAGAAGAAGACATTATGCAGTGGCGGAAACTAGGGTTTCTTGTTTATTGGGTTTCTCTCCATATATTTTGGAAAATAAGTAAGGTAGATTGACTCTACTCATCAAGGAGAATCTATCTATCCAATCATAATTCAATTCGGAGCACTTTCTGTTTTGGCCCTAAAAATTAGGGTTTCCACAAAAATAGGAATTTATGAAATCTGAAGACACAATTGGAAGCTCCTTGGAAAAATTGAAGTTTAGAGATTTGGATCGATATTTTTGGTTGGGTGAAGCTCCGGGAAACTCAAACCCTAATTCAGGGTCCTCCTAGTGAATCCAGGAAGACTAAAAGGCATTTCCGAAGGGTGAAACTTTGCAGATCTCAAATTCTAAATATACCAGGCTAATCAGCTCATCAAGGTTCATCTTTCTATCCTTTCAAAATTTTGAAATTCACTTTTTGAATTTTTAGGGTTTCTTTGACAAACCCTAATCCAGCTCCAAATCCAGGTTTTAGCAAATCAAGTGGTAAGCCCTAAATATTTTCTATTTCCATTTGAAGTACTCTTTAAAGATGTCTCATCACACCGAGCTTGAGGATAAGCTTGATGGAGCTGATAACTTTCGAGCATGGAAGTATAGGATTGGGTTAATCCTAGAAGAAAATGATTTGGACACTTAAATCAGTGAAGAGGTCCCTGTCCCAAAGGGAGATGAGGCTAAGGCCTTACACAAGAAGAATTTGGTCAAGGATAAGAGAATCATTGTTGATTCTATCAAATACCATCTCATACGTCATGTGTCTTCCCTAAAGACACCTAAGCAGATGTTTGACTCCTTAACCAAGTTGTTTGAAGGAAAGAACATAAATCAGAACATGACTCAGCAGAACCAATTGAAAGGGGTAAAGCTTCAGAATGGAGAGACCATTCAATCCTACTTTTCTAAGGTCTCTCAAATCAAGGAATAACTTGAAGCTATGGATGAAGTAGTGGAGAATGGTGAAATTGTAATGACCACATTAAATGGCCTACCTAAGTCATGGGACTCCTTCATCTAAGGAATCTGTGCAAGGAAGAAATTGATCTCCTTCAGTAGACTGTGGGAGGAATGTTCACAAGAAGAAGCAAGGCTTGTGGCCCGAGAAGAAAAGATGGGGAATGAAGATCAATCTCTCACATCTCATGCCAAGAAAGGAAAGTTCAAAGGAGAGAGATCCCATAGGAAATCTTCTCACCATACTCAAAGGGAGAAATTTAAAGATCCTTCTCTTGGTAGATGTTCTACATGTAATCAGAAGGGACACTTTGCCCGAGATTGTCCCAAGAACAAGAAGGACAACAACAACAAGTTCAATAAGAAGAAGAAGAACAATAAGAAGAGATATCATGCTCATGCTGCCGAGGATGATGAACCTCCCAGGAAGAAGGCTAGAGCAGAAAGTGATGACTCATCAAGTGAAGATAAATATGTTCTGATCTCTGCTCTCACGGGTACTATCTCTCATGGTTGTAATGATTGGCTTATTGACAGTGGGGCTTCCAAACACATGACTGGGTTCAAAGAATATTTTGTAAATCTATCTGAACATGAGTCACCCCACAAAGTGAAACTTGGGGATGACTATCAATACCCTATCAAAGGAAGTGGTGAAGCCTCCTACAACCTAGACTCTGGGAAGTCTTTGAAGATGAAAGAAGTTGTTTATGTACCTAGGCTCAAGAAGAACTTACTCTCCATATCTGCATTGGATGCAAAAGGCATGAGGGCTGCATTTGTAGATGGCCAAGTCCTAATGTGGCCAAAAGGTAAAACTATAGATGATGCAGTGGTCATTGGAGAGCAAGAGGGAGCATTGTATAAATTGAAGGGACAATCTGAACATGCCATGGTACATGAATCCATGGAGCCAAGTGAACTTTGGCATAGAAGGCTTGCTCATGTGCACTATAGAGCACTACCAATTGCAAGCAAAGCTGTAGAGGGTCTTCCTGAAATCAAGACCAAGCATGAAGATGTTTGCAAAGGATGTGCAAAAGGAAAGAACATTAAGAAGGCATTTCCAAGCAGTGAAAGCAAAGCCAAAGGAATTTTGGAAATCATCCACTCCGATGTATGCGGTCCGATGTCATCCAATTCTCTGAGTGGGTATGTATACTATGTCTCTTTCATTGATGATTTCCCTAGGAAAACTTGGGTTTACTTCTTGAAGAACAAGGAGGAAGTGTTTGATAAGTTCAAGGAATTCAAAGCCTTGATGGAAAATCAAATTGATAAGAAGATCAAGACTTTCAGATCCGACAATGGTGGAGAATTCACTTCAGGTGACTTCAAGAATATATGCAGTGATTTAGGGATTAAGAGGGCGTTGACTGCTCCTTACAATCCAAAACAGAATGGAGTTGCAGAAAGGAAGAATAGAACAATCATGGAAGCAACACGAGCAATGTTGCATGACCAGGATCTTCCTATGCATCTATGGGAAGAAGCAGCTAGGACAGCTGTATATGTGCAAAACAGAACACCTCGCAAGATATTGGACAACAAGACACCATAAGAGGTCTTCTCTGGTAAGAAGCCTGAGGTCAACCATCTCAGAATATTTGGTTGTCTAGTATATACACATGTTCCAAAGGAAAAGACGACAAAGCTAGATCCTTTAGGAAAGAAAGGTATCTTTGTGGGTTACAGTGAAAGCTCGAAAGCTTACAGAATATACTTTCCAGGGTTCAAGAAGATTGATGTCAGCAGGGATGTAACATTTGATGAAAACTCAACATTCATCAAATCAAGGAAGACACCTGTTGAAGATCATGAAGAACCAAAGGAAACTAGATTTCAAGATACTACCATCACTGAAGCAATTCCAGATGCTAATCATGAAATTGAAGATCCGCAAGAACTTGTAGATCCACCTTGTGAGAAGGACTCTCACAAGAGGAAACTTGCATGGGCTAGAGAGCTCATTCAAGATGCAGAAAGGTATGGCATTCCAGAAGAAGAACATGGAGCAAAGAAGAGGACCAGATCACATACCAACAATGCTGCTTTACTCCGTGATATCATGAACAAAGAACCTTCCACTTATGAAGAGGCAGCGGAAAAGAAAGAATGGAAGGATGCCATGGTCGAGGAATACCAATCAATAATGAAGAATGATGTTTGGGATGTTGTCCCAAGACCTGAAGGGAAGTCTATTGTGACTTCCAAATGGATCTACAAGATCAAGCATGCTGCAGGTGGCAGCATAGAAAAATACAAGGCAAGGTTTGTAGCTCGTGGCTTCTCTCAGAAAGAGGGAATAGATTATGAAGAAAATTTTGCTCCTGTAGCCAGATACACTTCCATTAGAACAATACTTCCTCTAGCTGCAGTGATGAAATGGAAGATACACCAAATGGATGTCAAGACAGCCTTCTTGAATGGTGTAGTCGTGGAGGAAGTGTATGTGGAGCAACCACTTGGTTTTGAGACACATGATAGAAAGTCATATGTGTGTAGGTTGAATAAATCCTTGTATGGCTTAAAGAAAGCTCCTAGGACTTGGTATGGTAGGATGGACAGTTTCCTATCTAGTTTTGGATTTACCAAGAGTAAAGTAGATTCCAACCTTTATTACAAGGTTGAGGAAGGAAATCCTGTGGTACTACTATTGTATGTGGATGACCTGTTTGTAACAGGTGAGGATGGTTTGATTGTCGATACCAAGAGGAAGCTTGTTGCCAAGTTCAAGATGAAGGACTTGGGGATGATGCACTATTTTCTAGGCATGGAGGTGTGGCAGAGTGCAGACGGGATCTTCCTTGGAAAAGGGAAGTATGCAGTAGAGATCCTGAAGAGGTTCAGGATGATGGACTACAAGGCCATGGCCACACCTATGGCATCGAATCTGAAGCTTCTGTGTGATGCTTCATCTGAGCCGGTTGATGTCACTATGTGTCGTTAGATGATTGGGTCCTTGATGTACCTGACGAACATGAGACCAGATATTTGATTTCCAGTGAACACATTGAGCCAGTTCCTGATGGATCCAAGGAGTGTTCACCTAGTTGTTGTATAGCGTATTCTGAGGTACTTGAAGGGTACGGTTGATTATGGGCTCAAGTATGATGCGAATCAAAAGTTTAACCTGGAGGGTTATGTTGATTCAGATTGGGCAGGCAATGCTGCAGATAGGAAGAGTAGTTCCAAGTGCTGCTTCAGTATGGGTTCAGGTGTGATCTCTTGGTTTAGTAGGAAGTAGTCCTGCATAGCACTGAGTACAGCCGAAGTAGAGTATGTTGCGGCTTGTTCTGCTAGTTGTGAGGTAGTATGGCTAAGGAAGCTATTATCTGAGATATTTGATCTCTCGTTGGATGCTACTGGTATCTTTTGTGACAACCAAAGTTGTGTGAAGCTGTCTGAGAACCCAGTGTTCCATGACAGGTCGAAGCACATAGAGATCAAATATCACTATATCAGGGATATGGTGCAAAGAGGAGTAGTGAAGCTCCTATATCTTGTGACAGATGAGCATATTGTGGATGTGCTGACGAAACCACTAGCCAGAGTGAAGTTTGAATACTTCATAGAGAGGCTTGGTGTTCTTCAGATTGATGACACTTCAAGGAAGAAGTGATGGACACATTTGAAGAAGCCATTCCAAGCATGGTGGTAGGAGGATCCTCCCATGCTTATGGATGTAAGCGTTGTGTGATGAGCATCAGGACGATGCTCCATATACTACTTTGGATATGATCAGTTGGATCATGTATATGTTTATGCATCATGTTGGATGCTGGATATGATCAGTTGGATCATGTATATGATATGCATCAGGTAGATGCATGATATGTATCAAAAGGATACATTGTATGATCAGGTGGATCATGTATGTGATATGCATCAGGTGGATGCATGATATGTATCAGGTGGATACATCGTATGATCAGGATGATCATGTGTGATGAGTATCAGGATGATGCTCTGGATGACATGCATCAGGACGATGCAATGATGATGATCAGGATGATCATGTGTGATGAGTATCAGGACGATGCTCTAGATGACATGTGTTAGGACAATGCAGTGATGATGATCAGGATGATCATGTGATGATGTACATTAGGATGATGTATGGTGAGTATCAGGTTGGTACTTTGTGGCCATGGAACAGGTTGTCCAGATAAGCATATAATCCAGCCTTGGGAGATTTATAGATGCTCTTGCTAGGTTTTTCTGCTGGCATATAATAGCTCCCTAGGAGATCTGGCAAATGCTCTTTTGAGGTTTTGCTTGGAGGGACATAGAATAGCACCTTGGGATATTTGCAGATGCTCTTGATAAGTTTTTCCGCTGGCATATAATAGCTCCCTGGGAGATCGAGCAAATGCTCTTGCTAGGTTTTTTCCATGGCATATAATTTCTCCCTGGGAGATCTTGCAGGTTGTGTTGGGCACGTAATCAGTCCTGAGATGCTCTTGCTAGGTTTTGCTTGGTAGCATATAATGTCTCCCTAGGAGATCTTGTAGGTTGTGCTGGGCATGTAATTAGTCCTGAGATCCTCTTGCTAGGTTTTGCTTGGTCACATGTAATAGCTCCCTGGGAGATCCGATAGGTTGAGTAGTGTTCTCGTAATCAATCCTGGGATGCTCTTGCTAGGTTTTGTTGACGCACGTAATAAGTCCTGAGGATTCCACAGTATGTCCAGTGATGATCAAGACCTATGGGTGGTGGGCCTACATCCAGTATGAAAAAGGACTGGCTCTGTAGAACTTCCTATGATGAGTATATTCAAAGATTGATTGAGATAGCAGCAGCCATGACGATGACGATGATTCGAAGATGATGATTCACTGATGATGATTCAGAGAAGAAGACTTGTGCTAGCAGATCTGTGTCAATAAATACCTTCCTAGTTAAGAGAGATTGTTGATATATATGTAACTTTAGAATGTATTTCACCCATGTATTTCATCTATGTATATTGTACTCCTATAGAGATGGTATTATTCCTCTATACGGAAGTGTCGTCATTTGTATTGACAAGTGTCACAAGTGTCATAACTTGCCGATGGGTTATTATACCACCATGTGTGGGGTCGGCCCTGATTAAGTTAACCATGGGTCATTAGGATAAGCTAGACAAGTCGGCCCCATTAGTTTATTAGGCAGGACAGGACAAGTATAAATAGAGATCGGGAGATCTCTATTTGGACATCTCATTATTCACTTGTACATCACTCGGAAAGTGGTGCACTAGTTGAGGAGGAGGAGGAGCTGTTAGTAGACGACTATCTCTTGTACTTTGGTTGTATCTTGATTGTATTAATGCTCTATCTATCTTGGAGGAAGTTGTGGGGTTTTTCACCTTAGATTTTTCCCCACGGAAACTCTGTGTGTCTATTGTCTCTTATGGTTGCATATTGTTATGATTGACATGCTTGATATGATTGATGTGCATTGTTATACTTGATATGATGTACATGTTATTCTCTCAGTAAAGATCCTAGAGTATATTGAATTAAAGCTCAAAAATTAACATGTATCAAATCCAGGATGATCACATCATGCCGATAAGAGACAAATGAATTTTGGTTTCGATAGCATATTGTGTAGCTTCTATCTTGAGATGTTTCCGTCCATGAGGCTACATGTGGGGATAGAGTCACACTCTCTCATGGAACCCACCATGATGTGATGGATAGGTCCGATGTTATGACTCGGGAGTGGGAAAGTTACCAACCCATTTGACAAGGAATTTTTTACTTCGGGAGCAACAGATTATTTCCATTGATGACTACCCATATCATTGGATTGAATTCAGTCGGGACCCAGACATGGTGTTCCCCCTGGGAAGTGTACTTGGTGCGATTGGTAAGTTAATTTTTAACCATTTTCAAGATTATATCATTTTTATCTGTAATGTCCCCTCTATCATACCAGCGTGATAGAGAGGATCATAGTGCTCAATCCGGGCAATTAGCCCTATATTCATTCATTAAACTCATAGATACAAGGACATGTACATGTGCATGCTATAGAACACAACATAGATAAAGTAAATCATGCTGATATCTAACATACATTCAAACTATTTTGTGACAACCATTAAATAGAGACCCTTGCAGAATTATACAAGATCATATGGAAATGCATAAACTTTTAAAAACACAGCAGAAGTAAATTCGTTTAATACATCCACATACATTCATAATATTCATCAAATGATAATTGCCAATTTACACAAGAGAATACTTATCTTATACAAAAGTAGTCCCATGCAACTGGCTATGCAACTGCAATGTTCCACCCAATCGTAGGCCAGTGTGCTCCTCAATCTCTCAGCACCACTGCCACCCCCGAGCTGGGCATGATCTCTACAAGGAACCAGGGAACAACAGACTCACACATAGCCAAGCCTACACCAAGATGAGCCAAGCCAATCTACAATTGGGTTTATCAGGCTACTAGGAGATGGAAAGGAAGAGTTGCTAAGCTAGTGAGCTCCAGCACTGAGCCAGGGATAACCTTGCAAGATCTATCTAGCTTGGCACCCACAATACCTACACACCCAGCACAAGGAAGTATTCTTTTCACTGCTGTGCAGTCCCTCAAGCCATACCTTCCCTATCTAGTGCTCTCAGGGTATGCATAGAAAAGTAACCAAATCCCTCTTGATCTTCTTGAGAGGTTGTCTCCCCCACTAGGTTTATCAAGCCACTTCTATCCACTACCACTCCAACACTTCAGCTCACAGGCTCAAACCAAGAGCAAGGATGCACATAACAGCAGAACACAATCATGGGAGCAGGATAAAACGTTTTTACAGGTAGATGCATGAGATGGGGTTTCGGTTAGCTCAGCAAAACGTGGGAACCCACAAAAACGAAATGGGAAGTTGGGGAACAACCCAGGAAGCCAAATCCATTTTTAGTAAATCGTCCAGGGTCAATTTGGGGCAAAAACGACCTCCCTCCTAGTCCCCAATTTGTGGCCTTTCTCTCCCAACTGTTATACCAGGCAAAAACGACTCCCAGGCATGGAAAAATGCAGGATTTTGATGAAAAACGTATATGGAAAGACCCAGCTAACTCCAACTGCGTGAATGAATGAAGACTTCCCATTCCCCATGGCTTTGGGCACCATTTCGTGGGTGTTTTCTTTCCCCACAAGCAAAAACATGAATTTCCAGGTTGATGGCTTGCCCATGCACGAAAATGGCTTGCCCATACTTCTTCATTTCCAAGGCATTAACTGCCTTAACCAATTTCTTGGAAGAATTAAATGATTGGGTACATGAGACAAAATGGGTAGTTGGTGGTTTATGGGCTTCCCCATTGACACATGGATTAATACCATTGGCTCAAGGGTTTGAATAATTTCCCTCCCTTTTCCTTGTAGAGTCATGCCCCATCTCTTTTGTTGCATTGCATAGCCGTTTGTGGGTTTTTTCCATTAAAATTCGTATTTACATGGTGTCTTATTTACATTGTGCCCATCTCGCACAAGAACCATGGGCATCTATTTTTAATTGCCGATACATGAAACGCTAAATCAATGGTGGGGCCTTGGCCTTGAGCTCCTCACCATGATTTAAATTACAATATTTACATCATTTATGGTTTAATACAAAGGGGGTCAAAATGGGGACATTACATTATCTTTTTTTATACATGTAAAAACAAGAGGAATTTTTTTTGGATGGATACTAATACATGTCCATAATCATTGCATATATAGGGCCAGCCTATCTTGTTGGATTTCCTCTCTATAGGTGAAGAGAACGTGAGGGGGGAGATTCTAATGCTTCTGTGACACTTGAGAATGTTAGGAATAACCTAAAAAACTTGATAGAGCTTATTCCAAAGACGAAGATCAAGGATCTTCCAGAGGCAATGTAACAACATATAGTTGGAGTACCCACACCGTGGATCTGTATTTTGAGGAGGGTGGATACTATGTTGATGTACTACCATTGGGGTCAGGGTTTAGGTGACCCTTAGGATCATTTATGATTATATGTATGAGTTTGATAGTGCCCATTTTTTGACATTATTAGATCCATTTTGTGTGTATGTGTGTGTATATATATATACACACACTTTTGCCTTGGCATACTTATTTGCATTGTTTCGAAATGAAAATGCATGCTATGTATATAATGTTTTTATTGTGTTATAAATGATACAAATGTCAGTTTAGAATGTAATTAGCATATGCATTAGTTATTTTGTTTTGATTTCTTGATATGTGATTATAAGTAATATAAATAAACTGATGCTCAAGTAACCAAATATGCAAAACTGACAAAGTAGAACAACATTTTGAACCCTATACTCACAATTTAGTTGTGAAACAATTAGATGTAAATCGAGACAAATTTCTAGATATAGGATATCTTGTGCAATGGAATCACCAAGAAGCTCTATTACAGCACTGTACTGTACCATATTTTTTATAGCATGCCCCAAATAAGCACCTCTCGAGACAACTAACTGACCCATAGGGGAATAGATCACCCATGCGAACAAGGCAAGGTTTCGAGTGTGGTGACTAGATCCATATAAAAATCCTAAAAACATTCCTTATGACATATTACAACACAAGAACATAACTACATAATTCGTACACCAAAAAACAAGAATTGTACAAATTTACAACTATGTACAAGAAAAGGCACATGAATAAAGCATAGTACTTTTTCAAATATATCCCATTTCTGGGCTTCGCCAACTTATTCCTTTCGTAATTGGTCAACTAGTAAGCATCTTTCTTAATAAATTTAGAGATGATATAAGGACCAAGCCACATATACTTAAACTTACCTGCCCCTAATGGATCTTTCTCTTTATCATAGAGCAAGACAAGATCTCCTTCCAAGAACACCCTTGGTCAAATAGACTTATCATACTAACTCTAAATTCATTTTTTATTTGCTTCATTTGTTGTAGAAACATCTCGACATTGTTCATCAAGATGTTCTAGGTGAACCCAACACTCTTCTAAAGTTGAATTATCGGGTAACAATTGAACAACTAACTTTAACTATGGAATTTTGCATTCAATCCAGAGGACTCCTTCAATTACATGAACACATTGAAAAAGGGAAAACCCTGTAGCAGTATTAACAATTTTTCAGTAAGCCCATAAAGTAGGATAAAGCATTAGATTCCAATTAGATCTACTAGTGTTAATTGTTCCTTGAAGCATGGTCTTCAAAGTTTAATTAACAGGCTCGACTTGACTGTTATCTTACGGGTAAAAAGGTGAAGAATGTTCCTTTTTGAACCCCGGCTTGGTGGCAAACTCAGTCATAATTTGGTTTTGAAAATATTGACCATGGTCAATAGAAAGTTCACACAGGACACCGAACCTCGTAATAATATGATTGAACCCAAAATAAGTGGAATTTTCATCACTACTAAAAAGTAGGCATGGTCTCCACCAATTTCGTAAAATAGCCTACACCCACAATGATATATTGGTGCCCCCGGCCGAAATTGGGTTGCAAGTCATGAAATCAATACCCCACTCGGTGAAGGGACATACAGTCATCACGAGAAACATGGGATAAAGGTGTGCGTGCATCATTTTAGTGAATAAATGACAAGCATAACACTTTTTAACCTCTTGAATACAATCTTTAAAGATCATCGACCAAACTTATCTAGCACCCAAAATATTCTGGGAAATCACAAGACCAAAAAGATGACCTCCACAAGCTCCATTGTGAGAGTCATTCAAATGGACTCAGCTTCTTGATGTGTCAAGCAACGACATAATATGGAATCAATCCCACGATGATACAAAGTATCATCGATGATAAGGTAATTCTTGCATTATGTCTCAGACGTCATTTCTCATCCCTTGAAAAAGACTAAGGACACCTCAGATTTTGGGGATATACCAAGATATCCCCATACCAAGGATCAGATGAAGAGATGAGAAATATATTCTCATCAAGGAATGATTCATATTCAATATTATCACATTCTTCACTAGGGAACTCTAAAATAAGCTCAACAAAGACCAAATATTTCTTGGACTTAACAGATTGAAACTCTAAGTCGAACTCTTGCAAGATCACAATCCATTTATTAAATGTGCCTCGGATTATTCATCGGGTCAAAACATATTGAAATGGATTGAGATCCACAACTATAGTGGTCTTACGTAGAAATATATAATGTTGAAGTCTATGAACTACAAAAACATCTATAGTAGCTAACATTTCAACGTGATAATATTTCAGTTCAGGCCCATCCAAAGCACGACTAAGATAATTTGATCGATAAATGGTGTGTGGAAGTTATCTTTAGGGAAATCCTTGTTCAGATCCCTAAAATCCATACATACTTGAATATTTCCTTGTTTCTTGTTTACAGGAATGAGATTAGATACCATCCTGCTAAAGAAATAGGGTAAATAAATCCCACCTTGAGAAGTTTTTCAACTTCTGCGTTGATAGTAGTCGCTTTTCAGGGATTGAACAAAAAAATATTTTGACGAGCAAGTTTCACATTCATATAGGTTTAATCTCATGTTTTACAATTCTAGGATCTATTCATGGCTTCTCCTCATATGACGGGGAAAACACATCGTGAAACTCCTTAAAGAGTTTAGTGTAAATATGAATATTTTCAGGTGAACATTTTGCATTGATGTAAACATTCTCCACAAGGTTTCTAGAGCTGTTGATTAGAACAGTTTCTGAAATATTGGCCATATTACCCTCAGCATAAATTCCTTGTTGATCCAAATGGCTTATGGATAAAAACTTCCTATGGCTTGGGGTAGACCACAATAGACAGATGACTACCAGAAATGAACTCAAATCTCAATACAATACTATATAAATGAAAATGATAAGATGTGGATAAATGACCAACCTTCAACCAGATGTTCGAAGTAGATCCCTGTTGAGCTTTCCCAATCTCTACACTTGAACCTGCAACTTAGTCTCAACACCAAATACAAGAAAGTGCATATAATATGTGAAATATATTAGCATAAACAATAGCATGTTCCATGATATAATAAGCAAATGTAACCCAATGTTAATTAAACATTCACAGCATCAATTGGACGAGAAAATGAGTATTTCTATTAATGAAGAAAGAAGTACATGATACAACCTCTTGTCGCAAACTCATCTAAATCCAGAACTAGGTCCCTCCACTTGTGTCTCCACCACTTCAATCCCCCATGCAATGGAAAACTCAAATTATGGAGTTTGTTAGGTGAACATAAGAGGTTCACAATAACAAGGATCAATGGATTAGACTCAAGCTATGGAAAAATTCAATAGAGTTTTGATGCTCTCTCTTTCTCCCCTCTCCTCCCTCCATGCATCACATGAGATCAATATATAACCCTCCAAAGGATAATGAAATGTCATAACGAGTCATTTCAAGATACATGGAAGGCCAAAGATCACACTGGCCGATTTTTTGGAGTGAAAAATGGATATTTTACTCTCTTTTACCAAAACGAACGATGTACGCGGGCTGTAGTGAGACAACCTGCATATACGCGGGCTATAGTGGAGCAACTTGCATATAGGAGGACAATGTATGTAGGTTGTAGTGGGAAAACCTGCATATATACGCGGGCTATAGTGGAGCAAATCGCGTATAGGAGGAAAAGTATGGAAAAAAGGGGTTCAAGGAGAACCACAAGTATGGTTTTGAGTCTAAAAGTAGGTAAGGGAAGCCAAAGGGTATAAATGCTCACAAGGTGGAAAAATACACTGTAACAAATGCCCCCTAATGTGTGAGGTCAGAGAAGGTACTACGATGGCCGAAATACATTATAAATCTCAGAAGTGGAGTGATGGAAACACAAATGGAAGGAGTATCCCAATTGTCATAATACAATGATCTCTCTAAATACATATTGGTACAATACATAGAAATCTGATACAATGGCCATGAATAGGCAGTATACAGTGAATACGTGTCATAAGTGGTCATATCCATGACCTAATATATAGTGAGATATGGTCTCCTGTTGAAGAGGAAACAACTGATGCAAACTGAAGGTACAAACTGCTGATGTATGAGAATAATCTCTCATAAGCAAAGCACGATCACCAATAGCATACTAAATGCCACTGAAGTCTGGAGGTATTCTACACGAATCACCAATGATGCATGCCCTATCAAGCGAATAAAGGTGTTGATGTCGAACCTGATGTGGCATTGTCTGATTACCGGTCATTGATGTATACCGTTAACAGATGCGTGATAACCCACCAATAATGAAAATGGGCATCAAGGAACAGAGTACATTCATCAAAGTGTGAATAAAGGTGTTGAGGTCGAACACTCTGACGAATCCATCGATCAGGAGGCATTGATGAATCCTCAACTGTCAATGGCATGAGAGCCTACCATTAATGAATGCAAGCCTCAAGGTACTCAACCGAATCTAAGTCTCAATTCCGTAATAAATGGGTTGGAGTCGACGGAATGAAACTCGCTGGAAGGAGGGAATTAATGAATCCCCCATCAGCCAGCACGAGGTAACCAACTACGCTGAAAGATTTGGAAGAACTCAGACAAACAAATAGGACTGTATGGGATGGTCGACATGCAATAGTCAAGAGATATGAGGAGTGACCGACTCTGGTTTCAATACTTCCTTTGAACAAGAGCATGAGCAGATGGATAGACTCAAGCAACATAGACTCAATGACTAGATGATAATGATACTTTGCGATGCAGGATGCATCAACAAAGGCTCCATAATGACTGGAAGCTTAACCAGTCGGTGGAGTAAGATCTAAGAAACGAGTATAGCGCCTAAGGTCCTAATAATGTCCCGAATCATGATGAAAGGAGTGGAAATGAATGCTCTGTTCAAAGGAAACACGACAACTGCCAATAAGAAGTAGTAAAGATTTTCCCATCCGGATTTTTGAATTATTTGATTTTTTTTGGTCTTTTTCATATTAGGAAAGATTGAAAAAGAATAAAATTGCTTATAGTACAACAAGTGAGGGAACAAGTGTCAAGTGCAAGCAAACTAGTTCCAAGAAGTGGAACATACCTATGATCAATGCAAGGAAGCATGTACAAGATATGGACACTTAGGGGAGTGTTCCCTCAAGGTAAAGGGTCATCAAGCTGCGAAAGATAAATGGAGGCTCTGCTTGCCTCGAAAGGGAAAGTGCTCAGGCACATGGCTAATATCTAAGAAAAGCGGGAGCCGGCACAACGATCAAGAGGCAAGCAGGATAATGAAATGCAATCACAAATCGACATAAAATGGGGAGTCCTTTTTCATACCATTAGTCTCCTCACCCGAAAAAGTGTAAAACAATGAGATAAGAACTCTTCTAGTCACGTATGACCAGAGTATACATTTTTCGTAACCAAGCCACAAAGGTCTGAAAAAGGGGTAAACTTATACCTAAGTGGATGTCACTTCAAATCCTTTAACGAGTCTGAAATGATAAGTATACTCGGAAATCTTGTTTGATTTGAAAAATTCTAACAAGGGCTTAAAAAAGACTTTATAAAAAAAAATTCGTAAAGGTTTAACGAGCCCAAAAAAGTAAACTCGTGACCTCCTTACTATTTTTAACGAGCTCAAAGGAGAGATGGAAGAATTCTCATAACCTCCTTGCTATTTTTAACGATCTTGAAGTAAAGGTGGAAGAATGATCGTAATGGGAGCAGATGAGTGTCAGGGACATGCGAGACTAGTTCCAAGCGCATGGAACAAAGCTATGCATAATGCAAGGAACATGAGCAAGATAAGGACACTCAGGGGGTGTGTGCAAAATCGGATGGCAACAAGTTCAAACACATCATAACAATGGGGAGGCCTAAAAATATATGCAAGGTTCTGAATATGCCTTCCATGAACGAACCAAATGTCGAAAAGGACCGGTAAACAAGTATAAGTCCAGCTAAGAATCTTGTCTCCAAGAAACATTAATACCAACATCATGTCTAAAGTGTATGTAAAGACAGATACGATACAAGTCATTATGGGAGAAATACTTTCAACTTCACTATTATCAACCCCAGGTATAATGTAGGAAGAGCTCACAAATGAAGACTCTATAGTACCAAATTCTGAGGGATTACAATCAAAATGATCAACATTAGGATGAAGACCAAAGTTGAAGGACATGGAAGAATCTGCAAGAACAAATTCATCATCGCGGGAGTTGAAATATCTAGAATCACACTCAGCAGGAACATCAGTTTGCGGATCTATAGGTGAGTCCAAAGACTCAACAATAGGAAGATCAGACTCAAATGTCAAACCAGGGCTAGACCCAACTGCAACTGGATCAAAATACAAATAGATTACAGGCTGTACTATAGACTCATATTGTTCGAGAAGATCAAGAGTGGGGAGGAAATGATATCTATGATGGATATCCACCCAAGGCTTGTCATTACCAATCATGGCCTCGACAATAACCACACAATAACTTCATCCGAAGGAAAAGTTACATCAAGGCAATCATGCGAGAAAGATGATTCGATTTCCCACGCGGGAATCATAACGGGATCTTCTTCTTATGTCCATGAAGAGGAGAGATCCGGATCTACAATGGCTTGTTGAATATCATGATTAGAAAGATCAACTACAAACAATGGCATAGCCATTCCGATGTGTGAAACATCTCCAGACATGGAGGTCGTGGAAGGTGGATTGCACGGGTCACTAAAGTACGATGTCTGGAATGGTACATGATTCAACGAGGAAGGAGCATCATCGGAGATGATTCCTATGAAGGAGATTGGTGCAGGAAAGTCAAAATATCCCATCAAGGAGGAATACAATCCTACACCAATATTCCCAATTGTTGACTAAGAATTTTCGATTTGAGGAACTTTCGTTCCTGATGATGCAATGGTATTGGAACTCATGAAATCGAGCTGATTGACCATGACAATCTTGCCTTCGTGTGGAAAGCGGAAAAATCTAAACACAGAGGACACTATTTATCTCATAACATAGATCCAATACCGACCCAATAAAAGGTTGTAGTCGATGGGTGCATCAACCACCTCGACTTCAATTGGAACGGTCTTCCCACTCAAGTGAACCTCAAGGGAGGGGATAATACCATGCGGCCTGAATGAATGACCATCAAATGCAGTCAGCATGGTCATAGACTTCGACAGCAGAGGGGAACCTAGAGCCTTCCAACAAGCCAACGACATTACTAGTGTAGAAGCACCTTCATCAACCACAGTAGGTTTAATGATCTTTTGTAGGAACCTAATGTGGACTTGGAAAGCCACATGATAGGGAAACCGAGGCTGGACATCAGTAGTATCGAAATTGATAATACTGGGACTACACTGATCCTAGACTCCCAAAGCACATAAAAGGGTAGTCCTTTGATAAGGACAAGCCTGGAGAACCTCGAGAGATGACATGGCACACGGAGACTGGCCCAAATCTTCTACAATGGAGTAGTTATAGGTGGGCTCGAGCATTGGGATTGTGTGTCGAGCGCTTAAGAACACCTTTCGGTATTCGCAACATAGAGTTCAACTTCTCGATATGAAATGGAGTATCAGGAGGAGGGGTATCATTCCCTAACGGAGGTTGTGGAGCTCCATAATCACGAGAGCGAGTAGTAACACTAACTTCCGACTTGACCATATTGACGCATCTGTAACCACCGGCAGGGGTATAGGACGTCGAAGTTTCATAGGTCCCACTACCGACGATCGAAGAACCCCAAGCCATATTTTGGCAGTGAGGAAGGGGATCCTTCAACACAGCTGGGCCTTGTGTTATGTGCTTCGCAGATTCTTCAATACGAGGACACAAATGTGTAAGGTGATCTTTCGTGCAAAGCTTACAAGGGAATTTCACTTTATGTCTAGGTTTTCGGTCCCCACCAGCATCTCCACCGTCCTGAGGAGGGTTTTCATTCTCTTTATTAGGATTGTTTTTATTCGTATTATTCCCACCCCTACGATTATTCTTCCCCTTTTTCTTCCCACCAGGTTGTTGGTTACCTGATGAGTTCATCAATTGTATAGAGTGAACATCCGACGATTGGGTGGAAACATACGAAGCGTGAGCCTGTCTGAGGGTAGATTGGCTAATGGAAAGATTGTGCATCTGATTCATAACCAAATCTGTAGGACAAGTACTTGTGGATCCAATAATACCATCGGCATGTGTTCCAGGAACAGGCTTGTGCTCATGTCGTGACCATGGTGCATCAGGTATAATATCATATAAGATGCCAAACTGAGCATAAACTAGGTCTAGATGCTGGGCTTTGAAGATAGCTTGTTCCTCAGTCATAATATCGGACAATGAAACATCCTTTGAAACATAAGGGACTAAAGACTTAATGAACCACTCCAGCAAAAACTATGGAGGAATGTTGGCTTTCACTAGCCTCTTCCACCGGTGCCACTCTTGAATATGGTCAGAGATGTGTGTGGCTTTGTCCTGAAGGAAGGTGGACAAAAGTTCGGTGCCAGTATCATAAGCACTAGCAACTGAAAGTGGTCTAGGAAAACCAAAGCTAAATTGTTGAAACCTCTATATGTTCCCCCAGGAAAATCAACATACCATTTCTCTGCTGCCCCCGTGAGGGTGCGTTGAAATAGACTCAAATGGATAGAGTCATGGTTGAAGGAATTCGATGAGAACCATAAGTGAAAAGTAGTAACGTGATCACCTGGATCCTGAACCTTCTTCCCCTCAAAATTTGGAATGTTAGAAGGGAGCTTGGTGGGGACTCGAGGCCATGTAGGATCGTGACACACCGGATCACTCATGAGCTTCGAAAGATCTAGTAGATTCAATCTAGCCAGAAAAGGGAGCTGAGGTTGTGAAGCTTGAATATGAGCTCCTGAAAGAGACTGGTTCTATGAACCATAAGGCGGGACTGTATACATCAAAGTTGACACCTGTGGTGTCGAAAAACTCTAGTAATAATCATGACCATGACTATAGGGATAGTAACCTCCTCCAAAATGGCCCACATTGGAATACACAGGAACATGCGTAGCAGGGATTCCATGGGAAGAATCAAGATAATAAGTGGGACCAACAGAAAAGCCATAAAGATGACCTCCATGAGAATGGGGTCCCATGTACCCACTCGAGGAAGGAATACCAAACAAGTGAGGTCCATATGAAAATAGTATGTGAGCACTCCACGGAACCAAAGAGCTAGCAATAGGAGGGTTTTGCGACATCACAAAAGCGTTTGAAGGGACATGCATAGAGGCATGTTGATGAAAGGATGGAATGAAAGTCATGGATCCAATGCCTAACGTGAAACCTTCACTCGAAAATGGGTTCACACTAACGCTAGGTGATGATGAATGAGGTGGTCCTCCACCAACAATCATATTAGATGGAGGGATGTGGCTACTCCCAAACTGATAGGCGGTGAAAGCAGTCATAGTGCCCCCAACTCCAACACTAGAGCTAGCGTGACTACTAGACATGGTGGACGTAATAGTCGGCGTAAAGCTAGGCATAACATATGAAAAAGGACTTGAGGTCGAAGGGATGGATGAAGTACCATAACCTGGCATCCCATATCGAAAACCAGATGGTTGTGTATCATCGAATGGGTTCATTCTTGTGGATGGGGACATCCCAAACCCATGAGGACTAGTGTGTGGCAAACTATTCACCCAATCAGTTCTCGGAGAGAATACGATAGGGGGGAAGTTCGCTTTGGACTAGTGGGCGGAGTCGAATGGAATCCGGTTGTGCCAGATGTGGAACTCATGATAAGAGCTCTCTGAAGCTCGTGAGATGTGTATATGGGACCAACGGTAGTCCTCCGACGCTTCCCAACAAAAGGTTGTGATAGATTGCTAGCCGGGAAACCAACTAACCTATGAGATCAGCGGAGAGGCGGATGTCAATCCACGATGAATCCAAAAATTTAACTAATAATCATCTCCTAAACTCCTACTATATCGTCACATAGCATACACCTAAAAGAAATCTACACCCAAATGCACACAAACAGGACTGACTCAAGGGACCTCCCGACACTACAACCGGTATGTCTCGCCTAGGAGAGGCTTGAGACTCCCAAACTATAACTGGAGGTAAAAGAATCAGTTATAAGGGCCCTTAGACTTCACTATGTGCACAGGGTCAAATCCCTATACATACAACAACTGTGTTTTCCGACCCCTATCTGACTCAGGATACTCACGGTATAACCATTGCAACCACCCTGTGTGATACCTAGGTAAAGAAACTAAGGCCACCACGTATAACCAATGCTCAAGCGGATAGTCATAGGTGGGATCCGTCATACAAGCAAGGTAACTAAGCCCGAAACTCAAGATGGTCAAATCCCCCAAGAGTCCCCAAACACAAACAAATCCTAGAAATATATCCCACATTCAGCTAGTATTGGAGGGCTATCTCCGCAACCAACCTCCCATGGCCTCGTGCTTAACTCTGGTTTGAGTAGAGCTTCATGATAACACTAATGTATACCATGGGTTTCACCACTCCCTGGTAAGACACATAATGTTGGTTTCAATAGTATTGGATTTTTAACTCACAATGATCTATTCCAAGACTCTAAACCTATACTAGTTGGTGCACCCTATAAAAGAGAAAATCATTTCTAATCAATTTTAAGATTAAGCATTAATTTTAAATGGTTGTGATTACTCAAAGGATATGGTCGTGAAACTAATGATGTATAAAGACTCAATGATATGCACACTCAGAAAATACTAGACTCGTCTATCCATAAAAAGGTATGCCCCTATATGACAGTCAAATGAATGATTCAAAAAAAACAATGCAATCTCTTTATATTTTCATGCTCAAGCAAGTCCCAGTGAAAGAACAAGCACTCTAATGCAAAATGCAACAACATAAAGCAAAAAAAAATTGTATTTTCAAATATAAATGAAATGAAAATGAAAATGTTTTTGTATTTTTTCAATATAGATGAATGAAAAAATGAAAGCAGAATCACAACTCTTCAGAAAAATGCAGAGCAAGCAAACCAGCAAATCCCAAAAAGTAAGACCCAGCCAAGATAATGAGTTATAAAAATGAAAAATGGTTCAAAACCAACAAGCTCAAAAACTAAAGAAAGAGGAGTTTCTGGTTAAAAAAAGAGCATGGAACAGTCAGGAAACAAGCCCACTAAGACTCAGGAACACTCAGAATCAACCCAGCAACAACCAAGATCATAAAAAAGACAATCTCATAGTTGTACACAATTGTTCATGGAACAATAGTGTCTGTATGCAGGCTATTGTACTAATAGTAGTGGGTAGACGCGGGCTAACCAAAGCTAAATAGCATATAGGGAAAGACAAGTGGACCAAAAATGAGTCAAACAACCCCAAAAAAGCAAATTTTCTAATGTAGATCCCAACGGCCATTCAATGGCACAAAAGCTCAACAAATACAAACTCAAAATAAAGAAAAATGCCTAAAAATCCACGAAATGGAGCTTCATCCCCAACGGAGTCGACATTTCTGTTATGGAGAAAAGCTTCCTATGGCTTGGGGTAGACCACAACAGACAGATGACTACAAGAAATCAACTCAAATCTCAATACAATGTTATATAAATGAAAATTCTAAGATGTGGATAAATGACCAACCTTCAACCGAATGTTCAAAGTAGATCCCCATTGAGCTTTCCCAATCTCTACACTTGAACCTACATGTTAGTCTCAACAACAAATACAAGCAAGTGCACATAATATGTGAAAGATATTAGCATAAACAATAGCATGGTCCATGATATAATAAGCAAATGTAACCCAATGTTAATTAAACATTCACAACACCAATTGGACGAGAATGAGTATTTATATTAATGAAATAAGAAGTACATGATACAACCTCTATCCGGAAACTCATCTGAACCGAGAACTAGGTTCCTCCACTTGTGTCTCCACCACTTCAATCCCCCATGCAATGGAATTCTCAAACTATGAAGGAGTTTGGTAGGTGAACATAAGAGGTTCACAACAACAAGGATCAATGGATGTAGACTCAAGTTATGGAAAAAATTCAATAGAGTTTCGATGCTCTCTCTTTCTCCTCTATCCTCCCTCCATGCATCACATGAGCTCAATATATAACCCTCCAAATGCTAATGAAAGGTCTGATCGAGTCATTTCAAGATACATGGAAGGCGAAAGATCACATTGGCCACTTTTTTGGAGTGAAAAATGGAGATTTTACTCTCTTTTACCAAAAACAACAATGTACACAGGCTGTAGTGAGACAACCTGCGTATACGCGGGCTATAGTGGAGCAACTTATGTATAAGAAAACAATGTATGCGGGCTGTAGTGGGACAACCTGTGTATATACACGGGATATAGTGGAGCAACTTGTGTATAGGAGGAAAAGTATGGAAAAAAGGGGTTCAAGGAGAACCACAAGTATGGTTTTCAATCTAAAAGTAGGTAAGGGAAGCTAAAGAGTATAAATGCTCACAAGGTGGAAAAATACACTGTAACAAAATTGTTCAATGGTCGGTCAACATCTTTAGGAAAAGGAACATGAAACTCTCCATTCTCAATCTTATCTAGAGCTAGAAGAAAATATGAACAATGATGCATATCTTCCCAGTGCGTTTTAGGCCCAGTTTAAGCTTCCAAGATAGCCTCATCCAAAGGAATAACAATATCTAGACAACCTTGTGAAGTGGAAGGCAATGTGATAAACCACTGCATTTATTTGGAAGGTAATGTCATATGGGAGACGAGGTTTAACATCCAAAGCATTGAAATTCACAACTTGACTGTTATAAGGGTTTGGATTTCCTAAAGCAGGCAACAAGGCACTCTTTTGCAACGAGCAACATTGGAGGACCTCATGAGTTTACATGGCACAAGGAGTTTTAGCTAGATCCTCCACAATTGAATAATTAGGAATAGCTCTCATATTAGGGTTATGTGATGGCCTCTTATAAATTCTTTTCGGCATACAAGGCATTTTCTATACCATGGATTTCTCTATATGAAGAGGGTTATGTGGTTCAATAATTTCCTTATCATTAAACAAAGATTTAGGATTGCTATATTTTTTGGCTCCAGTTGACAATAAAACATTGGATCCAACCATATTAATGTATTATTGATTAGATGAAGGATCATTTTAAGTTCCCCCTTGCACATTTCTAATAGGGTTAGAAGGGCCAGAAGCTAAGTGTTGTCCTTGCGGAAAATGATTAGTTAGAATAGCAGGTTGTTGTTGTTTCTAATTCAACAATTTATGGGCTTCTTCCATCAATGGGAATTGATGATTCAGGTGATATCCTTTGCAAATTTTGCAAGGGAACTTAACCTTCCTGCATTCTTTCTTTTCCCAACCAACATTATTAGTTTGTTTATATTTATCATTATTACCCTCTCCTTCTTTATTATTATTCTTATTGTTATTTTTCTTTTTCCCACCAGGCTATTGGTTTCCTTTTTGGTTAGCTTGCATAGTATGTACAAAATATATTTGTGAAGGGAGAGAGCCAGAAAAACCTGCACCAGTTATTGAAGGATGGATATACAAACTTTTCATTTGAGTATTAATAGCTTCAACAACATTATGGAAAACTGAACCACCAATACCATGTGGTCCAAATTTGAATTTCAAATGGTCTACATTAGACCTCAGTGCATCAAGGATTAATTCATAAAGGATACCAGATTGAGAGTAAATCATATCTAACTGCTGGTCCTTAAAAATGGCTTCTTCTTCAATGGTTACCTCTAAGGTGGAAACATCCTTGGAGATATAAGGAAACAAGGATTCAAGAAATCATTCTAATAGAAACTTAGGGGGGATATTTTCCTTGATCAGCCTCTTCCTTCTACCTCACTGTTGGATATGATCTGAGATGTAGGTAGCTTTGTTTTGTATGAACTGAGACAATAGATTGGTTCCAACATTATACCGGATGGAAATCTAAAATTGGTTAAAAAATACAGTTACTAAATCATAAAGCAACAGGATGATGAACCAGGAAACACAATGTACCATTTCGCAACCATTACCAGTCAATAATGTAAATTGTTAACAAATGCGAGGGAACCCATTGATAATGAAAATGGGCCCCAAGGTATTGTTGATGCCTCGGGGGTGTAGGTGCTGGAATGGTATCCAAGGCAAACAACAGGGGATGAAAACCCAGCGAAAGGCTTTAGATAATCCTACGCAAGTATTACCCTATCCTCGAGTTGTTTGGTGTGGTTGACACCCATGGATATTCGGCCTCCGCTGACACTCTTTGAGTCAGTGAGTTTTCTTCTCGAAAGGGAGACTTTGAATTAGATCTGAAACTAATCCTAAATGTGATTTGAATGCAATCTACAATTAATAATTCTGCAACTATTAGAAGAAATTCTATGTTACAGAAATACATATTTGAACTAAAATACTAACCTATCCAAATGTTAATTACATTAATAACCTATCCCGGGAGCCAAAAGTTTCGAAAGGGAGAGAATGATTTAATGTTCAAAAGAATGATCAGATCGTCATTAACTTAAAAAGAAATTTTAAAGTCCTTAATGTCATTAGCACATCAATTCTAGCATGAGAAGAAAAACATTATCTTCACAATGCTAAAACTATTTGAACATGGAATCGTTTATGCAATTATTAAACATAATCAGATTAACAAATGAACTACAGAAATGTAGAAAAATGGATATGATTACTATTCAAAAGTGCGTAGCAAAAACATCTAATTAGACACAAATGAACAAATGAAGAATAACTGCAAAAAAAGAAGGAAAGGAAAGGTTCATATCACCAGTTCAGTTTCATAAAAACATTTACAAAGCTTGAAATTGATGATCAATAACCACTCCAGGTAGTGCCTCCTCAGTCTGGCTCTTTCAAGTAAAAATACATAAAAAATAGTTTAGCAGAAAAATTACAATCGTTCTGGTTTGTGGAGACTGCCTCCCCCCCTCCCCATATCATAGAAAGTAGGTTTTTATACAAAGAAAATTACAGGAAAATATAAGATCCATTCCCCCAATTCCTGAGCTAATTAGCTGAGTTGTTCCATTTACCGGATCCATCCATGAGAAAAATCTAGGAAAATCTATTTTGAAAAACCAGTCAGATCTCCCAAATGAAGAACTATCTGGAGATTCTGCTTGTTAATAACCTAATTGGGCATATTCTGCAAAAAACCCATGTCTCGGATTTTCCAGATTCATCTCCATCGCTCCAGAAATCGCGTCCAAAGATCACTGGTTTCCACTTCGCACGTTTTGGTCACTCTAAATTTGGGATATAAATTATTTAGCTAGACTTCTCCCAATCCAAATCCACACATGTACAATTCAAAATAGAAATTAAAATATCATCCCAAATCTAGTGATAGAAATTTAAATTAATAACAATCCATTTGCAAACCAAAATATAATGAAAATAAAGAAATCTAATCAAAATCCAAAATTTACTATTCAGACAGATTTTTGAGGTCTGTAAACTATTCAATCGGACAAAACAATCTTCCCAAATCATTCCTCACCCTTCCAGCTTTCCAACGAGCTATCTTGGGCTTGATTTGGATTTAGAAATCTCAAGATATTGCTCCCGGAAGTTAAGACTCAGCGGCCGTTGATTTTATTGTTGGGTGAATCATGGCCATTGATTTAACAATTAAATCTATTATCCCATATTAATCATTTTCCAAATAATAAAATCAAACAAAAATCCAAAATCAATATTCCCAAAAAATCAGAAATCAAAACCAAGATTAAAAACTCCAAGTAAAAATGAATTTACCAAAATTTACGGACCAAAAATTAAATTAAAATATAACATAGGATAAACTTAAGGTCCAGAAAATGCGGAAAAGAAAAAGTAAGAATTTGCAAAAGTGATTTCCGCAATCTGCATTCCGCATTGCGGATTGAGGAGGGTTGTGAACATATTAAATTTTAGCAAGAGCAACCTTGCATTCTGCAATCCACATTCCGCATAACAAGTTACGGAAATAATTTTTAAACATGGGAAAAATTAACCGCAATCCACAATCACAATTGCGGATTGGGGAAAGGTTTGAAATTTTAACTAAAAATAAAAATTTGGGCAATCCCCAAATATGCATAAAAATGATTGGAAAGCTTTAAAAAATGCAAATTTTTATTTTTTATTTTTGTTTTAATGTTGAATGAAGTAAGTTAACGTAAAATAATAATAGAGAAAAGATTAAAAATCTAGAAATATTTACAAAGTGAAAGAAAATCCAATATCGGAAAACGATAAACCTAGAAGTAAAAACTAAAACTATTTACAAGTTAATTCTTAAGAAAATAAATGTTGGAAATAAGTTACGTATATAAGAAAAGAATCACTCTTATAATATAGGATAGTTAATGAATTCCATAAATAGATTTCTAACATAATCATTTTCCAATAATAGAAAACCAAGAAAAGAATAATAATATTTCATTTTGCAAAAATAGTAATAGAAAATCTTTTTAGATTGCAAAATGAAAAAATAAAAATCATATTTTCAAAATCAAATTAGCTTATTGAAAATAAAAAACTTATCCATGATCAAACTAATTTCACATTAATGAATGTTGAACTTTAATCCCACTAATTTCCAAATAATCATAAAATCAAATCTCATAAAAATTAAGGAAATTGGAACTCAAACAAACTAAAACATGTATTCTTTTAAGTTTCATAACATCAAATATATTTAATATATGGATTTAATGAAATTAACAAATTAAATTAATTACAGTCAAAGCATGACCATGAATATTTAAAAGATTTTAAACAAGCTTAATTTAAACATTAAAAATATTAAACTAACATAAAGAAACAAACCCAAAGACTAAGATTATTTACATTATGTTTCTAGGCATGCAAAAGTGAAAATAAAACCCCATCAAGGTCAAATATCAAACTAATGCAATATCTAAAATCATGAGAGAAGAAACCATCAGATCAATCAAAATCCCAAAACGAAGGTAATAACCAGCCATCATCCTGAATAATCAATTTGTGCAGCGAAGACCAAATCTAGGTGGGGAATGTGAAAGACAACCTGGTAAGTTAATCATGAAACCAACTCAAATGAATCAAAAGAAAATAAGTAAAAATGGAAACAACCCACATTCTTCAATCTGCATCTACAGGTTGCGGGAGGAGAGTTGCAGAAATTTATTCTTGCAAATAGATACATTATTTCCACAATCCGCAATCCACAATGCGAGTTGCGAAAATGCAACTTCAAACGAAAACAAACCAAAACTGTCTGCAATCCACAATTGTGGGTTGTGGATTGCAGGGATGACAAACCACGATTATTGAAAAATGTTTCCTCACCCGCAATCCGCATTGCGGGTTGTGGGTTGCGAAACGGAAAAGTTTCAAACTTAAAAACCAAGCTCCCGCAATCCCCATTGCATATTGTGGGTTGCGAGAAAAACAAAAAAATTTGACAAATAAGTTCTTTCTGTAACTCACAAAAAACACACAAAAAGCATACATTTTCAAAAGGAAAATTACTAACTGAATCAAATCATGTCAAAGGAAAAAATGTATAGCAAAGAGTATGAACAACCCCAAAAAATGTATAAGTTACCCTCACATATAAAATTGGGGCTCCTATGTTTTGGATAAAACATGAGATCTGTTGTGCCCACAACAAATGGCGACTGGCAGGGAAGAAGCAGTTATCTCTACATTACAGTATTGAAATCTATAAAAATTAGGAATAAAAAATAAAATTCCTTCACATGCTAAATTTCAAATAATCTAAATAACATTATCACTGAATGATATAATATTGGTTAAACTTCAAAGCTTCTAAAACATCCAACTCATTCCCATCATTATCCAATTTTTTTTTTTAAATATAAACTCACTTTTCAAAATAAATTATTTACAAGATATAAGAATCAAGAACTTTACCGGGAATTAACCTCGGGAAATCAAGCTAATCATATAAAACATAGTATTAAAAAATGACTCCAATACCACAGGAAGGACTCTACAGCCAGTCGACGTCTATAGCTGCAACAGGGATGCCTTTTAACCCCACTTCCAAGCGCTCTAGTCCCAGTTTACTGATTTAGATACATAGCTATACAGTGACTCAATTTACTGATGGGTAAGAAGCATCAGATAACTCTCTACGAGTGTGTGATGATTTGGAATATATATAGATAAATATATATATAATATTTATGATTTGGAATCCCAAATACCACAGACGAAGCCATTGTAGCCCGCAGGCATCCATAGCCTTGGCAAGAACGTCTTTTAACCCGTTTTACCTAATGGCTTATATCCCAAATAGCAAGTTTAAAGAAATCTGCAAACTATGTGTAATGTGCTAATCTCAATTTGAGATTTCCTAGTAAATGGGGAAGCAAACTTAGAAAATCCTTAAGAGTAAGGATGGTGTAAGAAATCTATAAATTACTAATATTTATAGATTAAAACTTATTTCTAGAAACTGATTCCCTTAAAAGTAACTAAATTCAAACTTATAAGCATTGAATATGTGTATGTTGAGTTAAAGATAAAGTTCTAAAGATAATGACGGAAATATTCAAATAGAATTATCAGCACAGTCTATTATTGATTTTTCACAATCAGGGATTAACTAATCAAAACATTTGATTTCCAGCAAGCAGAAAACATTTATAAAGATTTCCTTTATAGATAAGATTTCAAGACTGTAAACGAGTGATTAGCTCTATTATTTTAAAAGTGAAAATCATGAAAAACTCAAAACAAACCATCAAGAAAATAAAATGTAGGAATGATAAAATCAAACATATATACAAGTGAAACCAGAAATAAATCGAAATCTCACAACTATATCACTTACTAAAAGAACAATTAGTGATTAAAAATTGTGTTTTTTAAAAAGTCATGAGTATCATATTCAATTAGGTCTTTATTGAAAACAAATAAAGAATCCTAAAAGATTAAACTAAATTAAAACGTAAAATAATTGCAAAAATAAGCCTTATGAAATTTTCTCATGCGAACAAAAAAGAGATTTGTTTGTCTTGTTTGTAGAATCGAAGGAATTTGTTATTGTAAAGATAGTAACTATATCAATTCATATATTGAATCGATTAATTGAATTGATGATAATGAAACTCTTAAAATAAATTTATTCTCCTTCAGTTGAAGAATTACCATCAACATTGTTGCTTCGCATAAGGTTGTTTAGGACAATGAGGCCTCTTTTATTAAATATTATGTACAAAAAGAAACAAAATGAAATAATACTAAACTAAATTGTGTTCAATTTGCAACAACAAAATATGTAAAACACCCCTTTTTTCAAGTGCATGTCCAGAAAAGATCAAAATTCATGGGCAATTAAAATGTTCTAATTTTAAATTACTTTGTCTCCTGTCAAAATATTCTTGCCCTTAAAAATTTGGAAATGAATTAATTCAAAACATTTCATGACAAGATCATTATAATTTAAAACTAAATACATAATTCTAACATGAATTCTTTGAACCAATAAAACAATAAGCTAGAGCATGAATAATAGAAAGTGAAAGAGGATAAAAATACTTCCTTGAATGCATGTGAAGAAGTATCGTTTCCAACTTGAACTTGGCCTGTCATTGCAAATACTTTATTGAATAAAACTAAGAGAGTAATCTAATTGCTAAATAAATGAACAAAACTAATTTATTCTACACCTAATCTTACACTACTCTAAGAAGTAAACAAAAACTAAGTGTAATCAAATTTCCAATGCAACCATGAAAGCATATGAAGACCTACAAAAAAAAAGATGTGAATAATCAGAAAGCATGATATGAATGCTTGAAAATAAAAATGAAAAAAGATTGCATTAAAGTACATAAGATGATATTTATGTACAAATAAAGAGAATGGAGACTTACCATAATAATGAAATCTTGCTAAGAAATATTTCTCAATCCAATCAACAACCCAATCATGGTATGTACAATGAAAAACAAAAGAATAACATAAAGAGTTTGAAAGATTTATGCAATGAAATGGATTATTTGAAAGAAAATCGTCATTAGTATTATATGAATCCAAAACTTCTTCTTGAAAAATTTTCTCCTTGGGAATACTTTCTTGAATAAGATCAGCAAAATCATATCCAATTTGTTTTAATTTATTATCATAAAAATCATCATATATTGGTTGATTTAATCGGAAATTCCCAAAGATATAATTTTTTTTTTGAGTATTTACTTGAAAAGAATTAAAGATATGGGATGTTATAGGTGTAGAACTAGTATCATTAACATCCTGATAAAAATCTTCGCCATCAAGTAATTGATCATAAAAAGAAAATGTTTCATCATTGAATGATGAGTCATAAAAGGAATAATTATAAAAATAATCATTAGAAATAGTATTCATTTTCAACAAAGAAGAATGACAAGAAAATATAGATTGATGACAAAGATAAGAATCTTCTTGATCTTCTTCATGTGTTTCATAATTAGCTTGTACCCCTTTAATACTTAACAATGGAGAGTTAGAATCTGAAATATATGATTGAATGTCATTGTTATAAAATAGATCAGGATACAAAGAAAAATATGAAGAGGAAATAAGTGCATGAAATTCATCTCTTAGTGGAATATTTTCAGATTGAGATTCCTTAAGAAAGGGTTTCTCTTCAAGAGAGGTATGTATGAAAGGTTTCAAATTTAAATCTGCTTCTTCTTCCAATGAAGTATCATCATCTCATGAAAAATGCTCTCCCATAAAATCACTTAGATAAGAAAAAGGTAATTGGGGAAACATATCACAAATTTGAGAACAATTAGTTGATTCAAGATCTATTACAGAATCAATAGAATAATAAATATCAGAATCTTGAAGCTCTTTACTTATGTTAGAAGAAGATTGTTCGACATTATGATTAGAACTATTCTGTTTTACTTTAGAAGAATCTTTTATAGAAAAATGATCTCCTTCATGATTAGTTAGACTTTGAATTTCATGTGAAATAGACATGAGATATCAACATTTAATTCATCCAAATCATCATATTGATTATGATCCATATCTAAAAAAGAGAAGGAATTCATTTCTACAATTTTTAAATCCTTCGATTCTTCATGTAAATCTAAATCAAGAGGTGGATGATTATCAATGTATAATTCATATTTATCATTTACTAATTGATCGGATTCATGTGAGACTAAACTATTGTGTTGAAACCTTTCAAGTATCATAGGACGATCTATTAAAGGGAATCTACAATAGAGATTAAAAGTTCTAATTGCAAAATCTTCTAATAATTCACCATTTTTAATAGTGAGTTGTTTCCATTCATTGCATAATCTAACGAAGTTGTAGTGTCCAAAAGAAAGTAAGAAAATATCTACAAAATGTTTAAAAGAATGGACAAAGGAAAAAGGCAAGGTTACAAACCACTCTTTGACTCATCCTTCGAATGTGAAGGCTAGCAATCTGCACAAAACATCTAGATCCATAATTTTGTTATCAAGACAATTATAAGTAAATTGAAGAACATGTTATTGTGCTAAAATTTCTCCCTCACCATCGAGTTTTACTTCTATCAGTTGCTTCAGCAAATCTGTTTGAAATTGAAAACTAATCTGTCTAGAAAAACAACTAAATACAAATTCTTTGGCAAAAAAGCAACTAAATACATCTAGTTGGGTTGGAGCCATTATAAAATAATCTGATGAAAATAGCTCAAATGACCTTACATGTCCGATGGCCCTCTTTCTAGCACCATTTTTTTATGCCTCAAGGGTGTAGGTGTTGAATGGTATCCAAGGCAAACAACAGGGGATGAAAACCCAGCCAAAAGCTTCAGATAATCCTACGCAAGTATTACCCTATCCTCAAGCTGTTTGGTGTGGTTGACACCCACAGATATTCGGCCTCCGCTGGCACTCTTTGAGTCGGTGAGTTTGCTCCTCGAAAGGGAGACTTTGAATTAGATCTGAAACTAATCCTAAATTTGATTTGAATGCAATCTACAATTAATAATTCTTCAACTATTAGAAGAAATTCTATAGTTACAGAAATACATATTTGAACTAAAATACTAACCTATCCAAACGTTAATTAAATTAATAACCTATCCCGGGAGGCAGAAATTTTGAAAGGGAGATAATGATTTAATGTTCAAAAGAATGATCAGATTGCCAATAACTTACAAAGAAATTTTAAAGTCGTTAACGTCATTTGCACATCAATTCTAACATGAGAAGAAAAACATTATCTTCACTATGCCAAAATTGTTTGAACATGCTAAGGGTGATTCCACGAAGATGGGTAACTCTTTTTTGCCAAATATGACAATGAAAAACATAAATTTTACCCATGTATTAAATTGAATCCCTCGAAACTCATACTTTCCACATGAATTTTGACATGCGGTTGAAAAACAAGATGTAGAGAATTATGTTAGCTTTCCAATGATATTTTTTTCAAAATATACCAATGTCATATATCATGTTTAATTTTCATTTAATGAAACATGTGTACTTAAAAATTTGAAGAGCAATTAACAAGTAGTTTGTGTGCGTGCACAATAATTTAATGTTAAAGTAATAATTTAAAAATATGAAATATGTGAACATGATCTAGACAGAATGCACTAGGGCTTACATATTTTTCTTTTAATTTTTCTCGAAAAAATATTTTTATTATTATTTTTCGAAATGACCAATGAATATTTAAGTCGCATTTTGCACACATGTGTGTGCGTGCACGAAATCTTTTGACTTTTTACATAATTTGCAAGACTAAAAATACCATTTTAAAGAGGACGCATTTATCTAGGGCTTGTGTATTTTTTCAAATTTTTTGGATTTGTATTTTGAATTTTGTGGATTTATCTTTGAGCTCAATCGAAGTTGTCGACATGGTTTTTTGGGGCAATTTTAGTAGAAATTTAAAAACAAAAGACATATGAAGATAAAAATTCATGAATTTTATATATCTGGATGGAGGATTCATTGACGAATCCAATGGTATCAAGTCCGCTCATTAATGATCATTTAATGACATGGTTTAACTTTGTGGAAGGCAGACAAAACTTTCATTCTGCAGTGAAAAGGGCTATCGGCCTATTTTTTAATCCCTCGATCAAGCTAACAAACTCGATTGAGGATTTAACAAGACCTCGATCGAGGGTTTAACAAGACCTTGATCGAGTTATTTTAAAACCCTTGATCGAGATCCTAAAATAAGCCTTTTTATGTTTTTCAAAAGCTCAATCGAGCTTTTGCAAGCTTTTCAAAAGCTCGATCGAGGGTTTGTGAGCTTTTGAAAATCTCGATCAAGGGTTTTAAAAGCTAGATCGAGCTCTTCTTTCAACCCTCGATCGAGCTCTTGTTTCAACCCTCGATCGAGGGCTTGAAAATACCTCGATCGAGGGTTCGAAAATACCTCGATCGAGGGTTCGAAAAACAATTTTTTTAGCTTCCATATGCCAAAAATGGTGAACCACCATCATGGAATTACCCGCAATCGTTTATGCAATTATTAAACATAATCATATTAACAAATGAACTACAGAAATGCAGAAAAATGAATCTGATTACTATTCAAAAGTGCGTAACGGAAACATCTTATTAGACACAAATGAACAAATGAAGAATAACTGCAAAAAACAAAAACAAAAATGTATCACCAGTTCAATTTCATAAAAACATTTACAAAGCTTGAAATTGATGATCAATAACCACTCCAAGCAACACCTCCTCAGTCTAGCTCTTCCAAGTAAAAATACATAGAAAAGAGTTTAGTAGAAAAATTGCAATCCTTCTGGTCTATGGAGACTGCCTCCCCCCCTCCTTAGATCATAAAAAGTAGGTTTTTATACAAATAAAATTACAGGAAGAGATAAGATCCATTCCCCCAATTCTTGATCTAACTAGCTGAGTTGTTCCATTTACCGGATCTGTCCATGAGAAAAATCTAGGAAAATCCATTTTGAAAAAATAGCCAGATCTCCCAAATGAAGAAATTTCTGAGGATTTTTTTGACAGCAAACTAAATGGGCATATTCTGCAAAACACCCATGTCTCAGATTTTCCAGATTCATCTCCATCGCTCCAGAAATCGCGTCCAAAGATCACTGGTTTCCACTTCGTACATTTTGGTCACTCTAAATTTGGGATATAAATTCTTAGCTAGACTTCTCCCAATCCAAATCCACACATGTACAATTCAAAATAGAAATTAAAATATCATTCCAAATCTAGTGACAAAAATCTAAATTAATAACAATTCATTTGCAAACCAAAATATAATGAAAATAAACAAATCTAATCCAAATCCGGAATTGAATGTTCAAATGGATTTTGGGGGTGTTTAAGCTATTCAATTAAACAAAACAATCTTCCCAAATCATTCATCACCCTTCCATCTTTCCAACGAGCTATCTTGGGCTTGATTTGGATTTATAAATCTCAAGATTTTGCTCTTGAAAGTTAAGGCTTAGTAGTCGTTGATTTTATTGTTGGGTGAATCATGGCCATTGATTTAACAATTAAATATATTATCCCATATTAATCATTTTTCAAAGAATAAAACCAAACAAAAATTCAAAATCAATATTCCCAAAAAATCGGAAATCACATGTCGGGAGAGAAATTTTTTTATTTTTTTTAAACAAATCAAAATCGGAAAACAAAATCAAAACCAAGATTAAAAACTATAAGTAAAAATGAATTTACCAAAATTTACGGATGTGAAATTAAATTAAAATATAACATAGGATAGACTTAGGGTCCGGAAAATGCAAAAATGAAAAAGTAAGAATTTGCAAAAGTGATTTCCGCAATAATGTTTAAACCTGGGAAAAATTAAACCTTTCAAAATCCACAATTGCGGAAAGGCTTGAAATTTTAACCAAAAATAAAAATTTCCGCGCAAATATGCATAAAAATGATTGGAAAGCTTTAAAAAATGCAAAAAAAAAATTATTTTTTTTAGAGCTGAATGAAGTAGGTTAACGTAAAACAATAATAGAGAAAAGATTAAAAAAACTAGAAATATTTACAAAGTGAAAGAAAATCCAATATGGGAAAACCATAAACCTAGAAGTAAAAACTAAAACTATTTACAAGTTAATTCTTAAGAAAATAAATGTTGGAAACAAGTTAATCACTCCTATAATATAAGATAGTTAATGAATTCCATAAATATGTTTCTAACATAATCATTTTCCAAGAAAAGAATAATAATATTTCATTTTGCAAAAATAATAATAGAAAATAATTTTAGATTGCAAAATGGAAAAATAGAAATAATATTTTCAAAATCAGATTAGCTTATTGAAAATAAAAAACTTATCCATGATAAAACTAATTTCACATTCGTGAATGTTGAACTTTAATCCCACTAATTTCCAAATAATCATAAAACCAAATCCCATAGAAATTAGGGAGATTATAACTCAAACAAACTAAAACATGTGTTCTTTTAATTTTCATAACATCAAATTGTGTATAAATTTAATATATTAATTTAATGAAATACACAAATTAAGTTAATGAAATACACAAATTAAGTTAATGAAAGTCAAAGCATGACCATGAATACTTAAAAGATTTTAAACAAGCTTAATTTAAATATTAAAAATATTAAACTAACATAAACAAACAAACCCAAAGACTAAGATTATTTACAATATTTACATTATGATTCTAGGCATGCAAAAGTGACGATAAAACCCCATCAATGTCAAATATTAAACTAATGCAATATCTAAAATCACGAGAGAAGAAACCATAAGATCAATCAAAATCCCAAAACGAAGGTAATAACCAGCCATCATCACAACGTGGTAAGTTAAACACCGAGATCATGAAACCAACTCAAATGAATCAAAAGCAAATAAGTAAAAATGGAAACAACTCACATTCCGCATTCCGCAATCCGCATCTGCGGGTTGCGCGAGGAGAGTTGCATAAATTTATTCTTGCAACTACATACATTCTTTCTACAATCCGCAATCCGCAATGCGGGTTGCCTGTTGCAGAATGCAACTTCAAACGAAAACAAACCAAAATTGTCTGCAATCCGCAATCCGCAATTGTGGATTGCGGGGATGACAAACCGCGATTATTGAAAAATATTTCTGCACCCGCAATCCGCATTGCGGGTTGTGGAACGGAAAAGTTTCAAACTTAAAATCCAAGCTCCTACAATCCGAGCAATCCGCATTGCGGGTTGCGGGAAAAACAAAATTTTGGGAAAAATAAGTTCTTTTCGGAACTCACAAAAAACACACAAAAAGCATAAATTTTCAAAAGGAAAATTACTAACTGAATCAAATCATGTCAAAGGCAAAAATGTATAGCAAACAGGATGAACAACCCCCGAAAATGTATAAGTTACCCTCACATATAAAATTGGGGCTCCCATGTTTTGGATAAAACATGGGATCTATTGTGCGTACAACAAGTACCTAGTACATTCTAATAGGTGTGGATATATGTTCTTGGATTCAAACACCTGAAGGATCCATCAAGTAAGAGACATTGATGTATTCCCATAACTTGATAGTGAGGGAAATTACCATTGATGACTAAAATCCCCAAGGTACTATCGAAACTCTAAACTTCATTCCCAAAGCAAGATGAGATCAATTCGATGGGAAGAATCCCATTGGAAGGGAGGCCTTAAGGCATACTCCATCATCTAACACAAGGAACAATCAAGGACTGATCTGATTTGGAGAAGGATTGAATACATGATGAAACATATAGACACCAGGGAATGGACGCCATATGAAGTCAAGGCAATTGCAGAATAGTCGACACAGGTTTTATCCTTGGACAGTGAGCACGACAAAATAGTGACTTAGGAAGATTTGAACACAAAGGGACTAATGATATAAATCCAGAATGTAGAATACATTGGCAAATTATCCATATGATTGGAAGTGTAACCAACTGGAGGAGTAATAACTCTAAGATCGGGTTTAGCCTAAGGCCAAAACTAGAACCAAACTTGTTTGATAAAATCAAAACTGGTTCTTTTTTCAAGGAAACATTTGACTTGCTTCCATTATATCGAAATACATTTGAGATCATTCCATTCCCTTTTATATTTTTAAGTACGTTCTTTATTTTTTAACGATCTTGAAAAAGAGATAAAAGCATGCTCGATATAGTTCACCTAGCGATGAGTCCCTTAACATATATTTAATGAACCTGAATAAGGATGGGTTCGGTCCCAAGGAGGGTCCTTCAATGTATAATTTTATGAGTCCATAGAAGGAAAACTTGGAACTTCCTTCCTTGTTTAACGAGCTTGAAGAAAATATAGAAAGATGCTCGATAAGATAATGATCCATGGATTTTATATCGATCCCGAATCTGTTCATGCTCATCAGTGTTTTCAATTTTAAAGAGTCTAAAAAACTTAAACACAAACTCTATATACCATCTTGTGGATTTTATATCGAGCCTGATTTGGTAAATGCTCGCCGTTGTTTTCATATTTAGAGATCCTAAGAAACTTAAAGAAGACCCTATAATTGACTTTTGCGTAAAATTAGTCTCCTCACCCAAAAAAGGATAAAACTATTGGAATATTCTAACCATCATTTTCAGATTTGCATGTCTGCATACATTTTGCATGCATCCAATCATCTCCATGCATTTGCATGCATCTAGTCACCATCTTGATGGCACTCCCAGCACCTAGAGCCTATTTTCAGCTCCCTAGAGCCTATCGTCAGCCCCCAGTAGCCCTCCTACCTACCTGATGCGCCATCTTTGACTCTTCTGCATGACATGTGCGCCTTTTCTCACCTACCAGGAGTTATCACTCAGTTAGAGCACCTTATGTCACCTACCAGGTGTCTGACAGTCAGTTAGAGCATTGATTGAAAATTTCTTCCACTGATTGTTCATGCTAACTTCCTGCAGCTCCTAGTTAGCTAGTTTCGGAGTGCTACTTGTTCTTCTGATAGCCTCATGTGCCCTCCTTGGATTATCCATCCCCTAAGTTGTTCCTAGATGGTTCTGTTAGACTCATTTATACTCACTTGACTGACTATTACCATTTATGGCTGATACTACTAATTGGATTATGTCTCCAATTTTATCCAAGATAGACTTTGAGCATGATTCGAATGACCTCCTTGGTTAATTCAAATTCTCTTGACATTTATTATTGTATTCATTATTCACAGTGCCAGCTCACAGTTGATGTATGATACTACTATTCTCCATTTTCTGTGTTCATGAGCGATTATTGAGTGCATTCTTCTTTTATTCTTTGCAACTTCTTGAGATTTTTTGTGAGGCTTGTTACAGCTGCCGGATCGTACTGCAAATTATCACATGGTATCAGAGCTTGTAGCAGCTATTCAAATTGCATCCATTGCAGCAGTCGCAGCAGCAGTAGTTGTAGCATTTCTTTGAGCAGCTATCTTTCACTGAGCACCAGAAGCCTTTGAGTTTCCACAGCAAATCCTAGTGCTATTACCTTGAATTAACTGGAGAAATTCAGTGAGGTTTATCTAGGTGTGAAGGACTTAGTCATATGTGCTCAGTGTCCTAAGGTAATGTTAGTTCAAATTGTAGCAAATCTCCATCAACAAAACTCTTCTTGTTTTGCAGGTTTATTCATCCATTCGAATCCCTCTTCAACACATTCGAATTGAACAACAACTTCCATGCATCTGGAAGGAGTTCCTTCTCTCTCTCCATTCAACTATGATGAGTGGAAATCAAAGATGATTGCATATTTGAAGAGACATGATCTTTTTGATGTGTGTATTGGTATTAAGAGATATTTTTCTTCCTATGGAGAGAAAGAAGATTGGCTTGATGCTTGCGACAGAGACCTTGGATCAATATGTATTACTATTTATTCCAATATGCACCACCTCATTGATCTTGATGAACATCCAAGTGATCTATGGAATAGATTGGACAGATTATTGGAAATCGGGAGGAAGAGGCTTATGCTAGCCAATTGGAAAACAAGCCCAGTGATACGTCCTCAAGTGCTCTCTCTATTCATGATTCGGCCTCCATCATCTCCCATAATGAAGTTGTTCAAGATAAAGTCGAAATACAACACATGGTTTCAGTTGATCCATCTTATGATTCGAACTCTGAGCAAAAGATGTCAGTTACTACTCTAGAAGTTGAAGAGACCTTCACAATCTCTAATTCCCATGAGCCTGTTGATGTGCAATATGATGACCTACTGAGCATTTTGGAAGTAAAATCAGATTTGGGAGGAAATGCATTCACCCTCCTTGATCAAAATCTTCCTATGGACTCCTATTTGGTCATTGACACATGTTTTCATAGTTTCACCGAAGATGGAAGACTCTATCATTCGCTTGGGTTCAAGTATCATGCATATCCTTGTGATTTTGGTTTTGATCTCACCTCTATTGGTTCAAAGGAGATCATAAGAAACCATCCTCAAATTCTTGGATTTGATTTGAAGTTCACGTCATCACCATTATGTCATGGTTCATTTTATTTTTATCTCACCCCTATTGGTTCAAAGGAGATATCACATAACTACATACACTTTCATGGAGTTGATGCACCTATTGATGTGCAATATGATGACCTACTGAGTATTTTGGAGGTAAAATCATATTTGGGAGGCAATGCATTCACCCTCCCTCATCAAATGCTTTCTTTGGACTCCTATTTGGTCATTGGCACATGTTTTCAGAGCTTCACTGAAGATGGTAGACTCTATCATTCGCTTGGGTTAATGACTGACGCACCTTTTTGTGATTTTGGTTTTGATCTCACCCCTGTTGGTTCAAAGGATATCATGAGAAACCATCTTCCAATTCTTGGATCTGATTTGAATTCCAAGATACCATCATCATGTCATAGTTCCTTTAGTTATGATCTCACCTATGTTGGTTCAAAGGATATATCAAATAAATATCTACACATTCATGGTTTTGATTCTACCTCAGTTGGTTCGAATCACATGCTCCATAATGATCTTCATATTATGTTTTTGAAGCATGATCCACTTCTTCCCAAGAGGAAGATACCTCCAAATGAAGTCAAGATACATCACATGGTTTCAGTTTAAATCATTGCAAAAGGTGTTTTGAATCATAAGAAAAAAGGTGTTGTGAATCATAAGACAAAACTCTATTATTTGTCACACTTCTTACCTCTCTCAAAGCAGTATGCTCTTCACTCTCATGAAAATGAAGAGAGTAGGCATTCTCATATCAACTACAAGCATTTGCAAAACTTTCAAGATCAAAATGTGGTTGAAGGTCTTCCAAATGGTAAGTTTACTCATGGCATTCTCAAGGGTTGATTGAAAGGCAAAGATTCACCAAAGAAGATTGGGAAAAAGAGGACTCTTGAAGAAGTACGAATGCTAGATCCATTTCCACAAGAAACTGAAGATTTAGCACCCATTGGTTCAATCCTATTTTAAAGTGGGCCACCACTACTACATCCATAGTGATATTTTTTAAGATAGATCATCATCATGTCCTATTTCTTTTGATAATGATCTCACCTATGTTGGTTCAAAGGAGATATCAAAGAACTACATGCACATTCTGAAACAGTTTCATTATATTCACATTTTTGGATTTGTTCCTCCTTTAAGTGATGATGAGCAAGAGAGCAATGTTGCATCACATGAGATTTCAGATTCAGAGTTTGGATGTGATGATGAGCTAGTTGTACTTGCTTTTTCACATGAGATTTCAGATTCATAGTTTGGATGTGATGATGAGCTAGTTGTACTTGCTTCTTCACATGAGATTTCAGATTCATAGTTTGGAAGTGATGATGAGCAAGCGAGTAAATCTTCATCACATGAGATTTTAGATTCAAAATTTGAATATGGAGATGATGATGAGGGAATGCTAGATCCAGATCCACAAGAACCTAAAGTTATAGCAACTGATGATGAAGATGAGCAAATGGGAGATCCAGATCCACAAGAACCTGATGATCTCTCACCTGATGATCCTCCTCTTCCTCGATGGGAAGCCATTACACTTCGATTTTTCAGTGATTTGGTTGGTGATCCACATGATCAAAGAAGAACCAGATCAGATTTTCAGAATGGAAGGTTTCATCCTTCTTACATTACTGATCCATTTCAGATAGATCGATCCTTCTTCGGAAAAGAAGGGCACTTGCCTCCTTCTTGGGTGAGTGATGGCATGCTACATTAGCATCCTTCAGTATATTTTGAGGTATGGATTTCTTCCCACTGGTTTTTCCCTCTTTCCTCACTTAGTTTATTTAGATTGATTGTATGGGGTGACCTTTGGTCTCATTCACCAGGGTCCTATTTTTTCAGTTTTCAGTTATTAACTCATAGTATAGTTTGTAGGGGGGTGTTGGAATCATTCTCACCATCATTTTTCAGATTTGCATGTCTGCATGCATCCAGTCATCTTCATGCATTTGCATGCATCCAGTCATCATCTTGATGGTACTCCCAGCACCTAGAGCCTATTTTCATTTCCCTAGAGCCTGTCTTCATCCCCCAGTAGCCCTCCTACCTACCTAATGCACCCTCTTTGACTCTCTTGCATGACATGTGTGCCTTTTCTCACCTACCAGGATTTATCACTCAGTTAGAGCGCCTTATATCACCTACCAGATGTCTGATAGTTAGTTAGAGCATTGATTGAGCAGTTCTTCCACTGATTTCTCATGCTAACTTCCTGCAGCTCCTTGTTAGCTAGTTTTGGAGTGCCACTTGGTCTTCTGATAGCCTCATGCACCCTCTTTGGAGTCTCCAACCCCTGATTTGTGCCTAGATGGTTATGTTAGACTCAATTAGACTCACTTGACTGACTATTACCATTTATGACTGATACTACTGACTGGATGATGTCTCCAATGTTATCCAAGCTAGACTTTGAGCATGATTCGAATGACCTCCTTGGTTAATTCAAATTCTCTTGATAGTTGTTATTGTATTCATTATTCACAGTGCCAGCTCACAGCTGATGTATGATACTGCTATTCTCCATTTTTTGTGTTCATGAGTGATTATTGAGTGCATTCTTCTCTTATTATTTTCAACTTCTTGAGATTTTTTGTGAGGCTTGTTACAATTGTCAGATCCTACTGCAAATTATCACGAAAACAATGCGAGAGAGAACTCTTCTAGCCATGTATGACTAGAGTATTCTTTTTTCATATATACTCTAGAAGGTCCAGAAAAGGGTTAAAATTATACCGTATAAATGACCTTTCACTTGTACTTTAACGAGTATGAAAGAGACAAGATGAATCGACAATATTTTCCTATTTAAGTAGTCAGAAAAGAGCTTAAAGAAGACTCCATAAAAATATTTTCCATGGAAATTTAATGAGCCTATGAAAGTAAACTCAAGGCTTCCTTCTATTTTTAACGAGCTCAAAGGAAGGATGGAATAATGCTCATAATGGGAGGAAACAAGTACCAAGGACAAACAAAACTAGTTCCAAGTGCAAGGAACAAACATATGCATAGTGCAAGGAACGTGAGCAAGATAAGGACACTTAGGTTATGTCTCCTCCGAATAAAGGGTGTCAATTTGCAAAGGTAAAATGATACATGGCTTAATGGTAATGAGATAAGAGTTGAAGGATTATATAACGATCTCAAATCATGGAATCCAACATCAGGCTAATAAGTGCAAGTGGGATCGAGGAAAATGCATATGCAACTTAAACAAAAAATAGGAGTCTTATAAGGAATAGATAGAAATATATGAGAAAGAAATACATGATGCTTCTTCTCAAATTCATGGTAAAACTAGAAATCTCTTGAGCCTATGAGAAAAACTCAACATGGGAACCAAAATGGCATGGGGGTGATGACTAGGGTGGCCCATGTTAAGTAGGATCTACTGTTGAACTGGTGCACAATGCATATAGAGATGGATAACACACCAATATCCAATTGCTCAGGTACACAGGGTAGTCCCAAAAGACCGAACACCTAGAGCAACCACTTCACAAAAATAGATCACAGATCGATACACCGATGTTTTGGCGTGGTTTAAACCCTCGAGAGGGAAACACTCCACGGCCCCGGCCAAATAGATTCTACAGAGCAATTTATTATGCAAAGAAAGAAAGTTACAAATGAGCTTCTCATAATCGATCAACTTTCCAATGACCTTCCATGCTCTTTAACTAGAGATCATGGACCAATCGGGTGTTAAGTCATGGATCAAGGGTAGGTATGATCTAAGAGAAGTTGAGTCGTCGGATCACTCTATGTCTAAAACATATTGTGACCGTCGGATTTAAGTATTTACAAATTCATACTAATGCGTACTAAAGAAACACACTTTACCTAACGGATCTATTACACAAGTTGATCTTAACTAACTCCTAAGTGTCTAAATATCCTAACATCCCCCCTTAAGACCAACTTGGGATAAGATTGAAGGATTTACAAAAGTGACACTATTAGAAGAAGGAAGGAAGTATTAGAGCCTATCCCCCCTTAATTACAAGTTCTTGAACTCCTAACATAGATCGAAGTTTAGAAAACTTTGCTTTTGTAAGAGACTTGGTGAAGATGTCTGCAACTTGATAATCTGTAGGACAAAAGAGCACTTCAAGAACACAATCATGAACAAGATTTCTGATGAAGTGCATATGTAGCTCAATATGTTTGCTGCGTTGATGTAGGACTGGATCTTTGGCAAGCTTGATGGCACTTTGATTGTCGCACCAAAGTGGAGTAGGCTGCTGCTGCTCGAATCCAAACTCTGAAAGGATTTGTTGAAGCCATAAAGATTCCTGACTAGCATTAACTGCGGCTCAATATTCTACCTCTATTGAAGAAAGAGTAAGAGCTTGTTGTTTCTTGCAAGCCCAAGTGATAGGTCCAGATCCCAGACTGAAAACATAACCTGCTGTAGACTTTCGATCATCAGGATCGCTGGCCCAATCTGAATCAGTGAAACCAACCAACAAAGGTTTCCCCCCTGTACTGTAATGAATCCCAAACTGAATTGTACCTCGAATACATCAAAGTATTCTTTTAGCTGCTTTCCAGTGACTTTCATGAGGTGTTTGCATATAATGGGCAACACGACTAACGGCAAAGGAAAGGTCAGGATGGGAATGAGTCAAGTATAAGAGACTACCAACAAGCTGACGATACAAGGTGGCATCTACTTCAGGTGAAGTACAAGTGGCAGAAATTTTGACTCCAGACTGGAAGGGAGAAGGGGTAGGTATATAATCTTTCATGTGAAAGCAATGAAAAAGGTCACAAGCATACTTAGACTAAGAAAGAAATATTCCTTCTTTGGTTTGCAGGACTTGGAGACCAAGAAAATAATGCAAATGTCCTAAGTTTGACATTTCAAAATTTTTCTTAAGACTAGATTTCACATGGGTTATAAGCTTAGGGCCACTACTAGTAAGAATAAGGTCATCAACATATAGAACAAGTATGATGAGATGGTTTCCTACTTTCTTGGTATAGACATTGGGGTCAGAATGGCATCTAGAAAAATCAGTGTCAAGGAGAAAGCTATCCATTTTGGCATACCAAGCTCTAGGAGCTTACTTAAGGCCATATAAGGATTTCTTAAGGAGGAAGACAAGGCTAGAGTTATTCTGAACATATCCAAGAGGTTGTTCCATGTAAATTTCCTCTTGTAAATCACCATGTAAGAAGGAATACTTGACATCCATTTGATGGACTTCCCAGTTGTGTAAGGCTGCAAGGGAAAGAACAAGGCGGATGGAGTTCATTTTTGCGACAGGAGCAAAGGTTTCATTGTATTCAATCCCTTCAACTTGGGAAAAACCTTTAGAAACTAACCTTGCCTTAAGTCTTTCAACACTTCCATTGATGCATAATTAGTTCTGTGGACCCATTTACATCTAACTAGTTTTCTTCCTTTTGGAAGAGGTACAAGATCCCAAGTATCATTCGCCATTAAGGAACGATATTCTTCATCCATAGCTGCGTCCCACTCTGGATTTCCTGAAGATTCTACAAAGGTTTCTGGATCATGATTCTCAAAAACTTGATCCAAAAGAGAAAAGGCTCGTTGAAACTGAGAACGTGTTTGACTTTGATCTCTAGGATCACCGACAAGATCACCAGCTGCTTCACATGTTGAACGGACCCATCAAGGAAGCACTTGTGCTGGTGCAACTGGAGGAACGTGAGCAGGAGGAGGTTTATTTTCATCCTCATTACCATCATCAGAAACTGGAGTTGGAAACCTGTCAAGGAAGTTGGAAGAAGAAGAAGGCACAATCTCCAAATCAAGCTCGCAGGCCAAAGATGGCACAATCGACGAGTTAGGCTCACAGGCCAAGATATTTTCATCAAATTTAACATCTCTTCTAATGATTACATCATGAGAATGTGGTTGAAGACATCTATAACCTTTTACATCTTCAGAATATCCAACAAATATGCACTTTTCACTTTTAGGCTGCAATGCTTTCTGTTTTTCATTCGGAATGTGAGCCCATGCTTCACTACCAAACACACGGAAGTGACTTACATCAGGTTTTGTTTTACTCCATTCTTCTTCCAATGTGATACCTTGTAAAGCTTTAGTGGGGGTGCGATTAACTATGTAATTTACACAATTTATGGATTTAGCCCAAAATTGAAGACTTAGTCCCTTAGATTGGATCATACAATTAGCCATTTCTTTTAAAGTTCGGTTCTTCCATTCAGCTACACCATTTTGTTGTGGTGTATATGGAACAATGTGTTGTTGTTGGATGCCTTGTTTAGTGCAGAAAGTAGTGAAATTTTTGTTAACATATTCGCCTCCATTGTCAGATATTAACTTAATAATTTGATGACCAGATTGTTTTTCAACAACGGCCTTGTAGGCCAAGAACATGTTAAATACTTCGCTCTTAAGTTTTAGGAAATAAACCCAAGTGTGTCTGGTGTAATCATCAATGAAAGTTAAGAAATATTTGAAACCAGAAAAGAAGCAGATGGAAGAGGACCACACAAGTCACTATGCACAAGCTCCAAGGGAAGCGAGGCGTGCCAAGAGGCACGTTTGTCAAAACTGTCTTGATGATGTTTTCTAAGTACACAACCGGAACATGTTGAGATATTGTAACTTCAAAGAATATTATATTTGTACTTTATTATTCCGGAGATGTTTCATTCCTCCGTGAAGATCTTATTGTATATCCGGAGATGTTTATTCCTCCGTCGGAATGTGGTAACTCGGGTTATTAGACTTCCCTAGTGGGGGTCGGCCCTGTATATGTTATGTGGGTCAAAGGGTTATTAGACCACCCTAGAGGGGTCGGCCCAATCAGTTGTAGTGGGGTATTTAACCCATTGGTTAAATACGAGCCTACGTGTACCTCTGTAAAATACATGTCAGTGTAGTGTATAAATAGAGGAGGTGTGTTCCTCATTTGACACACACACTCACTTGAGAAAGGCGCACTTGTGGAGGAGAGGTCTGCTATGGTGGAGGAGGAGATCATATCTTTGGTTTGCATCTTTGTGTATTGCTGGTCATCTATATTGAGGAAGCTTTACTGGGTTTTCTACCCCATGAGGGTTTCCCAGGATAAATCTGTGTCTCTTGTGTTTATGCTATGCTTGTTGTTTCTTCAGTGATCCTGTATATGATATTATTGTGAAATGGAATGTAATGCTGCTATTTTCAGTCTTAGCATATTAAATATTAACATGGTATCAGAGCTAACCTGAAGGAAGGCAAGGTATGGCACTTACGACACTTGCTTTACTTACGACAATTTGAAGGTTAGGGTTTTACATAGCAAAAACCAGTCATCGTGGAACTTTCGCTATAAATCCATTTATGCAAAGTTTCAGGGTCTAAAAAGTTTACAGGTCGAAGATAACATCCCCAGGTACCGTTTGTCCAAAGGGAACCCTCAGATTCGTTGTACTTTATGAGTTATGATCAGTACAAGTTAGGGTTTCTGCCTCTTCCAGATCTGAGTCAAAATCAGGTAACCTTGCAAAAAAGGTCATAACTTGGGATAGGAAGCTCCAAATAAAATTTCGTAAAAAGTGACAGGTAGTACACAGACTGTACTATCTCAAGAAACTTTTTCAGAGGCCAAAGGTGAACCAGTGACACATGGCACGCCGTACAAGTTTGCTCTCCTGTTTTATCCCATAAACAGGTGACGTTGTGACACTTGACATAACTCTCTCTCAGAGATTCCAATTGAGGTCAGACCTATCAGTAAAGAAAGATAACAGGGCGAGCTATCTCAGGAAACGCTTTCAGAGGCCGAAGGTCAAACAGTGACACGTGGCATGCCGTACAAGTTTGCTCTCCTGTTTTATCCCATAAACAGGTCACGTTGCGACACTTGGCATAACTCTCTCTTAGAAAATCCAATTGAGGTCAGACCTGTCAGGATGGAAAGATGACAGGTCAGGCTACTACAAAAAACGTTTTCAAACCCTTTGGAGCAAAAATTTCAGAGTTATAGCAGAAACAATCAGGTGCATATTTCTGTCAAAACTGAATTATTTTTGGAGCACCTTATTCATGGCTTCTGGAATTTAGGGTTTCGGAGAAAGTTAGAATTTTTGGAATCAGAATCCATGGCTGGAAGCTCCTCAGAAAAATAAGTGTTTAGAGCCTTGGATCAAACCTTTTGATTGAGCAAAAGGGTGGGCTTCATCAAACCCTAGTTCGGGATCCTGTCAAGAATATCTAGAAGTTTGAAAGGCAATTTTGAGGGGTCAATTTTTGGAGATTTCAAAATTGAAGTATGCTAGTTTGATCAGCTCAGCAAGACACATCCTTCCATTCATTCGGAAGTGTGAAAGTCAAAGATTGAATTTTTAGGGTTTCTCTAGCAAACCCTAATCAAGCTCTAGATCAAGTTTCAGGGGGAGTTGAGGCTAAGGCCTTACATAAGAAGACTACAAGATGTCTCGACAGGTATGACTTGAGGTTCAGGTATGTCTTGAAATCTGATTCTTGATTAAGTTCATAATGTGTTTGTCTTCATGTTATTTATTAGTACAATCTTGATTAATGTTAGAATTGTCTTATCACCCTATTAATAGTATGAATGCATGTGAATGATCGAAGAAATTCATTGATTAGGGCTATATGATTGTACTAATGCATTATGGTGTTGTATGAGGTTGATGTCGTTTGCTAACAAGATACAGGTACATCACAAAAGACAAATTAAGCTCCTTAAAACATGACAACATGAAGACAAAGACTCATCCATAATCTTTGTTCTACTTACGAGGTATGTATGACTTTGTTATATTATGATTAACCTATGAGACATGCAGGTTCTAGCTCAGGATCTCTAAATCATTGAAGAGATTGATTAGGTATGTTGTACATAGCTAAGCAGATATACTAATCCAGGTATGTTTTCCTATGACAAGTTAGAATCTTACCTTAGGATCCCTTATATAAGTATACTTGGTATGATTGGTTATGCTTATTCATAAAGTTAGTAATCAAGGGTTTATGCATATTATGTCTCTTATCTTGATGATCTAATTAACCAGAAGAGTACTATGATCAAACAAGAATATGCAGAAGTAAAAGAAGACTTCCTTGAAACCTTGAATATTATCTATAATCATGACTATACATTTTCAAAGATTATTTAGAACTAGAATGTTTTGATAATATTGAGAATATACTAATGAATGTATGTCTGTGTATGAGGATGACACTAGTGCACACTTGAGCATGCACAGTGGTACAGAATGAATAGAAGTTCAAAAGACATATAGAAGATCAAGCGGGAGGCAACCACACAAACATAAAAGATAAGTATTTGAGTTGTTATTTGAAATAGTAAATGATATTGCTTGTATGCATATTTGTATTCCTAGAATATATCATGCTGAGTGTAAACATTCATAGAGCATTGAACAGTATACTACTAATATGCATATGATTGGTAAGTTGGACAAACATTCCATTGTTGCTTGTCTAGAATGAAACCTCTTTGCTGACATGCTGAGAGCTGTGCACACTCTCAATAGTATGTTCTGGTAGAGATGGAAGGCATCTAGATAGCCACTGTATGCATACAGGATATGGGAAAATGTTGTGCCAAAGTATTGGTCAAAATAGTTACATAACTATGTAAATGATATCTGTATGCATAATAGGTTATCATGTCAATATGATTTGATGATTATGAAGTATTACTAATCATGTACTTAATTTTTATTTGTAGGAAAGATCATGATGAATGATGAACACTGAAAAAGCAATGGATGTTCAAACAAAAGGATTTACAAAACAAACACATTATAGAAGGCTTGTGAGAATCATGATAAGATGTTTGCTCCAAGTGGCTAGATAAGACCATTCTCTTAATGGTGTAATTAAAGAAGAAGTGTGAATCAGGTTCTATATGGGTACCCAGGATCGATAATCAATTGATGAGCTTAATGATCACCATGGGTGATGAGGATCTCAACCTTTGCTACAAGGTTGAATATTGTTTCTATACACAGACGATATGGTGCAGAAAGGAACCAAAAGTTTGAATTTGTAACAATGTACTAACCAAACCTCTACCGATCCAATGTACTAACCAAACCTCTACCTCAAGTAAAGTTTTCTGAGACAAACTTAATATAGTTCAGAAGGACCCTCCTCGAAAGGGGGAGTGATGTGATAACTCATGATGAGATTGCCTGCATCGACAGTGAGGTTGATAATGAGGATACCTATATTAGTGATGCCGACAAAGAGGTTGGTGGATGGTCCTTAGATAGGGTCAAAGGTGACAAGGGGATTGCATCATCCTTGAACATATGTTCTAAAGAGAGCCGTAGACATATGTCTTCAAGAATGAAGTCCTTGGTGGACATGATAGGATTGCATCATCCTCAAGAGAGCCGTAGATGTATGTCTTCGAGAATGAAGTTCTTGGTGAACATGTGAGGGGATTCGATCATCCCTGGACTTCAGTCCTAAAGAAGAGCCGTAGACGTATGTCTTCGAGAATGAAGTCCTTGGTGGACATGATAGGATTGCATCATCCTCAAGAGAGCCGTAGACGTATGTCTTCGAGAATGAAGTTCTTGGTGAACATGTGAGGGGATTGGATCATCCTTGGACTTCAGTCCTAAAGAAGAGCCGTAGACGTATGTCTTTGAGAATGAAGTTTTTGGTGAACATGTGAGGGGATTGGATCATCCCTGGACTTCAGTCCGAAAGAAGAGCCGTAGACGTATGTCTTCGAGAATGAAGTTCTTGGTGAACATGTGAGGGGATTGGATCATCCCTGGACTTCAGTCCGAAAGAAGAGCCGTAGATGTATGTCTTCGAGAATGAAGTCCTTGGTGGACGGTTGATGATTAAGTCATCCTTGGACGTAGTCCTAAATGTACGGTTGAGGATTAAGTCATCCTTGGATGTAGTCCTAAATGTACGGTTGAGGATTAAGTCATCCTTGGACGTGGTCCTAAATGTACGGTTGAGGATTAAGTCATCCTTGGACGTAGGGCCTAAATGTACGGTTGAGGATTAAGTCATCCTTGGACGTAGGTCCTAAATGTACGGTTGAGGATTAAGTCATCCTTGGACGTAGGTCCTAAATGTACGGTTGAGGATTAAGTCATCCTTGGACGTGGTCCTAAATGTACGGTTGAGGATTAAGTCATCCTTGGACATAGGTCCTAAATGTATGGTTGAGGATTAAGTCATCCTTGGACGTAGGTCCGAAATGTACGGTTGAGGATTAAGTCATCCTTGGACGTAGGTCCTAAATGTACGGTTGAGGATTAAGTCATCCTTGGACGTTGGTCCTAAATGTACGGTTGTGGATTAAATCATCCTTGGACAGTAAATCCAGTAATTCCGAAAGGAAGGATAGTCCTAAATGAATTGAGTGGATTAAATCATCCTTGGACAGTAAATCTAGTAATTCCGAAAGGAAGGATAGTCCTAAATGAATTGAGTGGATTAAATCATCCTTGGACAGTAAATCCAGTAATTCCGAAAGGAAGGATATTCCTAAATGAATTGAGTGGATTAAATCATCCTTGGACAGTAAATCCAGTAATTCCGAAAGGAAGGATAGTCCTAAATGAATTGAGTGGATTAAATCATCCTTGGACAGTAAATCCAGTAATTCCGAAAGGAAGGATAGTCCTAAATGAATTGAGTGGATTAAATCATCCTTGGACAGTAAATCCAGTAATTCCGAAAGGAAGGATAGTCCTAAATGAATTGAGTGGATTAAATCATCCTTGGACAGTAAATCCAGTAATTCCAAAAGGAAGGATAGTCCTAAATGAATTGAGTGGATTAAATCATTTTTGGACAGTAAATCCAGTAATTTTGAAAGGAAGGATAGTCCTAAATGAGATTGAGTGGACTAATCATCCTGTAAATAGATTGGGATTGCCTCATCCCTAGACATGGTGAGATGTCTTAAAATGATAAGGACTAATCATCTTGTAAATAGATTGGGATTGCCTCGTCCCTAGACATGGTGAGATGTCTTAAAGTGATAAGGACTAATCATCCTGTAAATAGGTTAGGATTGCCTCGTCCCTAGACATGGTGAGATGTCTTAAAGTGATAAGGACTAATCATCCTGTAAATAGATTGGGATTTCCTCGACATGGTGAGATGTCTTAAAGTGATAAGGACTAATCATCCAGTAAATAGATTGGGATTGCCTCGTCCCTAGACATGGTGAGGTGTCTTAAAGTGATAAGGATTGATCATCCTGTAAGTTGATCTGGATTGCATCATCCATGGACATGAGAGTTGTCTTAAACCGAGAGGGACTGATCATCCCATAAGCGGATCAGGATTGTATCATCCTTGGACCTATGTCCTAAAGTGAGAGGGATTGATCATCCCGTAATTGGATCTTGTGTGTTGCAGGGTATGCTGCTATTGTGTATACTTGTATTGATGATGATACTTGTATTGATGATATGTATACTTGTATTGATGAGGATACTTGTATTGATGATGTGTATACTTGTATTGATGAGGATACTTGTATTGATGATGTGTATACTTGTATTGATGAGGATACTTGTATTGATGATGTGTATACTTGTATTGATGAGGATACTTGTATTGATGATGTGTATACTTGTATTGATGAGGATACTTGTATTAATGATATTTATACTTGTATTGATGATGTTGTTGATCGTGATGATCTAGATGACGATGTTGTTGATCGTGATGATCTAGATGACGATGCTGCTGATCGTGATGATCTAGATGACGATGCTGTTGATCGTGATGATCTAGATGACGATGTTGTTGATCGTGTGATGACGATGCTGATGATCGTGTGATGACGATGCTGATCATCGTGAGATGACGATGCTGATGATAGTGAGATGACGATGCTGATGATCGTGTGATGACGATGCTGATGATCGTGTGATGACGATGCTGATGATCGTGTGATGACGATGCTGATGATCGTGAGATGACAATGCTGATGATCGTGAGATGACGATGCTGATGATCGTGTGATGACGATGCTGATGATCGTGAGATGACGATGCTGATGATCGTGAGATGACGATGCTGATGATCGTGTGATGACGATAATCGTGAGGATCCAGATGATGATATTGTTGTAGCTGTTCAAGTGCTACAGAAGATAAAGACTCAATACTGAAGATGTCGATGTTCCAGTATTGAAGATGTTCCAGTAATTGCTTGAGTTACTGATGATGTTGAGAAAGCTTCCAATGATTTATAGATGTATCATGTATGATGTTGATGACTCCTTGCTCGTGCAGATGTTGTTATAATATCCTTCTCGTTAAGGGGGAGTGTTGAGATATTGTAACTTCAAAGAATATTATATTTGTACTTTATTATTCCGGAGATGTTTCATTCCTCCGTGAAGATCTTATTGTATATCCGGAGATGTTTATTCCTCCGTCGGAATGTGGTAACTCGGGTTATTAGACTTCCCTAGTGGGGGTCGGCCCTGTATATGTTATGTGGGTCAAAGGGTTATTAGACCACCCTAGAGGGGTCGGCCCAATCAGTTGTAGTGGGGTATTTAACCCATTGGTTAAATACGAGCCTACGTGTACCTCTGTAAAATACATGTCAGTGTAGTGTATAAATAGAGGAGGTGTGTTCCTCATTTGACACACACACTCACTTGAGAAAGGCGCACTTGTGGAGGAGAGGTCTGCTATGGTGGAGGAGGAGATCATATCTTTGGTTTGCATCTTTGTGTATTGCTGGTCATCTATATTGAGGAAGCTTTACTGGGTTTTCTACCCCATGAGGGTTTCCCAGGATAAATCTGTGTCTCTTGTGTTTATGCTATGCTTGTTGTTTCTTCAGTGATCCTGTATATGCTATTATTGTGAAATGGAATGTAATGCTGCTATTTTCAGTCTTAGCATATTAAATATTAACAGAACAAACACCATCCCTGCAAGATACCATCGGAAGACCTGTCACCATATTGTCTTTACATAGTTGTTTCAATGAGCAATAATTAAAGTGACCAAATCACTCATGCCAAAGTTTGCTCAAGTTATCACTATGAGCAACAAAAACTGAAGGAAAAGGTGATGACCCAAAGTTGTTAAACTTGTACAACTTGGTAATATCATCAATAATTCTGGTAGCTAGGACATGTTGAGGATCTTTAAAATCCTTGATTACAACTTGGTGAGGTGTAAACGTGACAGTTTTACCTTCACCAGAATGAGTGATTTGATAGACTGATAACAAACTGCAGGAAATTCTTGGAACACATAGTACATCATTGAAATTACCATTATCTACTGGAATTGTTCCAGCTCCTACAACACTTAGATATCTATCATCACCAACAAATATTTGTTTGGTGTTACATTCATGCATAGTAGAAAAGATGGCTTGATCCTTAGCCATATGATAAGATGCTCCAAAATCAATGAGCCATTCATGTGAAGTAGAAGAAGAAGATGCATTAAAATAATAACCAAAAGCACAAAGTGCATGTCCATGAGAGGTAGATTCTGAAGGTGAATCTAGGCTGATGTGGTGCTTCTTCATTGTTGCTTCCAAAGCTGTCATCTTCTTGAAACACTTAGATTCATCATGATTATCTTTGCTTCAATAGTTGCAATGACGCTCAGTCTTCTTTCCTTTTGTCTTGGATCCTTTGTCATTTTTTAAAGAAGGAGCTGACTGAGAGGGTTTGGGACCCTTGTTTGACTTATTATTGCGAAAATTTTGTTTCTTGGGAGGCTTGGAATTTTCTTTCTGTTGGGACAATAAGGCGTTCCCAGATGTATCTGCATTGTTAATTATTCCAGGATGGATGATATTATCTTGCTCTCTAATCAAGGAATCACAAAAGGATTCAAGACTAGGCTCTTGATAGCTAGTTGCCTTCAAGGATTCTTTCATGGAGTAAAATGTAGATACAAAAACAGAATATGCAGGTCCAAGTTTGGAAAGAATATGATAAATGCATTGTTTGTCTTCCCTCATAATCTTGCATTCTTCACATAAGAGTTTAAGAGTTTTGTACTTAGATAAATAATCTTGTATGCATGAAAAATCACTTGGATTTAAAGAAATCAACTCATTTTCGAGTTGGTAACCTCGAATTTCATTGTGTTTACCAAACATAGATTCCAACTTTTCCCAAGCACTAGTACAAAATGAGAAATGAATGACTAAAATTCAACTATAAACGACTATTTTTGAGTCGGTGACTAATAGTATCTGATTTCCACTATCTTATCTCTAGTCATATTTCACTAGTCATTAATTGGTTGACTTATTAGTCATTGATAATCACTAATTAAGTCGTTGATTTAGTCATTGATACTCACTGATTTAGTCACTGATTTAGTCATTGATTTAGTCATTGATTGTCACAATTAATGACCAAATATACGACTAAATAAACTACTAGATGATAACATATCAATGACTAATCTAAATACGACTAAACATTAGTCATGCTACAAGATACTGGAAATTAGCTACTAATATCATATATATGCGAGTTTAGTCATTTTCTTAGTCACTAATTTATAATAGGGTATGAAGGAATCAAACCACCAATCTCCTGCATATAATTAGGCAGGTGCTCTACCATTGAGCTAGCACCCTTTAAGAAGTTGTTATTGCTTGACAATGATGATATTCAAACAAATTTTGCATGGGCACAAAATGAATGTCAAACATATTCAAGAATAATGCTTCAAATACTAAAAGAATTCTAAGATATAGTAGTTCAAATGTGACAATGATGAAAATTCAAAGAAGAATGATCTTACAAACTACGCATGAGTACAATAATCCATGGCATCGGAGAGTGGCATATATCAGAAGAATATGAGGAAGGACATTAAGAATATTTTCATGCGCCTTTTTAAATTTTTTTTCATATATGACAAGGCTATAGCCTTATGTCTGTGACTCTTTGTTACTCTGTTCTTTGTTCTTTTTTTATGCTGATAAAGTTTATGAATTGCGGAAACAAATTTTTGTAGAGTTTTGAAGTAAACGATGTTGAAGAAAATGACTATGTTTTAATACAAAGTTATACTTTGAAAAAAAAAATCCAAAATGGGTAGTTTTCAAGAATTATATCCAAAATGGGTAGTTCTATTTGGCGAAAACGATTATGTTTTAATACAAAGTTATACTTTGAAAAAAAAATCCAAAATGGGTAGTTTTCAAGAATTATATCCAAAATGGGTAGTTCTATTTGGCAACATCAATGTGAATAACATATAACTTTTTATTAAGAGAATAATAAATGTGCAATGTCCTTTAAATTTTATTTTAATTAAATTAAGTCTGTATTGATTAAAAAGCCACCGAAAAAACAAGGCGTTTTAGTTTGTTTTTGAGCAACCAAAAAACTCTAGTGCAGATGAACAATTACCTAAATCTCAATTTTCGTTGCTCAAATCACGATTTGGATAGTTTTAAAATAACTTATTTAGTCCACGGTCGATCATGATTGTTGAAATTGTAGCATTGCAAAAATTGCAATTTTTCGACCAGATTTAAACCAAAATTGATTAAAAAGCCACCCAAAAAACAAGGCATTTTAGTTTGTTTTTATCTACGCGCATTATTACACCTAATCTTAAAAGTCTTCCCCAACTTGGGCTCATTTGAGTGCAAATGACATTCATGGCCTTTGCAATCATTATTTGACATTAGTTTAGATGTGTAGTCAACAGCAACCTTAACTCATAAAATATTTTGGACACATTTTGAAAAGAATTTGTGCAAGTGATTTTAATAAAAATACAAAGGACTTATCACAATCCTTTATAGGAAAAACATATTTAATGTTCACAGCCAATATTGAATGAAGTCTCCATTAATCTTTTTAGATTGGTCAGAGGTATTCTGCTTTCCAGCCGCCCAGATCCTCCTCTTCTTCACCATTACCGAACTTCTCTTCTATCTGTTACCAAAACATCCACCAACAACAACAATATTCAATTACAGAAGCTCCAAATTTAAACACAGAAGTAAAAGAACATAGTTAAAAGTTGAAGCGAAATGCTTCAAGCACTTATTCATGGCTTTTGACAAACAATAACTGTGGGTGAGAATGAATGAAACACACCCAGTTTCAAATCTTAAAAAAAAAACATGTTTTTCACATTCATAGACGATTTAACTATGATAATCTTGTGAAAAAACAAAAAGTGAAGGACAACAAATATAAAATGGGGGAGATTAAATACAGAACTAGCATTAGAGTGTGACCTTGGGACTGAAGGTGAGGCCCACTTTGATTTTCCCACAGTAAGTGTAATCACCCAGAACCACTTTGTGAACCATAGGGGGTAGGCTTCCTGCCTCAAATACTCCATCCAGTGGGATACTTCACACCAACAAAGACAATATCAGAATTGTTAGCCAATTGTAATCTAAGAACGAGCTTAAAGATTTTATTTTCAGTATCCCTCCCAGTTATGGTTTTGGTTGTTCTGAAATTTTATTCTCTTACTTTGCTTCTACAATGAAATCATTGGTAGTGAAAGTATCCTTGTCCATTATTCTGATGACCAGATCAGAAACTCCTTTTGATATCTTAAATACAAACTTCTCGTTCCACTGAGGATTCCTGCCTTGATCTGTAACCATTTTTTTCATTATTAGATACTTAACCCTCTAAGGGAAATCATGCAGGATGGAGAAGGAAATTCGTGGAAGGCATATAGTCAAATACTCTAAAGCAAAAGACCAAACAAAATAATACAACTAACCGGATGCTACTTTTCTCTTTTTGTGTTGAGTTCGGTATTTTATGATGCAGTAAGGATCCATTTGAGCTATACACACATTGAATTCATCAACCAAATTCAGTATGCATATGAATACACAATAGTGTTAGTTTTTCATAATTTACTTCAATATGATCTAGGATCTTAACTGAGAGAACAACATGTACAACATATCAATCATGGACACAATAATGCAAGCACAGAAGAGACACAGAGTTTACTTGGGGAAAACCATAAAGGTGAAAAACCCCAATAACTTCCTCGGAGATAGATAGAGCAATGATACAACCCAAGCATAAGAGATAGGCATCTCCTAACAACAGCTTCTCCTCCTACACAAGTGCTCCACTCTCCAAAGAGTGTGTGTGAGAATAGAATGATGAAATAGAGTACCTCCCACACTCTATTTATACTTGACTCCACTTACCTAATAACCTTTACTAGGTCGGCCTCAACTTAACCACATAACATAAAGCTGACTGGGCCGACACCCAATAGGGTGGTCTAATAACCCTTTGACCCACATGGCCGACCCCCAATAGGGTGGCCTAATAACCCTTCGACCCACATGACTTATACAGGGTCAACCCCAACAAGGTGGTCTAATAACCCATCAAGTATAAGTTACGACACTTACAATATAAATGACGACACTTCCGTATAGAGGAATAATACCATCTCTATAGGAGTACAATATATATATATGTGAAATACATTCCGAAGTTACATATACATCAATAAATAGTTCAAATTCAACTGAACAGATGGTGATCAAATTCCTGCAATTCTAAAGAAAAGAATCAACTTTTTTCATAGTTAAATTGGTCGTTGGACAAAGCAAAAGTTGTATCAGGATGAATTTCTATGAACATATTAGAACTCAATTTTGTAATGTTAATGATATTCTTAACTTATTAAATCGTAAAAAACCTTTTCACAGTACTAAATAAAACTTATATGTTAAAGTAAATCAATTAACCATCTAATTTTTCAAGATCTAACTGATAAAATGAATTTTTGTGAACAATAATAGTCATCATGGGAGAGAGAGATGGGAGGTGAGTAAAGGAAGAGAATATTACAGAGAAAATCAATATTTTGGAGCCCTTGAGCATTGAGGAGCAGCACTTCCAATGTTCCCTTCGACATATTTCGATCTTTTGATTTTGAGGGGCTCAAGCTTCAAGTCCTTGGATTGGATACACTGAACCCAACGAAATGATTCTAAATAAGCGCCAAGAGGACTTGCAAATAGAGAGGAACCATAGAGTTATGCTGAGTCCTGGCCAATTCTTAAATGGAAATTCTAACTCAGTTCCTCCTCGACGTTGTAATTTGAAAAAGAAAATTGGGAATCTTTATTTAAGTCTTGAGCTCTAAAACATGTATTTAAAATTTTAATTACTGATAAGGAAGGTTCTGTGAAATAAAAAGTCGTAAACGACTTCCTAGGGGGAGATGGGTGGCTGAGATTGACTTGAGAAGGAAGGTTTTGCGAAGGAGATTGACTTGGCATGATTGGAATTCTACATTAACAACTTGTGTTCATTGTACTCTGGAATGCCAACAATATTTGGAGCTTAATTGGAATTTCACTTTAGCAGGTTGTGTACAATTGCAGTGTGTAATGCCAACAACTTTTTACTGCATGGGGATGTACCAGATTGTGAAGAATATAACAATGGTTGTTAATTTGACCAAAGCAGATCAATGAGACTAGAGAGTACATTTTATAGATCAATGAGCCTAGGCTGTACCAGATTGTGAAGAATATATGGTGAATGTATGCACAACAGATGCTGAAATGTTTACTCAAAATCATTGATATATGAGTCATTTCAATGAACTTTGTTAGTTACATGTAATTTTGAGGGATTGCATTTAAATTTTGAAGCAACATCTTCAATATTGATGCAAATTACTATAAGTATGTCTTAGAATAAATAGCCAAGCTATACAGCAACTACCATTGATTCCATGCTAAAATACAACTAGTAAGGACACATGAAAGTTAAGCTACAACTGCATGACAGTTGAGCTACAACTGTCTAAGTTCAGATGTACTATGAGTCAACTACACTAACAACCACCTAATATGGAGATCAGATTTCTCAAGAGAACACTATCAGCACTTTAGGATGATAATCATGATGCTTGCATCTCAAAACACAGACCGATTGCATTAGATCATGCTAAGCCATTTTGGCTACAAACTTCAAATTACATAGAGCGGAACTTAGATAACTCCCTTCACAATTACTTGTACATCGTTTCATAGCCAAACAGATAAGATATTATAATATGAAATTTGAAGAAACAACTAAAAAGTAACCTTTTCGACTTACTGAACCTTACCTTTGCAAGGATATCACGAAGCAGAGCAGGAGACACAGCTCCATCTACATTTCCATTTGGTATCATTCCTTCCTTAGCTTGGTTCATTACCATGGAATTCCCATTTTTACTATCCTTTGAAGCCATATCTCCATTGATGTCATACTGGCTACCTCCTTTATTTTCTGAATATGATGGTTTATTAAATATTTTATTTCGTGTCACTCTGGTTAAGAGCAGTGTTTTCCTTTCTAACTTGATTTTGTTCTCTTGCTTCAACAAGCTGAATTTGCAAATGCTGAATAGTTTGTAAATAGTATCTTTTTGCATCTACGAACGAATCACACACAAAAAACAAGTTATCAACAAACTTGGAAGTCCCTTATTCATTCGATCCTGCCAGAAATTATATTAAGTAAAATGTATGGTGATAAGAGAAATCCTTATATATTCGAATGGGTCTGATCAATCAGTTTAAACCGATCATTTTAAAGGGGGAGATAGCTAAGAAGTCAAGGGTTGAAATCTGGTAAATCCCCTCATGGGAAAAAAATCTAGGAGACCATCCACTATCTTCTTAGTAGTCAAAAAAGAAACATGAAACATAACACAAATTGAGGTGACCATACCTCTAATGCCAAAGTAAGCATCTGTCATGTCCATTGCTAGCCATTAAGGCATTATTCCTAAACTGAAATAGCACTCACCAAGTGAAAAATTCCATTCTCTTGAACACCCATACCAACTAAGTTTTTTCTATGTTTATGAACATTATGGTAGTTGTTGTTGCTAAAGATCACATCTAGATGAGGATTATGATTCATAATTTCATTTATAGAAAGAAGATCCTCAACAAGGAGTACAAGATCCCAACAAAGGGATAATTTTTAGTGGTAGAACTAAAAAAAACATTTTTCTCTGCTAGGGCACAAGATTTTCTCCTCTTTGTCTCACAGAACCACAACAGGGCACACACAAAAATTTGTGCCAACAAACCCATGAATTTGTAGCAGGAGACACATGGATTTGCAACAAGAGATCCATGAAATCATAGCAAGAAAACCAAAAAAATAGCACATGAAAGTTGAAACCACAAATTCATGGAAAAAGCACATCAAGACTTGTGCCCTAGCAAATTCAAGGTTTTATAAAAATAATTGATATTTTATTTCTTGCTTCAGACATTCACAAAGTGGCTAGCGTCATACTTGTACAGTGGTGACATACACTAGACTACAAAATTCTTGGTTCCTAAACCCATGAGTGTCCCTATGTCATTCAACATTCAAGAAGTTGAATTTCTTGAACTCTAAAAATTGTTGTTGAATCTTCTATAAGTTTAATATATTACGAATGAATAAAGCATCTTTGTAGATAAGATCAAAATTTACAGCAAATAAAGAAAGTATACATGAAAAAGGAGTGTTAAGCACATGTCCTGATAGAATTCATATTTCCCTACCTTGGCAATGTATTCCCTAACTTGTGTAGATCCATGTGTCTTCTAGCTTAACATTTAATTTATCTGATTGTCAATATAGTCTTCCCATAAAACAACCTTACTCATCAAAATGAATCAATCTTGGGTTATTAACCCATCATGGAGTTACTACTTTTAGCTGTCACAAATCAATAGGCATGTTAGAATCCTCTCCTTGAGGGAACTATTACCGATAAGGGAAAAAATAAGTAAATGATGAACAATAAAGCAAATTGTGTTATACGTGTCTTCTTAAAGTAGCTTGGATTTCTTTGCTCCTGTCCCTCAACATCTCTATCAAGCACTTCCTTTCATTCATATTCTCTCTTGGATGTCCTTGGTCACCTTATCCTTTCAAATAATAAATATCTATAAGGTGATAAAAAAGGACATACACAAACAATTTATTCAAGTTACTTGGATCCCCACCCAAAGCTTCCTATCCCAAAGAAATGCTTCTACTATGAGCATTATTTAACACTGATGGGTAGAATCAATTTTTCCAAACTACCTTCATTGTAATTGGTTGCATGAACTTAGTATCCCCCCTTGACTAATTGAGGATTTGCTCTCATCAATTAAATGTGGATTTTGATCAACACATCCCACAAATGAATAAGACATTCCGTAGGCCAAGATGGAGCACTTCAATTTCAAATGTTGCATGTATTATGGCATTTAAAATGCATTTCTTTGTCTATAATGAAATTCGAGAGGGCCTCCAACTACCTTTTTTCAATACTCAAACCAGAGATGTTTCATTCTTTATATCCAGGTGGTGGTTACTCTTAAATAACAAAATTATGGGACTTATCGAGCCTTGGCTCCACTAGGTTGATCATTTATTTCTTCCAGCATATCTCACCCTTTGGAGGTGCTAAATGCCTTGAAAATGCTCCAACTGTGGAAATGAGCAGGGGGGTCCTATGAGATAGTGACACCTCTCCCATTCTATCAAAATATGACCCACTCCGACATGTTTATTAAGACATACTTGCTCCAATCAACTCCGGCATGTGACCGCTTCCCAACCCAGATTGAGCATTAAGGTACCTATTATTAGATTTCTCTCTTCGACCTCGGATGTTAGAGGAGTTCTTATTCGTAGAACTCAGGTTCCCCCCAACATTATCCAACCTAGTCCACTTAGTCCCAGCCATTATGCAAAGGATACTCTTAGGCTCTACATTGGTACATTTGCAATGATTGATGATAGCAAAGATAGCCCCTCCACTTCTACTTCCAATGAAAATTAGTGGCTCTCATCTCTTATCCTCCTCTTGCATAATGATGTATTTATCTTTAATCTTCCATAATAATGTATTATTATTTATTCCTCTTTAGGGTTTACCACTTTGTATTATCCATTTCTATCTTATTCATATTTCTTTATTTCTGCATATAGGAGTTATGTTTGGCACTCACGTCACTAGTTTTCCTTGTACCTTCTAATCCCATTGACATATTTTGGTCACTTGTGGGCAATAGAATCACATTGGACAACCCCAATGAAAATCCGAAATGGATGATGTTGGAATATAGTTCTTATGTGAGTACCACCCTTCCTCAATTACCATAAAATCCAGACATCCCTACCCAAGATTTATATTTAGATATGAATTTGTGGTTATGGAGTTGTTCTATGCAATCCAAGGTAGAATTCAAAGATGTGATGTTGATGTATACGTAACTTTGGAATGTATTTCACTCATGTATTTAATCTATGTATATTGTACTCCTATAGAGATGTTATTATTACTCTATACAGAAGTGTTTTTATTCCTATAGAGATGTTATTATTCCTCTATATGGAAGTGTTGTCATTTATATTGTAAGTGTTGTAACGTATACTTGATGGGTTATTAGACCACCTTTTTGGGGTCGGCCCTGTATAAGTCATGTGGGTCGAAGGGTTATTAGACCACACTATTGGGGGTCGGCCATGTGGGTCAAAGGTTTATTAGACCACCCTATTGGGTGTCGGCCCAGTCAGCATTATGTTATGTGGTTAAGTTAAGGCCGACCTAGTAAAGGTTATTAGGCAAGTCAAGTCATGTATAAATAGAGTGCGGGAGGCACTCTATTTGATCATTCTATTCTCTCACACACTCTTTGGAGAGTGGTGAACTTGTGGAGGAGGAGAAGCTGCTGCTAGGAGATGTCTATCTCTTACGCTTGGGTTGTATCATTGCTCTATCTATCTCTAAGGAAGTTATTGGGGTTTTTCACCTTTATGGTTTTCCCCATGTAAACTCTGTGTCTCTTGTGTGCTTGCATTATTGTGTCCATAATTGATATGATATAGATATGTTGTACATGTTTTTCTCTCAATTAAGATCCTAGATCAGATTGAAGTAAATTCTGAAAAACTAACATGGTATCAGAGCTAGCCTGAAAGAAGGCATGGTATGGCATGTATGACACTTGTTACACTTGCGATGCTAGGGCTTGATATAGCAAAAACCAGTCATCATAGAACTTTCTCTATAAATCCATTTTGGTGATATTTTCGGATTTGAAACATTTACAGGCCAAATATCAGATCCCCATGTACCCTGTGTCCAAAGGAAAACTTATAATTCACTGTACTTTGTGTTTTATGGTCTGTACAATCTAGGGTTTCTCCCTCTTCCAGATCTGAGTCATAAACAGGTGACCTAGGAAAAAAGGTAATAACTTGGGCTAGGAAGATCCAAATGAAATGTCATTAAAAGTGATAGGTATTACGTGGAATGTACTTTCTCAGGTAACTTTTTCAAAGGCCGAAACTGAACCAGTGACACGTGGAACGCAGTACAAGTTCGCTCTCCTGTTTTATCCCATAAACAGGTCGTGTTGCGACAATTGGCATAACACTCTCTCAGAGAATCCAATTGAGGTCAGAACTATGGGGTTGGAAATATGACAGGTCAGGATACCACAGGTAGAAGTTTCAGACCCTTTGGATTGGAAAGTTCGGAGTTCAACTAGAAGCAATCAGATGCATATTTCTGTCAAAACAAAATTATATTTTAGCACCTTCATTCATGGCTTCGGGAATTTAGGGTCTCGGAGAAAGTTGGAATTTTTGTAACCAGAGACCATGGCTGGATGCTACTCATCAAAATCGAAATTTAGAGACCAAGATCAAATTTTTTGGTTGGGAAGAAGGTCGGTCTTGATCAAACCCCATTTCGGGACTTTGATCGGAAAGATGGAAAATTAGGGCTTCTGCAAAAGTTGGAATTTTGGAAATATGTGACCACGACTGGAAGCTCCTCAAAAAAATAGAAGCTTAGAAATTTAAATCAAAATTTTTGGTTGGGTGAAGCTCCGAGAAACTCAAACCCTTATTCAAGGTCCTCCCAAGTGAATCCAGAAAACTAAAAGGCAATTTTGAGGGGTGAAACTTTGCAGTTTTCAAATTATGAGTATACCAACTTGACCAGCTCATAAAGGCACATCTTTATATCCTTTCAGAAGTTTGAAATTCAAAGTTTGAATTTTTAGGGCTTCTCTGACAAACCCTAATCCAGCTCCAGATCTAGTTCCTGCAAATCAAGTGGATTGGGTTAATCCTAGAAGAGAATGGATTGGTCGCATGCATAAGTGAAGAAGTTCATGTTTCAGAGGGAGATGAGGCTAAGGCCTTTCATAAGAAGATTACAAGCAATCTCGACAGGTATGACTTATCCAGGTATGTTTCGATATTTGTTCATGATTAAGTTTATGGTATGTTTGTCTTCATATTATTACGGTTAGTACAATATTGATTAAATTTAGACTTGTCATATCACCTTAATAAAATTATGAATGCATGATAGAAGATATTCATTGATTAGGGTGTTGACACTTATGATTGTACTAATGCATTATGGTGTTGTATGAGGTTTATGTTGTCCACTAACATGAAAGGTACACCAAGAAAGACAAATCATGTTCTAGTTCAAGAACATATGATCATGGTGACATGAAGAAAAAGATTCATCCATTGTCATGGATCACTTAGAAGATCTATTTACAAGGTATGTATAACTTGGTTCTATAATGGTTAACTTATGAGATATGCAGGTTACTAGCACAAGTCATTGAAGAGAACAAGAAGCCCATCATGTGGGTATGTTAGACATAACTAGCTAACATACTAATCCAGGTATGTTTTTCCTATATCAAGTTAGAATCCTACCTTGTGATAGGATCTCTTATAAAGTATACATGGCATGATTGATAATGATTATTCATAGGTTTGAATAATCATGGGTGTATGCATATTATGTTTCTTACCTTAATTGATGATATGACTAACCAGAAGAGTCATGAAAGTATAGGTTTGAGTAATTACGGGTTTAGGCATATTATGTTTCTTACTTTAATTTATGATATGACTAACCATAAGAGTCCTTGAATACTAATGCTTATTATTTATGTTTGAAATGATCATGAGTATACATGCCTAAGATTATTGTGTTTTGATAGTATTGAGAATATACTAATAAATGTATGATTATGTATGAGATCTCGAGGATATCACAATAATGATACTTGTAAGCATGCATAGTGATCGAGGATGGATATAAGTTCAAGGACAGGTAATCCAGGAGGCAAAGATCAAGAGGGAGCACACTCTAGTAGTTTCTGCAAGGATGTAGATATTCATAGGGAGTCGACCACTTCTCACAATCCACATCAGGATGGAGTTGCAAAGATTCAGAGGGAGTCCACCCAACAACCAAACAAAGATAAGTATTTGAATTGTCATTCTTACATATTTGTTTGTTTAAATAATGTTGTTCAATGATGTATATGCTTATGTTCCTAGACTTAGGCTATGTATTATGCATATTAGAATAATTGCATTAATGAATAGTATACTACTAATATGCATGTGATGGGTAAGTAGCCTATGGCACTTTACAACATTCCATTGCTACTTATCTAGAATGAAACCTCTTTGCTGACATGTTGGGAGTTGTGCACACTCTTAACAATGTTTTGGTAGAGATGGAAGGCATCTAGAAAGTTACAGGATATGGATAAATGTTGTATTGAAGCATTGGCTAAAATAATTGCATGACTGTATGACATATTTCTTTATGTGTAAGAATTTGTTCTGAAAACTATGAGATGTTTCTAATCATGCAATTTAACTTGTTTTGTAGGAAAGATCGTATACCATCACCTACAAAAGAAGGAATACAACATTTGTTCCAGCAACAAAGATATCTATTGAAGATATTCAATATATTCAAGATATTGAATTTCCCAGGATCTGGGATGAAGTAATCGAAGAATGCCATGATCAGTCGATCATGAAGAATGATGTTTGGGATGTAGTCCCAAGACCTTAAGGGAAGTCTGTTGTGACTTCCAAATGGATCTATAAGATCAAGCATGTTGCAGATGGTAGCATGGAGAAAGACAAAACGAGTGATGAAATGGAAGATACACCAGATGGATGTCAAGATAGCCTTCTTGAATGGTGTAGTCGAGGAGGAAGTGTATGTGGAGCATCCACTTGGTTTTGAGACACATGATAGGAAGTCATATGTGTGCAGGTTGAAGAAAGCCTTCTATGGCTTGAAGCAAGCTCCTAGGACTTGTTATGGTAGGATGGACAGTTTCCTATCTAGTTTGGGCTTTACCAAGAGTAAAGAGGATTCCAACCTTTACTACAAGGTTGAGGAAGGAAATCCTGTGATACTACTATTGTATGTGGACGACCAGTTTGTTACAGGTGATGATAGATTGATTGCCGATACCAAGAGGAAACTTGCAGCTGAGTTCAAGATGAAGAACTTGGGTATGATGCACTACTTTCTAGGCATGGAGGTGTGGCAGAGTGCAGATGGAATCTTCCTTGGACAAGGGAAGTTTGCAATAGAGATCCTGAAGAGGTTCGGGATGATAGACTGCAAGGACATGGCCATACCTATGGCATCGAACCTGAAGCTTCTGTGTGATGCTTCATCTGATCCGGCTGATGTCACTGTGTATCGTCAGATGATTGGGTCCTTGATGTACCTGAAAAACACGAGACATATATCTGCTTTGAGGTGAACACATTGAGCCAGTTACTGACAGATCCCATAGGTGTTCACCTGGTTACTGTAAAGCATATTCTGAGGTACCTGAAGGGTAGGTTGACTATGGGCTCAAGTATGATGCGAATCAAAAGTTTAACCTGCAAGGTTATGTTGATTTAGATTGGGCAGGCATTGCTAAAGATAGGAAGAGCACTTATGGGTGTTGGTTCAGTATGGGATCAAGTGTGATCTCTTGGTTTAGTAGGAAGCAGTCCTGTGTAGCACTGAGTACAGCTGAGGCAGAGTATGTTGCAGCATGTTCGGCTAGTTTTGAGCCAGTATGGCTCCGAAAGCTACTGTCTGAGTTATTTGATCTCCCACTGGAGGCTACTGGTATCTTTTGTGACAACTAGAGTTGTGTGAAGTTGTCTGAGAACCCGGTGTTCCACGACAGGTCAAAACACATAGAGATCAAATCTCACTATATCAAGGATATGGTGCAGAGAGGAGGAGTGAAGCTTCTGTATGTTGCGACAAATGAGCAGATTGAAGATGTGTTGACGAAGCCACTAGCCAGAGTGAAGTTCGAGTACTTCAGAGAGAGGCTTGGTGTTCTTTAGATCAATGACACTTCGAGGAAGAAGTGATGGATACATTTGTTGAAGCCATTCCAAGCATGTTGGAAGGAGGATCCTTCACATGGCTGTGGATGTAAGCACTGGATGATGAGCATCGGGACGATGCTCCAGTTACTGCTCTATATATGTATATGCATCATGTTGGATGTTGGATATGATCAGTTGGATCATTTATGTATGTATGCATCATGTTGGATGTTGGATATGATCAGTTGGATCATGTGTATGTATTTGTATATGTATCAGGTGGATACATTGTATGATCAGGTATCATGTATGTTGATATGTATCAGGTATGATCAGGTGGATCATTTATTTGTATATGTATCCGATGGATACATTGTATGATCAGGTAGATCATGTATGATGATATGTATCAAGCAGATATTGTGTATGCATCAGGTGGATGCATTGTATGATCATGATGATCATGGATGATGAGCTTCAGGATGTTGCTCCAGATGACATGCATCAGGACGATGCAGTGATGATGATCAAGATGATCATGTGTACATCAAGATGATGTATGGTGAGTATCAGGTTGATACTCTGTGGTCGTGGATAGGTTGTGTAGATAAGCATATAACAACGCCCTGGAAGGTTTACAGATTCTCTTGCTAGGTTTTTTCGCTAGCATACAATAGCTCCCTGGGAGATCTCGCAAATGCTCTTTCGAGGTTTTTCTTTGGGAGGACATATAATAGCGCCCTAAGAGGTTTGTAGATTATCTTACTAGGTTTTGCCGCTGGCATATAATAGCTCCCTGGGAGATCTGGAAAACGCTCTTTCGAGGTTTTGTCCTATGGCATGTAAGTAGACCTGGGAGATCTGGACAGGATGAAAAAGGCCTCAGATGCTCTTTCGAGGCATTTCCATGACCACATGTAATAAGTCCTGGAGATCTGGATAGGATGAAAAAGGCCTCAAATGCTCTTTAGGGTTCTTGCTTGACAAGACACTCTTTTACGGTTTTGTGGTGGGGGTCACATGTAATAAGTCCTGGAGATCTGGACAAGATGAAAAAGGCCTTAGATGCTCTTTAGGGTTCTTGCTAGTCAAGAAACTCTTTTAAGGTTTTGTGACAGTCACATGTAATAGCTCCCTGGGAGATCCAATAGGTTGGGTTGTGTGCCCGTAATCAGTCCTGTGATGCTCTTGTGAGGTTTTGTGATGCATGTAATAAGTCCTAAGGATTCCACAGTATGGCCAATGATGATGAAGACCTACAGATAGTGGGCCTACATCCAGTATGAAAAAGGACTGGCTCTATAGAACTTCCTATGACTAGTAGATTCAAAGATTGATTGAGATAGCAACAGCAGTGACAATGATGATGATTCGAGGATGATGATTCGCTGATGATGATCCAGAGAAGAAGACTTGTGCTAGCGGATCTATGTCGAGAAATACCTTCCTAGTTAAGAGGGAGTGTTGATGTATATGTAACTTCGGAATGTATTTCACCCATTTATTTCATCTATGTATATTGTACTCTTATACAGATGTTATTATTCCTCTATATGGAAGTGTTTGTATTCCTATAGAGATGTTATTATTCCTCTATACGGAAGTGTTGTCATTTATATTGTAAGTGTCGTAACTTATACTTGATGGGTTATTAGACCACCTTGTTGAGGTCGGCCCTATATAAGTCATGTGGGTCGAAGGGTTATTAGACCACCCTATTGGGGGTCGGCCATGTGGGTCGAAGGGTTATTATACCACCCTATTGGGTGTCAGCCCCGTCAGCATTATGTTATGTGGTTAAGTTAAGGCTGACCTAGTAAAGGTTATGTTGATGCCTCAGATATCGTAGCATCAATCAGAAAGGGATTCTCCCCGAGAGATGGTCCCAATTAGACTATCCCCCGTTTGGTATAGGGAATCCGTCCGGTTAGCGGTTCCGGCAACCGTGGGTTTGGAGTTTAAATCCGATTCTACCGGTTATGGCCCGATCCACCTTTCTTTTGGGTTTTATGTTTTTCGTATGAGATACAAGTGCCTAAATGCAATTAAAACAGATCTGAGTCTAAAAGCTGGAATAAAACTACCTATCCCTGCAGGGAACACGCTTAAGGGATGAGCAATAAACTGTAACAAAAAGCGTAAGGAAAGAACAGATAGCTGTTAATTTCGTAAGCAAAGCTACAACAAGATGCAGATTTCTAAAAGATAGCTTCTACTTTATCATGGAACGTATTCATTGCTCATAAAACAGAAAAAGCCAAAGATTATTTAATCTACGTAAAAGCAATAAAGAAACAGATCTAAGTGAAAGCAAACCGAAATTAATTTTAAAGATCCCTGCAAGGAGCAATTTAAAGGTAGGAACAATGAGCCATATGTGTTATTCTGAAGAAAGAACAGTTAGCCATTCAATCGAACAGAGAATTCTACAGCAAAAGATGAGGAAATCAGCAGGTAGCTCCCGATTTAACATGAAACGCATTCATTGTTCACAAAATAGAGAAAATCGTGTGCACAGTGAGGAGCAAAATCATTAATACACAGAAATAGTTCAAATGATAAGAATGATCTCACATTACAGAACAGCAGTCATTAGAATAGTCCAACATAGAACCGTCCAACATCCCATGCAAAACGTTCATCTCCCGTGGCTTCTATTAGAAAATTCAATTTTACAGAAACAATACAAGATAGCTCGTAAAGTTTTCCAAAATTTCCTTCCCCTCTAAAAGTCCCTTCTAATCTTTCCTAGATGCTATTTATAGCTACAAATCTGCCCTTTGGGCTGACACCTAGCATTCTCCACCTGTCATTTACAGGAATTTCTACTATAATCGACCACCAAAAATGGCCACTTCCTTTACAAAAATATTTTGACAAAACATTAGGGACAGCTGTCCCATGGCTTACGCCTTACATATTCAAAACATACATAACAGAAAATTGGCTAACATCAAAGCTTTCCCTGCTGGGCATGTGTTCGGCTGAAGAGTGTTGCTCACTGAATTCAGCTTCTTTTACTCCTGTGCGTGAGCCTCGGCTGGGGAAGGGTCGCCCAAGTCCATTAAGGTTGTCGATTGTGCCTGGGAAGGATGGATTGGTCTTGCTGGAGCTTCTGGAATGACTGCTGGGAAAGAGGGCCTCGAACCTACAGCTGGAGTGGCTGCTGGGAGAGAGGATCCTGGGTCTGCTGATGCTCCTGCTGTTGCTGCAGTTTTCCTTTCCTCCTCTGTTATGTAGCTGTACCATGCACCTGTGTCCCTTATGACTGTGTTTGCCGCAGCAGGGAACAGGATTTTCTGAGAAGTCACATTCTCCCGAGCTCTGCTTTAATGTTTTGGACCTCTGCTACTGCAGCTTGATGTACTTCCTTCAGCAGATGGTTGTGGAGTGATGATGAACCAATATAATGCTGGAGGTCATCAATGGCCAGGACATCAATCCTTTTCACATACTCCATTTGAACGCCTAGCTCTTCCTTTAGCTGAAACAACCGCTGTTCCTTTTCCGGAAAGTCCTCTAGAGTCTGAGGGAAACTCAATGTACATTTGGCATGTGCCTCTTGGAGCCTCTGGTAGAGACCGCTGATTTTGTCTGTTGTTCTTTGCACACTGGCCATCAGCTTACTGGAGCAGTTTCTGCCGAACTCCAACAGTGCTATGTCCTCATTAAGACTGTCCACAGATTTAAATGGGAGATGTGCAGGAAAACCCCCTTTTCCTTCTCTCCATGCCATCTGGCTTATGATATTGGCCTTAACGCGGGTGTTCTTTGCTTTGAGCCTGTGGGTTTCCGCATTAATCTCTTTTAGCCTGACCACCATGGCCTTGAGTTTGCACACCTCATCAGTGATTAGCTCTTGGGATCCATACACTTGCTGCAGGATATTGCATGACAGCTCGTGGAAGGGAGATAGGTCCATGGTTCTGCTCTCCGCTTGCTCTAAACGCTCAGCTAATGCTCGCTTGTCTGCTTCTAGCAGAGATGCCTTTTCTTCTGCACCATTCTTCTCTGCTTCCACAATCATCATTTGAAGTGTTAGCTGGTCCTTTTCCTCCTCCAGCTGGCTGTACTTGTTTGACAGCTCCTTATGCTCAGCGTACAAGCAATTATACTTGTTTACTGCCAGATCTCTTTGGGCTTGCTCATTAGCCACATTTTGTTGCAGCGTGCGTGCTCTCTTCTTTGTCAATATATTTTCTTTAACTATACCGTCTACATTGGCAAATGATGCCTTTGCCGTCGCTATAACTGCGGACGCCATAGCAATGGGATCTTGATCCGTGTTCTCCATGACGGTGACCTCCCGGTGAGTAACAATGTCTTCATGGAAGGGAATTTTAATCCTCTCTTCTGATTGGAGGACCATTGCTTTTCTTTTCTTATCATATACAAACTCATTCCATTTGGACACCGTACGCTTTCCTGATGGAGTGTACGGGACAATTGGTCGGTTTATGATGTCTATGTCCTCTTCCATAGGTGGGGTCCGGACTTCCTGAGCAGTGTCTACTCCTTCCTTTTGGGTACCAGAACCACCTGCTTGAGAGGTTTCTATCTCCATGTCTTGGACCCCGGACCCACCTGCTTGGGCATCCTCCTCCGCTTTTCGCTCCTCTTCTTCCTTCCTTTCTGCTTTAGCTTGTTCAACTTCTTTGCGCCGGCTTTCCTTTTCTGCTTCTTCATGCATCCTTGCCATTTCAGCTTCCTGCTGTACTCTTGCTGTTTCAGCTTCTTGCTTCCACCTGGCTTCTTCCACTTCCCGCTGCAATCTGGCACTTTCAGCTTCTTGGAGCACTCTTTCCTCTTCTCTTAATCTGAGCTCCTCTTGAGCTCGAGCATCTTCAGCTTCTTTCTCCTGCCGCTGACTGGTCTCCTGGATCTTGGCTGAACTAGAGCTTGCTCCAGTGCCTTGGTGACAGATTCGTAGTTCCGACATATTGCTAATGCCTCTGAATGCCTCCTCCTCGGCATTGGGGTAATGCGAGTATTCAAAATGAGCGTAGATGTCCTTGCAATGCTCGGCCACTCTACCCTTTCTGTCGTTCCTGTGGAAGATGACCTCACCGAAGTGGAAGGCCTTCAACTCTTGAACAAATTCGTTGGCCGAGGCAACCCCTGAAAACTTGTAAGCACCGATGCAGAAAGGTAGAGGGGGAAAGGAAGCCTTGTGTTGCTTGTGGAGCAATGCTCCAATCCCATCCAAGAAGAGTTGTCTTACTGCTTCCTTGAGCACCACATAATTTGTGGCGTACTGCGGCAATATGTATGGGGGCTTAGTCCCCCCAAACATTCTTAGGTAGGTACCTTGTTCTGAAAAGTAAAAGTCCCCATAATCCTCAAGGACTTCCAAAGCATTTTCTGACAGGCAATTTGGTTCTTCCTTGAACATTTTCTCGTATAGGGGCATGATGAACCCCTCACAGATTAATTTGTAGCTGGGCTTGTAATTCTGAGTCCACAACAACTTGTAAGCAATATAGACGGGCATGGTGGCCTTATCCCATGTGCAGCCCAATTTGGGGAATTCTATCTTGGCCAAGATACAATCTATCAGAAAGGAAGACATGAAGAATTCAGCCTTCTTCAAGGCTAGTCCTTCTCTCGCAGCTATTATCATTGAGGACAGACTATCTGACAGGAGAGTGGCCCAGTCGAATACAATCCCCTTAAAAGCCACATAGTGGATGATAGGGACCCACTGAATCTTGTATACTGTGCCATCGGGCATGCCGAAGATTCTGCACAGCATCAGGGCAATCAATCTAAAAGGGGCTCTTAGATTCTGTACGTCATACTCCTCACTCCCTTTCTTCCTCAAATGTTTGCCTGCTATTAATAGCTTCTTGGCCATCTCGACATTGTTCATTTGACTCAGCCATTCATCAGTCAGAGCTTGTTGGACCCGGGGAAACTTGTAGGCTGCCGCAAGATACGCGGGTTGAAATGAGGCAATGGCCACTTTACCGCTGTCATTTATTACTCTGCCTTCAGCATCGGCATGCTGGAGTATCCACCCGATCACTTCGGCACAGGGGAACAACTCAGGGCGGGTGGCAGCTCTGGTTATGCCTGAGGCTTTGATATTCAAATAAATTGGTGCTTCTTCCAGCAACATTTCTGGGATTTCTTGGTCCCTGATCATTCTGTAGATGTCGTCCCATCTGATTTCTGGAGGGACACCAGTGGTGCACCTCGTGTCTTGGAGTGAAGCTTCAGTTTTGGGAGGGGCAGGTTTCTTTTCTGTTATCTTAGCTTTCTTTTTACCGGTTTTCGGCATCTTGACTTATCCCTGACAACATCCATATCAAAGTCATCATTTGAGCAACAGACTGTGAGGTTTTAACAGAAAGCATCATTGTTTTGATAATATATCAAAATAAGATAAGTACAATGAAGCTATTACTATTTCAATACGAAACATAAATTGAAGCACTTGAATCTCTTAAAAGGATGGGATTGGGATGCTCCTGAGAGGATAGGCTGTGTTGCGGAAGCCATTGGTTTTCGGCTCGATAGGCGAATTGCGGGAGCCGTTGGTTTTCGATTCCGCCCTGCGGAAGGAGGTGTCTTTCGTTATGGCTGCGGTCGGAAAGGTTAATGGCGGGGAGACGCGAGTTGGGAAGACTTTGTGACGACAAGGGAGCCCCTTTCGCATTTTCGACTCGGTGAGGGCTTTGAATGCCATTGTCACGCGCGGCACCTACCGAGGTGCTCTATGGGAGACTCTATTCCGAGCGAGGGTGACGGCGACGGGGATATACTGGCGGGAAGTGCTAGGGCGGCCATGGCTTCGGGTTTCGGCTCGCGTGGCTTGAAAGTTCACGGGTTTTGAACGGGACAATGGCACCGGAGACCAGGTTTTGCCTTGGGTAGAGGGCATGTTGGGGCTGAGGTTTACGGAAGGACCCGGGGTTTTACGTCTTGATCTCTCGGCCGGGGCTTCGACAAATTTTTTCCACCACGAGGTGCGCGGCCCGGGGGTTAAAACGGACAAGATTAACGGCCTGCACCAACCGTCTCTACTCAAAAATAAGTAATGTCAATGTTTAAACCAATGCCTATTTTATGACGAGACACGAATTCCATTTAACTGCGTCTGACGGGCAAAACATAGCCCTCAACGGGTGTTTTGCCCGTCAAAATCCCACAAAAAACCCCTTGTTTTTCAAACCAAAGACGACTCAATAGTGAAAATCAAGGTTAAAATCCTACCTGGCACCGTGGGGATCGCTTGAACGAGGTGGCCGCGAGCGCGGATGAGCGAGGTGAGCTAGAGCGATTCGCACGGCGTTCCACGTCGTTGGCCAATCGAAAAAAATGGTGCATTAGTTCGAGCCCCTACCGTATATTTATAAAGAAACGGGCACGTGCGAGCACTAAGGTTGGTGGTTGGCGCAATTAGAATGTGGCTTAAATACGCCCCCTGCCGCGGTCATTTCAAAATACCTCGATTTCCGTGCGACCGCCATTCGCGGGACCAGATTGCGAATCGTATCCGCCGTTGCGGAAGGGTTCAACGAAAGTTCCCGCCGTTTCGGGGTGCATCGCGGAAAGGAAACTCGAAGCCTACCGCGAAAGACCCCCGCGTTGCGGACGGGTAACGCCAAAGCTTCGGCCGTTTCGGAAGTAATTTGCGAAGGCTTCCGCCGTTTCAGAAGTAATTTGTGAAGACTTCCGCAAAAAAAAATTTTGAAGTTTTTTCTAAGTCTCCGCTTCGGCTGTCTCTTCCGCAAAGTTTTCCCGGAATGATTTCGAAAGCTTCTTCCGAGCATTTAGGCGATTGGCTTCCGCCGTCTCGGGAGCTATTCGCGAAGGGTTTCCGCAAACCAAAACTTTCTGTCTTATTGATGTTCGGGAAGATATGGCGAAGGTTCCCGCTAGTTTCAGAAGGGAAACATGGAGGTTTCCGCGTTTCGGGAAGTCGGGGCGAACCTTTCGCGGTTTCGGGAGGATATGGCGAATGCTCCCGGTATTTTCGGAAAGCTTTTGTGAATGGCTTCCACCGTTTCGGAAGGAAAATCTGAAGGCTTCCGCATGTTTTTTCGAATTTTTTCTAAGTCTTTTCGGGCGTTTTTAGACGAGTAGCTCCCGCCGTTTCGGGAGCAAATCTTATATTCTTCCGCACATTTTCTCGGGATCATTTTGAAGTCCTTTTCCGAGCGGTTTAAGCGATTGGCTTCCGCCGTTTCGGGAGGGTAGCCCGAAGGCTTCCGCGGTTTCGGGAGCAAAGGCTGAAGGCTTCCGCGATAGTTTCTTGAAAAATTTCTAAATTCTTTTCATAGCTTCGGAAGGAAATCGCGAATTCCTCCGCGGGACTTATGCAGATGGCTTTCGCCGTTTCGGGTTGGTAGCTTGAAATGCTCCGCAGATTTCAAACATTGAAAAGTTTCCAAGTGTTATTTACTTCGGAATGCTTGGACGGGCGGTTAATGAGACTGGCCTCCGCCGTTTCGGGAGGAAAACCTAAAGGTTTCCATAGAGTTTCAACCAAAAAAATTCCAAATCCTTTTCGGGAGAGTGAGGCGAATGAGTCCCGCCATTTCGGGAGCAAAACTGGAACCTTTCCGCGGTTGCGGAAGGCTTGAGTGAAAACTTCTGCCGTTTCGGGAGGCATTGCCCAATGGCTTCCGCAGCTTTTTTCTCACGGCCCACGATTTTGACAAAGAAAATCTAAGTCCCTTTTTCGGAAAGGTTGGACGTTTGGCCTTTTGGGGAAAACATGGACGGATTGATGGCCAGATGTTCAGTAGGGAAATAAGATTTTATGTTGAAAACAGAGCTGATGGCTGGGATGGCCTCTCAGGCTTCTCAGGCAAACTTTCTACAAAAATACAGGAGGGGCCCCAACATGTACAAAATTTTGGGGAGGGGTGTTGCTGCAACAACAATGGCGAGTCGCTGGCGAACACAGATCTCTGAAAAATTCCTCTTCATGATCCCAAACCTCATTAACAACATCCACCTCGGGTGTACTACTCAGCTGAGCATTTTAGACTCATGCGGGGAAAGGAGGCGCTTTCCATGCTAGCCATTGGGGAAAGGGGAGCTTTGACTGAGACATCTTCACCACTCTCAGAGGGCCAGCATATGAGATTCATTTTAGGAGGGTCATCTCTCGAATGGCCACTATTTCCGGACTCCACAGGATTTGCAACACTTTCTCACGGACATTATTGCTCTTGTTCCTCATTCCCATGCTGCTGGCATCCTTTGGGATGCTTGTACTTTGGACAGCTTAGCTGTTTGAGCCTTCCAGGGATATTTTCTTTTGGACATGATCTTTGATTTAGGCTCCTCAATCCATAATGTCCTTTTGTGTGAGTTAGAAATTTTATTGATTTGATTTGATCAAACTTCACGGACGGAGAGGAGCCCATCTTGAGCTGGGTCTTTTGGACAGCCTTCTTGATTTTACATGTCTTTTGCTTTTGTCTCAGCCATGCTTTAATTGAGGCGAGAATCTCTGGAAAACAGACTCTTGAACGTAAGCCATTTTGGCGGTTAAATCCGCAGCATGGATTCATTTCAATACCCTATGTCCTCGAGAGGTGCCACTTTCCATGGGTCCAGCATAGGTAACCTTCTTGAGATGCCTTTAAAGTGCGAGGGTGGGTGGAGCCCAACGATAGTAGTGAATATGGTCTTAGATCTCTGCTATTAAACAGGATTAGTGTGACTAGCAGGGTAGGCTTCCTTCCTTCTGAACATTTCAGCGAGAGCACACCAGACCGGATTTATTTGAGCATCGTTTCAGACTCATGGGTCGCAGGTTTTCTTTGAGAGAGCTATCTTCAGCGGGAAACTCAACCAAAAGGGTATTCAGAGAACAAAACTCGTCGTAAAAGTTCAAATAATAACAAAAGAAACAACATGGCTCAAAATAAAGCGAACGAAGGCTAAAGCAAAACTAAAAGGAACTTTATTTATGTACAGGAAGTCTCCAGGAGACTATGCGAAGTATTGTTTTAGAGAGAGGCCATTGAGAGGAAGGGCTACTTCCTCTCCCTCGAGATTTGTCAATTTATAAGTGGATGGGCCTAATTTTGCAGAAATTTGGTACGGGCCTACCCATAGATGTTGAAATTTCATATGCATTCCTTTGCCTTCATGATTATGGTCCCATTTCAGGACTAAATCCCCAACTTCAAAGTCTCTCTTACCGGATTTCCTCTTATCGAACCATCTCTTAACTATGTCCTGGTGTTGATGGAATCGATCTTTAGCTTTGTGTCGGGCTTCTTCCAGTTGAAGCAGGGTGTTGATCCTGGATTGTAAGGCTTGGCTGCCAGAACCCCGAGAGGCTTGGGACAATTGCAAGGATGGCAGTAAGATGTTTGGGGGAAGTATGGATTCTTTACCATAGACAAGAGTGAAAGGGGAGACACCTAAAGCGTTCTTCGGGGTTACCCTATCTGCCCACAAGGCGTTTGGGAGAGCCACATGCCAACTTCTCTGGTTTTCTATCACAGTTTTCTTAAGGATTCGAATCAGATTCTTGTTCGAGGATTCAGCTAACCCGTTTCCCTGAGGGTAGTAATTGGCTGAATAATGCAACTTAATTCCCCATTCATAAACAAATTCATTTATCTTGCAAGACGAAAAATAAGTAGCATTATCAAAAACAAGGGAAATTGGAACCCCAAACCTGGTTATGATGTTCTCTTTCAGGAAGCTGATAACTGCGTCTTCATTGATCTTACGCAACGGGATGGCCTCCGTCCACCTAGTGAAGTAGTCGGTAGCCGTCAGGATGTATCGGTGTTGCAATGAAGAATTTGGGTTTATTTCTCCGATAACGTCTATGCCCCATTGCTCAAAAGGCTCAGAGATGATGACCCGCTGCAATGGGCCTGCGGCCTTAGGTAACTTCCCAGCGCTTCTTTGACATACATCACAGTTTCGTGCGTATGTGTGGGCATCTCGGAACAAAGTGGGCCAATAATAACCAGCTCTCAGTATCTTGTGTGCTGTCGTCTCTTCTGAATAATGGCCACCTGTGGGGCCATCATGCAACTCTTTGACAACTTTGTTTGCATCTTCCTTCTCCAAACATCTAAGAAGGACTCCATCATAATTCTTTCTGAAAAGGATCCCATCAATGATTTCATAGGGTGCTGATTTCAAGCGGAGTGCCCTTCTTTGTTTAGAATTCCAGTGCTCGGGTAGATATCCCTGCTGTAAATAGTGCACCAGATCCCTATACCATGACTGGGGAGTTGTAAAGGTATGACACACCTAAACCGAATTTAACTCAGCTTTATCTCTCCAATGGTGCTCTTCATCAGTCGAGTTTCTCGCCAGTAACTTGCACAGACCTTGTCCTTTGATGATTGTAGCCGGTTTAAATTCCAAATCATACTCCTGCAGAGCTGCGACCCAGTTCTCTCTCCTTTCTCCCAATTCCTTTTGAACGAAAAGGGATCTAACAGCTGGATGGGGAACTATGACTTTAGTTCTGTTCTTCAAAATGTATGGCCTAAACTGCTTGACTGCTTTGAAGACTGCATAGGCATGCTTGTCCACCACGGGATAGTTCAGCTCGGCCCCCTGCAGACCAGTGCTCATAAACGAAATTAGGTATTCGTCCCCCAATTCCACCTTCTGTGTGAGTACAGCTGCGAGAGAGTCATCCGATGCAAAGGTATACAAGATGAAATCCTTATCAAAATCTGGGCTTCTTAAGGAAGGAGCCTTAGCTACAGCTGCCTTGATATCTCTAAATGAGTCCTTCTCCAAATCTGTCCACTTGAATTGTATGCTTTGTTTAACCATCTGTTGCAGTGGCTTAACAATTTGTGCAAAATCAGGAACAAATCTGCGGACAAAATTGATGGTGCCCATAAAAGACTGCATAGATTTCTTGTTGTGAGGCATTGGAATCTTGTTAATAGCCTGGACTCTTTCTTGGTCAATTGACACTCCCCCTTTGGAGATGATATGACCCAAGAGCTTACCTTCGGGCACAGCAAACACGCTCTTCTTGGGATTTAAGGAAATACCATACTTCCGGCAACGATCAAAGATATGCCTCAGATGAACAACATGATCTTCCCTCTTCTTCGAAAAGACCGTCACATCATCTAAGTACACAACAACACATTGCCCACCCAATCCTCGGAAGGCAATATCCATCGCCCTTTGGAATGTAGCTCCTGCATTTATCAGACCAAATGGCATTCTTCTGTAGGAGAAAGTTCCCCACTTAGTTCTGAAAGTGGTCTTGAAACGATCTTCTTCGGCTACTAACACTTGATTATATCCAGAGAAACCATCGAGGAGAGAAAACAATTCGGATCCTGACACCATTTGTAGAATTTGCTCCATTGAAGGTACGGGATAGTTGTCTTTATCCGAGGCTTTGTTTAAATTTCTGAAATCTACACATAGCCTAATCTCTCCCGACTTCTTCCTTACGGGAACCAAGTTTGCAACCCATTCAGAATGCCGAACTTTGAAGATTATCTTAGCGTCCAGGAGCTTCTTTAATTCCTTTTGGATCAGCGGTTCAAGGGTGGGATGCATCCTTCTTAGCTGCTGCTGAAATGGCTTGACACCAGTTTTAATTGGTATAACATGCTGAATGATGCAGACGTCATATGTTTTCAGATCTTCATAGGTCCATGCAAAAACATCTTTATAATGTTTAAACAATTTAATGAACCTGTCTCTTTCTCCTGGTGAACAACATTTGCCAAGGTTGACAAATTTTGGTTCTGCCTCGGTACCCAAATTAACCAACTCTTGTTGCATTGATGAGCTGTTAGTTTTGGTATTAGCTGGCCTTTTGAACTTATTTTGAAGATCGAACAACATTTCGAGGGACCTTACCCCCTTAGGCATGAAATTTCCTTTCTCGTCATCTTTCTTCATCAAATCAGCATCGTGTTCTTCCTCGTCTATTGCAGCTCCTTGAAAGCTATCTTCGTTTGTCAGGAAGCTGATAATTTGTTCATCGTCATCGAAGATTCTGAAATTTGTGATGTTATCAGGAATGGAAGGCCTGAAAATCAATTCAATTGAGCATTTATTATTTGACGGCACCAATCGAGAAGCAGATGTTGCTAACAAATCAGCAGCAGAATTTTGCAACCTAGGAATTGATTTTATATTGAAAGCGTCAAAATGCATGATTAAATCCCATACCTCAGCCTGATAGCCTTTCAAGTGAGGTGAGAGGCAATGAATGGTGTCCCTTACCTGTCTTACAACTATCTCGGAATCACCAAAAACCTTCAGGTACTTTACATTTAAGCCGATGGACTTCTTTAAACCATGTACCAAAGCTTCATATTCAGCGGTGTTATTAGTACAATCAAATTCTAATCTACAAGACAAAAAATACTTGTTCCCTTTTGGATCCATTAGAACACACCCGGCTCCGGATCCTTCCAGAGTTTTAGAGCCATCAAAGTATAATGTCCAAAAGATATCTTTAGATTCAGCTGGGTTAGTTTCTTTGTGGTCTATGTCAACAACTAAATTGACTATGTTACAATCAACATCATCAGCCCGAGAGAAATGAAGGAGATCGGACTGTTTATCTGATTCATGGCTAATGGTTTCAGATTGATAATTACCCGGATCCATTTCCAAGAAATAATTCCCCAGAACCGAAGACGAGAAAGTTACGGCTTCATTTTTTTCTTCTAACTGGGTTACGTTTTGTTTCATATGAGGTTCCCTAAGAACTTTAATCTGATTTTGTCTGTTCTGATATGGCAGCCATAGATGAGACCAATCGGTAGCAAAGTAGCCACTCAGCTTGGTAGACCAATCCCTACTCAAAATCAGTCCATAAGCTTCAGGAATGTCGACCACCATTATGTCAATAAATTGACAGACTCTAGGATCAGCTGACAATCTAATTAAAACGTCTTTCATCTCCCCAATTACTTTAACAGCAGTCCTGTCTAATTGGATAATTTGAGCTGGAGATGGCACGGGCTGCCCATTGATTTTCCTACAAATTGACAGTGGCATAACGTTTGAAGAAGCTCCAGAGTCTACCAAACAGTTGTGAACGTTGTGATTAAAAATTTCAAATGTCAACAAGAACGGCAATGTTTGGGATTTGGATTTCCCGCCGATGCTAGCCTCGTTAATTTCAGGATTGTCTTGAGAATCTGTTAATGTAGTGCTGGGTTTTGGTTGTAAAACATGCAGCAGTTTGTCTCGTTGACGGGGCAAGCTACACATGTCAAATATTGATACGTTCGCTTTGACTTTCTTGATATCTTCGATAATATCATACCCTATGTCGGGCTCGTTCCCAATTCGAGTTGGCTGATCTGTTTTGTTCATGGTGACCTTTGGTTGGACTGTGTTGTCAGCACTTGGCTGTTTGGCCACTGTTTGGTTTACTTTGGGCTATGGTGGGATGATTGGTATATGCCTCCTAAGCGGGTCTTTCGAAATTTTATGCTTATGGGCAACGGTGACTGGCATAGGATCCGCAATTGGGCCCTTGCTGCGAGTGGCAACATTTATGGTAGAGGGAGAGCTATCTATGTGATCTTCTTCTACCAATTCAGTCATAGGTACCCAATCCCACAACACCATAGTAGTGTCCGGGGTTGGTTCCTCTAACTCAGGGCTTGATTCTTCTGGAGGATCATCCTGATCTGGGATCTGAGAATCTAACATTTGTTTCATGACTAAGCTCATGGAATTGATCCATTGCGGGCAGCTCTTTTCCGAATGTGGTTCTTGGTGAAAAGTGCAGAAATTTTCCATCCCTATCTCATTCAAGTTTAAAACAGGGGCAGCGTTCATTGGTGGATGAGTCTGTTCCCCGTCTTCCCTTCTTTTATAAAATGGCTTGAAAGGTTTCCTAGATGTGCTAGCAGCCTTGTCTTTCTCGAGATCTACGATTCTGTTAGATAATTTCTGCATCATCTTGACTACATTTTCCATGTCCGTAGATGGCTCGTCTTTACTTCTAGTGAGCAGCAAAGGTTTTTTTCTAGCTGCTGGTTTAGGTTCCACATCTAAGGCATGTTTAGCAATTCTATCAGCCTCTTCTTCTACCTTTCTAGCTTCCTCAAAGTTCTCTGTCAGGGTAGTTTTCTTGGACATTTTTACGAACATTGCTATGGGTCCATCAAGAGCGGTTGTATAGTATTCGATCAGAGATTCCTCGGCTGGTTTATTAGCTTCACTGAAGTTATTTAACAGCGTTGTGAATCTTTGATTGAAATCTTGAACCTTTTCTTTCTTTTCCATCCTCATGGATAAGAGCTCTTTCATAAGCGTGGCCAGAGTCTTTTGGTTTCTGTATTTCTTTAGAAAACATTTTTCGAATTCCTCCCAACTAGAGATTGAGCTGGGTTGTAGGCTAAAGTACCATGATGATACTTTTGGCTCGAATGTATATGGAAACAACCTGCAGACCACGTCTTCATGTTGTACGTTCAAAAGGTTCAGAGCTAAGTAAAAACTCTTGAGGTGATCTTCTGCCGAAATGGCTTTCCCTGGATCGTACTTAGGCAAGACCTTTTCTGGGTTTTTAGGGAGATTATGGAATGGTCCAGCTAGGTTCAGCGCCCCCCTTGCTCTCCAAACAGGTACAGCCATGTTTGGGTTTGGATGTGGAGATCCTGGTGGAGAATTGTAGGGTGAATCCTGCGGAGTACTCTTGGGAGTGGTAATTTCTTCAAGATTTCCTTGGTCTGTCTTGTTAAGAGTGTCTGAAATTTCTTCCAAAGTCAGATTTACCAGTTCTTCAAAACTTTGAACAAGAATTGAATCACGGGTGTATTGTGGCTCCTTTCTAGGTGTAATTTTCTTAGGGAGGAAGTTGACAGCATTTAAACCACCTAGCTGTCTAACGTAGGACCTGGTATGTCTTCTCAAATCCTCTATTTCTGTGAAAGGAACAGCGTACAAAGCTTCTTGAGGCTCAGGGTCAGAAATGAGGCGTTCTTGAACTGCTAATCCAAGATCTGGGCTGTTTGAAATACTTTCTTTAAGCGGGTTTTCAGTGTTATCTGCGGCCGCGGAAGATTTTCCTCTATCAGCCATGCACTTCAAGCCCTCCTTCTAGTGCCAAAAACTGTTGATGCCTCGGATATCGTAGCATCAATGAGAAAGGGATTCTCCCCGAGAGATGGTCCCAATTAGACTATCCCACGTTTGGTATAGGGAATCCGTCCGGTTAGCGGTTCCGGCAACCGTGGGTTTGGAGTTTAAATCCGATTCTACTGGTTATGGCCCGATCCACCTTTCTTTTGGGTTTTATGTCTTTCGTATGAGATGCAAGTGCCTAAATGAAATTAAAACAGATCTGAGTCTAAAAGCTGGAATAAAACTACCTATCCCTGCAGGGAACACGCTTAAGGGATGAGCAATAAACTGTAACAAAAAGCGTAAGGAAAGAACAGATAGCTGTTAATTTCGTAAGCAAAGCTACAGCAAGATGCAGATTTCTAAAAGATAGCTTCTAGTTTATCATGGAACGTATTCATTGCTCATAAAACAGAAAAAGCCAAAGATTATTTAATCTACGTAAAAGCAATAAAGAAACAGATCTAAGTGAAAGCAAACCGAAATTAATTTTAAAGATCCCTGCAAGGAGCAATTTAAAGGTAGGAACAATGAGCCATATGTGTTATTCTGAAGAAAGAACAGTTAGCCATTCAATCGAACAGAGAATTCTACAGCAAAAGATGTGGAAATCAGCAGGTAGCTCCCGATTTAACATGAAACGCATTCATTGTTCACAAAATAGAGAAAATCGTGTGCACAGTGAGGAGCAAAATCATTAATACACAGAAATAGTTCAAATGATAAGAATGATCTCACATTACAGAACAGCAGTCATTAGAATAGTCCAACACAGAACCGTCCAACATCCCATGCAAAACGTTCATCTCCCGTGGCTTCTATTAGAAAATTCAATTTTACAGAAACAATACAAGATAGCTCGTAAAGTTTTCCAAAATTTCGTTCCCCTCTAAAAGTCCCTTCTAATCTTTCCTAGATGCTATTTATAGCTACAAATCTGCCCTTTGGGCTGACACCTAGCATTCTCCACCTGTCATTTACAGGAATTTCTACTATAATCGACCACCAAAAATGGCCACTTCCTTTACAAAAATATTTTGACAAAACATTAGGGACAGCTATCCCATGGCTTACGCCTTACATATTCAAAACATACATAACAGAAAATTGGCTAACATCAAAGTTTTCCCTGCTGGGCACGTGTTCGGCTGAAGAGTGTTGCTCACTGAATTCAGCTTCTTTTACTCCTGTGCGTGAGCCTCGGCTGGGGAAGGGTCGCCCAAGTCCATTAAGGTTGTCGATTGTGCCTGGGAAGGATGGATTGGTCTTGCTGGAGCTTCTGGAATGACTGCTGGGAAAGAGGGCCTCGAACCTACAGCTGGAGTGGCTGCTGGGAGAGAGGATCCTGGGTCTGCTGATGCTCCTGCTGCTGCTGCAGTTTTCCTTTCCTCCTCTGTTATGTAGCTGTACCATGCACCTGTGTCGCTTATGACTGTGTTTGCCGCAGCAGGGAACAGGATTTTCTGAGAAGTCACATTCTTCCCGAGCTCTGCTTTAATGTTTTGAACCTCTGCTACTGCAGCTTGATGTACTTCCTTCAGCAGATAGTTGTGGAGTGATGATGAACCAATATAATGCTGGAGGTCATCAATGGCCAGGACATCAATCCTTTTCACATACTCCATTTGAACGCCTAGCTCTTCCTTTAGTTGAAACAACCGCTGTTCCTTTTCCGGAAAGTCCTCTAGGGTCTGAGGGAAACTCAATGTACATTTGGCATGTGCCTCTTGGAGCCTCTGGTAGAGACCGCTGATTTTGTCTGTTGTTCTTTGCACACTGGCCATCAGCTTACTGGCGCAGTTTCTACCGAACTCCAACAGTGCTATGTCCTCATTAAGACTGTCCACAGATTTAAATGGGAGATGTGCAAGAAAACCCCCTTTTCCTTCTCTCCATGCCATCTGGCTTATGATATTGGCCTTAACGCGGGTGTTCTTTGCTTTGAGCCTGTGGGCTTCCGCATTAATCTCTTTTAGCCTGACCACCATGGCCTCGAGTTTGCACACCTCATCAGTGATTAGCTCTTGGGAGCCATACACTTGCTGCAGGATATTGCATGACAGCTCGTGGAAGGGAGATAGGTCCATGGTTCTGCTCTCCGCTTCCTCTAAACGCTCAGCTAATGCTCGCTTGTCTGCTTCTAGCAGAGATGCCTTTTCTTCTGCACCATTCTTCTCTGCTTCCACAATCATCATTTGAAGTGTTAGCTGGTCCTTTTCCTCCTCCAGCTGGCTGTACTTGTTTGACAGCTCCTTATGCTCAGCGTACAAGCAATTATACTTGTTTACTGCCAGATCTCTTTGGGCTTGCTCATTAGCCACATTTTGTTGCAGCATGCGTGCTCTCTTCTTTGTCAATATATTTTCTTTAACTATACTGTCTACATTGGCAAATGATGCCTTTGTCGTCGCTATAACTGCGGACGCCATAGCAATGGGATCTTGATCCGTGTTCTGCATGACGGTGACCTCCCGGTGAGTAACAATGTCTTCATGGAAGGGACTTTTAATCCTCTCTTCTGATTGGAGGACCATTGCTTTTCTTTTCTTATCATATACAAACTCATTCCATTTGGACACCGTATGCTTTCCTGATGGAGTGTACGGGACAATTGGTCGGTTTATGATGTCTATGTCCTCTTCCATAGGTGGGGTCCGGACTTCCTGAGCAGTGTCTACTCCTTCCTTTTGGGTACCAGAACCACCTGCTTGAGAGGTGTCTATCTCCATGTCTTGGACCCCGGACCCACCTGCTTGGGAATCCTCCTCCGCTTTTCGCTCCTCTTCTGCCTTCCTTTCTGCTTTAGCTTGTTCAGCTTCTTTGCGCCGGCTTTCCTTTTCTGCTTCTTCATGCATCCTTTCCACTTCAGCTTCCTGCTGTACTCTTGCTGCTTCAGCTTCTTGCTTCCACCTGGCTTCTTCCACTTCCCGATGCAATCTGGCACTTTCAGCTTCTTGGAGCACTCTTGCCTCTTCTCTTAATCTGAGCTCCTCTTGAGCTCGGGCATCTTTAGCTTCTTTCTCCTGTCGCTGACTGGTCTCCTGGATCTTGGCTGAACTAGAGCTTGCTCCAGTGCCTTGGCGACTGATTCGTAGTTCCGACATATTGCTAATGCCTCTGAATGCCTCCTCCTCGGCATCGGGGTAATGCGAGTATTCAAAATGAGCGTAGATGTCCTTGCAATGCTCGGCCACTCTACCCTTTCTGTCGTTCCTGTGGAAGATGACCTCACCGAAGTGGAAGGCCTTCAACTCTTGAACAAATTCGTTGGCCGAGGCAACCCCTGAAAACTTGTAAGCACCGATGCAGAAAGGTAGAGGGGGAAAGGAAGCCTTGTGTTGCTTGTGGAGCAATGCTCCAATCCCATCCAAGAAGAGTTGTCTTACTGCTTCCTTGAGCACCACATAGTCTGTGGCGTACTGCGGCAATATGTATGGGGGCTTAGTCCCCCCAAACTTTCTCAGGTAGGTACCTTGTTCTGAAAAGTAAAAGTCCCCATAATCCTCAAGGACTTCCAAAGCATTTTCTGACAGGCAATTTGGTTCTTCCTTGAACATTTTCTCGTATAGGGGCATGATGAACCCCTCACAGATTAATTTGTAGCTGGGCTTGTAATTCTGAGCCCACAACAACTTGTAAGCAATATAGACGGGCATGGTGGCCTTATCCCATGTGCAGCCCAATTTGGGGAATTCTATCTTGGCCAAGATACAATCTATCAGATAGGAAGACATGAAGAATTCAGCCTTCTTCAAGGCTAGTCCTTCCCTCGCAGCTATTATCATTGAGGAAAGACTATCTGACAGGAGAGTGGCCCAGTCGAATACAGTCCCCTTAAAAGCCACATAGTGGATGATAGGGACCCACTGAATCTTGTATACTGTGCCATCGGGCATGCCGAAGATTCTGCACAGCATCAGGGCAATCAATCTAAAAGGGGCTCTTAGATTCTGTACGTCATACTCCTCACTCCCTTTCTTCCTCAAATGTTTGCCTGCTATTAATAGCTTCTTGGCCATCTCGACATTGTTCATTTGACTCAGCCATTCATCAGTCAGAGCTTGTTGGACCCGGGGAAACTTGTAGGCTGCCGCAAGATACGCGGGTTGAAATGAGGCAATGGCCACTTTACCGCTGTCATTTATTACTCTGCCTTCAGCATCGGCATGCTTGAGTATCCACCCGATCACTTCGACACAGGGGAACAGCTCAGGGCGGGTGGCAGCTCTGGTTATGCCTGAGGCTTTGATATTCAAATAAATTGGTGCTTCCTCCAGCAACATATCTGAGATTTCTTGGTCCCTGATCATTCTGTAGATGTCGTCCCATCTGATTTCTGGAGGGACACCAGTGGTGCACCTCGTGTCTTGGAGTGAAGCTTCAGTTTTGGGAGGGGCAGGTTTCTTTTCTGTTATCTTAGCTTTCTTTTTACCGGTTTTCGGCATCTTGACTTATCCCTGACAACATCCATATCAAAGTCATCATTTGAGCAACAGACTGTGAGGTTTTAACAGAAAGCATCATTGTTTTGATAATATATCAAAATAAGATAAGTACAATGAAGCTATTATATTTCAATACGAAACATAAATTGAAGCACTTGAATCTCTTAAAAGGATGGGATTGGGATGCTCCTGAGAGGATAGGCTGTGTTGCGGAAGCCATTGGTTTTCGGCTCGATAGGCGAATTGCGGGAGCCGTTGGTTTTCGGTTCCGCCCTGCAGAAGGAGGTGTCTTTCGTTATGGCTGCGGTCGGAAAGGTTAATGGCGGGGAGACGCGAGTTGGGAAGACTTTGTGACGACAAGGGAGCCCCTTTCGCATTTTCGACTCGGTGAGGGCTTTGAATGCCATCGTCACGCGCGGCACCCACCGAGGTGCTCTATGGGAGACTCTAGTCCAAGCGAGGGTGACGGCGCCAGGGATATACTGGCGGGAAGTGCTAGGGCGGCCATGGCTTCGGGTTTCGGCTCGCGTGGCTTGAACATTCACGGGTTTTGAACGGGACAATGGCGCCAGAGACGAGGTTTTGCCTTGGGTAGAGGGCGTGTTGGGGCTGAGGTTTACGGAAGGGCCCGGGGTTTTATGTCTTGAGCTCTCAGCCGGGGCTTCGACAAATTTTTTCCACCACGAGGTGCGCAGCCTGGGGGTTAAAACGGACAAGATTAACGGCCTGCACCAACCGTCTCTACTCAAAAATAAGTAATGTCAATGTTTAAACCAATGCCTATTTTATGACGAGACACGAATTCCATTTAACTGCGTCTGACGGGCAAAACATAGCCCTCGACGGGTGTTTTGCCCGTCAAAATCCCACAAAAAACCCCTTGTTTTTCAAACCAAAGACGACTCAAGAGTGAAAATCAAGGTTAAAATCCTACCTGGCACCGTGGGGATCGCTTGAACGAGGTGGCCGCGAGCGCGGATGAGCAAGGTGAGCTGGAGCGATTCGCACGGCGTTCCACGTCGTTGGCCAATCGAAAACAATGGTGCATTGGTTCGAGCCCCTACCGTATATTTATAAAGAAACTGGCACGTGCGAGCACTAAGGTTGGTGGTTGGCGCAATTAGAATGTGGCTTAAATACGCCGCCCGCCGCGGTCATTTCAAAATACCTCGATTTCCGTGCGACCGCCATTCGCGGGACCAGATTGCGAATCGTATCCGCCGTTGCGGAAGGGTTCAACGAAAGTTCCCTCCGTTTCGGGGCGCATCGCGGAAAGGAAACTCGAAGCCTACCGCGAAAGACCCCCGCGTTGCGGATGGGTAACACCAAAGCTTCCGCCGTTTCTGAAGTAATTTGCGAAGGCTTCCGCCGTTTCGGAAGTAATTTGTGAAGGCTTCCGCAAAAAAAATTTTTGAAGTTTTTTCTAAGTCTCCGCTTCGGCTGTCTCTTCCGCAAAGTTTTCCCAGAATGATTTCGAAAGCTTCTTCCGAGCATTTAGGCGATTGGCTTCCGCCGTCTCGGGAGCTATTCGCAAAGGGTTTCCACAAACCAAAACTTTCTGTCTTATTGATTTTCGGGAAGATATGGCGAAGGTTCCCGCTAGTTTTGGAAGGGAAACATGGAGGTTTCCGCGTTTCGGGAAGTCGGGGCGAACCTTTCGCGGTTTCGGGAGGATATGGCGAATGCTCCCGGTATTTTCGGAAAGCTTTTGTGAATGGCTTCCGCCGTTTCGTAAGGAAAATCTGAAGGCTTCCGCATGTTTTTTTGAATTTTTTCTAAGTCTTTTCGGGCGTTTTTAGACGAGTAGCTCCCGCCGTTTCGGGAGCAAATCTTATATTCTTCCGCACATTTTCCCGGGATCATTTTGAAGTCCTTTTCCGAGCGGTTTAAGCGATTGGCTTCCGCCGTTTCGGGAGGGTATCCTGAAGGCTTCCGCGGTTTCGGGAGAAAAGGATGAAGGCTTCCACGATAGTTTCTTGAAAAATTTCTAAATTCTTTTCATAGCTTCGGAAGGAAATCGCGAATTCCTCCGCGGGACTTATGCGGATGGCTTTCGCCGTTTCGGGAGGGTAGCTTGAAATGCTCCGCAGATTTCAAACATTGAAAAGTTTCCAAGTGTTATTTACTTCGGAAGGCTTGGACGGGCGGTTAATGAGACTGGCCTCCGCCGTTTGGGGAGGAAAACCTGAAGGTTTCCGCAGAGTTTCAACCAAAAAAATTCCAAATACTTTTCGGGAGAGTGAGGCGAATGAGTCCCGCCATTTCAGGAGCAAAACCAGAACCTTTCCGCGGTTGCGGAAGGCTTGAGTGAAAACTTCTGCCATTTCGAGAGGCATTGCCCAATGGCTTCCGCAGCTTTTTTCTCACGGCCCACGATTTTGACAAAGAAAATCTAAGTCCCTTTTTCGGAAAGGTTGGACGTTTGGCCTTTTGGGGAAAACATGGACGGATTGATGGCTAGATGTTCAGTAGGGAAATAAGATTTTATGTTGAAAACAGAGCTAACGGCTGGGATGGCCTCTCAGGCTTCTCAGGCAAACTTTCTACAAAAATACAGGAGGGGCCCCAACATGTACAAAATTTTGGGGAGGGGTGTTGCTGCAACAACAATGGCGAGTCGCTGGCGAACACAGATCTCTGAAAAATTCCTCTTCATGATCCCAAACCTCATTAACAACATCCACCTCGGGTGTACTACTCAGCTGAGCATTTTAGACTCATGCGGGGGAAGGAGGCGCTTTCCATGCTAGCCATTGGGGAAAGGGGAGCTTTGACTGAGACATCTTCACCACTCTCAGAGGGCCAGCATATGAGATTCATTTTAGGAGGGTCATCTCTCGAATGGCCACTATTGCCGGACTCCATAGGATTTGCAACACTTTCTCATGGACATTATTGCTCTTGTTCCTCATTCCCATGCTGCTGGCATCCTTTGGGATGCTTGTACTTTGGACAGCTTAGGTGTTTGAGCCTTCCAGGGATATTTTCTTTTGGACATGATCTTTGATTTAGGCTCCTCAATCCATAATGTCCTTTTGTGTGAGTTAGAAATTTTATTGATTTGATTTGATCAAACTTCACGGACGGAGAGGAGCCCATCTTGAGCTGGGTCTTTTGGACAGCCTTCTTGATTTTACATGTCTTTTGCTTTTGTCTCAGCCATGCTTTAATTGAGGCGAGAATCTCTGGAAAACAGACTCTTGAACATAAGCCATTTTGGCGGTTAAATCCGCAGCATGGAGTCATTTCAATACCCTATGTCCTCGAGAGGTGCCACTTTCCATGGGTCCAGCTTAGGTAACCTTCTTGAGATGCCTTTAAAGTGCGAGGGTGGGTGGATCCCAACGATAGTAGTGAAGATGGTCTTAGATCTCTGCTATTAAACAGGATTAGTGTGACTAGCAGGGTAGGCTTCCTTCCTTCTGAACATTTCAGCGAGAGCACACCAGACCGGATTTATTTGAGCATCGTTTCAGACTCATGGGTCGCAGGTTTTCTTTGAGAGAGCTATCTTCAGCGGGAAACTCAACCAAAAGGGTATTCAGAGAACAAAACTTGTCGTAAAAGTCAAATAATAACAAAAGAAACAACATGGCTCAAAATAAAGCGAACGAAGGCTAAAGCAAAACTAAAAGAAACTTTATTTATGTACAGGAAGTCTCCGGGAGACTATGCGAAGTATTGTTTCAGAGCGAGGCCATTGAGAGGAAGGGCTACTTCCTCTCCCTCGAGATTTGTCAATTTATAAGTGGATGGGCCTAATTTTGCAGAAATTTGGTACGGGCCTACCCATAGATGTTGAAATTTCGTATGCATTCCTTTGCCTTCATGATTATGGTCCCATTTCAGGACTAAATCCCCAACTTCAAAGTTTCTCTTACCAGATTTCCTCTTATCGAACCATCTCTTAACTATGTCCTGGTGTTGATGGAATCGATCTTTAGCTTTGTGTCGGGCTTCTTCCAGTTGAAGCAGGGTGTTGATCCTGGATTGTAAGGCTTGGCTGCCAGAACCCCGAGAGGCTTGGGACAATTGCAAGGATGGCAGTAAGATGTTTGGGGGAAGTATGGCTTCTTTACCATAGACAAGAGTGAAAGGGGAGACACCTAAAGCGTTCTTCGGGGTTACCCTATCTGCCCACAAGGCGTTTGGGAGAGCCACATGCCAACTTCTCTGGTTTTCTATCACAGTTTTCTTAAGGATTCGAATCAGATTCTTGTTCGAAGATTTAGCTAACCCGTTTCCCTGAGGGTAGTAATTGGCTGAATAGTGCAACTTAATTCCCCATTCATAAACAAATTCATTTATCTTGCAAGACGAAAAATAAGTAGCATTATCAAAAACAAGGGAAATTGGAACCCCAAACCTGGTTATGATGTTCTCTTTCAGGAAGCTGATAACTGTGTCTTCATTGATCTTACGCAACGGGATGGCCTCCGTCCACCTAGAGAAGTAGTCGGTAGCCTTCAGGATGTATCGGTGTTGCAATGAAGAATTTGGGTTTATTTCTCCGATAACGTCTATGCCCCATTGCTCAAAAGGCTCAGAGATGATGACCGGCTGCAATGGGCCTGCGGCCTTAGGTAACTTCCCAGCGCTTCTTTGACATACATCACAGTTTCGTGCGTATGTGTGGGCATCTCGGAACAAAGTGGGCCAATAATAACCAGCTCTCAGTATCTTGTGTGCTGTCGTCTCTCCTGAATAATGGCCACCTGCGGGGCCATCATGCAACTCTTTGACAACTTTGTTTGCATCTTCCTTCTCTAAACATCTAAGAAGGACTCCATCATAATTCTTTCTGAAAAGGATCCCATCAATGATTTGATAGGGTGCTGATTTCAAGCGGAGTGCCCTTCTTTGTTTAGAATTCCAGTGCTCGGGTAGATATCCCTGCTGTAAATAGTGCACCAGATCCCTATACCATGACTGGGGAGTTGTAAAGGTATGACACACCTCAACCGAATTTAACTCAGCTTTATCTCTCCAATGGTGCTCTTCATCAGTCGAGTTTCCCGCCAGTAACTTGCACAGACCTTGTCCTTTGATGATTGTAGCCGGTTTAAATTCCAAATCATACTCCTGCAGAGCTGCGACCCAGTTCCCTCTCCTTTCTCCCAATTCCTTTTGAACGAAAAGGGATCTAACAGCTGGATGGGGAACTATGACTTTAGTTCTTTTCTTCAAAATGTATGGCCTAAACTGCTTGACTGCTTTGAAGACCGCATAGGCATGCTTGTCCACCACGGGATAGTTCAGCTCGGCCCCCTGCAGACCAGTGCTCATAAACGAAATTGGGTATTCGTCCCCCAATTCCACCTTCTGTGTGAGTACAGCTGCGAGAGAGTCATCCGATGCAAAGGTATACAAGATGAAATCCTTATCAAAATCTGGGCTTCTTAAGGAAGGAGCCTTAGCTACAGCTGCCTTGATATCTCTAAATGTGTCCTTCTCCAAATCTGTCCACTTGAATTGTATGCTTTGTTTAACCATCTGTTGCAGTGGCTTAACAATTTGTGCAAAATCCGGAACAAATCTGCGGACAAAATTGATGGTGCCCATAAAATACTGCATAGATTTCTTGTTGTGAGGCATTGGAATCTTGTTAATAGCCTGGACTCTTTCTTGGTCAATTGACACTCCCCCTTTGGAGATGATATGACCCAAGAGCTTACCTTCGGGCATAGCAAACACGCTCTTCTTGGGATTTAAGGAAATACCATACTTCCGGCAACGATCAAAGATATGCCTCAGATGAACAACATGATCTTCCCTCTTCTTCGAAAAGACCGTCACATCATCTAAGTACACAACAACACATTGCCCACCCAATCCTCGGAAGGCAATATCCATCGCCCTTTGGAATGTAGCTCCTGCATTTATCAGACCAAATGGCATTCTTCTGTAGGCGAAAGTTCCCCACTTAGTTCTGAAAGTGGTCTTGAAACGATCTTCTTCGGCTACTAACACTTGATTATAGCCAGAGAAACCATCGAGGAGAGAAAACAATTCGGATCCTGACACCATTTGTAGAATTTGCTCCATTGAAGGTACGGGATAGTTGTCTTTATCCGAGGCTTTGTTTAAATTTCTGAAATCTACACATAGCCTAATCTCTCCCGACTTCTTCCTTACGGGAACCAAGTTTGCAACCCATTCAGAATGCCGAACTTTGAAGATTATCTTAGCGTCCAGGAGCTTCTTTAATTCCTTTTGGATCAGCGGTTCAAGGGTGGGATGCATCCTTCTTAGCTGCTGCTGAAATGGCTTGACACCCGTTTTCATTGGTATAACATGCTGAATGATGCAGACGTCATATGTTTTCAGATCTTCATAGGTCCATGCAAAAACATCTTTATACTGTTTAAACAATTTAATGAACCTGTCTCTTTCTCCTGGTGAACAACATTTGCCAAGGTTGACAAATTTTGGTTCTGCCTCGGTACCCAAATTAACCAACTCATGTTGCATTGATGAGCTGTTAGTTTTGGTATTAGCTGGCCTTTTGAACTTATTTTGAAGATCGAACAGCATTTCGAGGGACCTTACCCCCTTAGGCATGAAATTTCCTTTCTCGTCATCTTTCTTCATCAAATCAGCATCGTGTTCTTCCTCGTCTATTGCAGCTCCTTGAAAGCTATCTTCGTTTGTCAGGAAGCTGATAATTTGTTCATCGTCATTGAAGATTCTGAAATTTGTGATGTTATCAGGAATGGAAGGCCTGAAAATCAATTCAATTGAGCATTTATTATTTGACGGCACCAATCGAGAAGCAGATGTTGCTAACAAATCAGCAGCAGAATTTTGCAACCTAGGAATTGATTTTATATTGAAAGCGTCAAAATGCATGATTAAATCCCATACCTCAGCCTGATAGCCTTTCAAGTGAGGTGAGAGGCAATGAATGGTGTCCCTTACCTGTCTTACAACTATCTCGGAATCACCAAAAACCTTCAGGTACTTTACATTTAAGCCGATGGACTTCTTTAAACCATGTACCAAAGCTTCATATTCAGCGGTGTTATTAGTACAATCGAATTCTAATCTACAAGACAAAAAATACTTGTTCCCTTTTGGATCCATTAGAACACACCCGGCTCTGGATCCTTCCAGAGTTTTAGAGCCATCAAAGTATAATGTCCAAAAGATATCTTTAGATTCAGCTGGGTTAGTTTCTTTGTGGTCTATGTCAGCAACTAAATTGACTATGTTACAATCAACATCATCATCCCGAGAGAAATGAAGGAGATCGGACTGTTTATCTGATTCATGGCTAATGGTTTCAGATTGATAATTACCCGGATCCATTTCCAAGAAATAATTCCCCAGAACCGAAGACGAGAAAGTTACGGCTTCATTTTTTTCTTCTAACTGGGTTATGTTTTGTTTCATATGAGGTTCCCTAAGAACTTTAATCTGATTTTGTCTGTTCTGATATGGCAGCCATAGATGAGACCAATCGGTAGCAAAGTAGCCACTCAGCTTGGTAGACCAATCCCTACTCAAAATCAGTCCATAAGCTTCAGGAATGTCGACCACCATTATGTCAATAAATTGACAGACTCTAGGATCAGCTGACAATCTAATTAAAACATCTTTCATCTCCCCAATTACTTTAACATCAGTCCTGTCTAATTGGATAATTTGAGCTGGAGATGGCACGGGCTGCCCATTGATTTTCCTACAAATTGACAGTGGCATAACGTTTGAAGAAGCTCCAGAGTCTACCAAACAGTTGTGAACGTTGTGATTAAAAATTTCAAATGTCAACAAGAACGACAATGTTTGGGATTTGGATTTCTCGCCGATGCTAGCCTCGTTAATTTCAGGATTGTCTTGAGAATCTGTTAATGTAGTGCTGGGTTTTGGTTGTAAAACATGCAGCAGTTTGTCTCGTTGACGGGGCAAGCTACACATGTCAAATATTGATACGTTCGCTTTGACTTTCTTGATATCTTCGATAATATCATACCCTATGTCGGGCTCGTTCCCAATTCGAGTTGGCTGATCTGTTTTGTTCATGGTGACCTTTGGTTGGACTGTGTTGTCAGCACTTGGCTGTTTGGCCACTGTTTGGTTTACTTTGGGCTGTGGTGGGATGATTGGTATATGCCTCCTAGGCGGGTCTTTCAAAATTTTATGCTTATGGGGAACGGTGACTGGCATAGGATCCGCAATTGGGCCCTTGCTGCGAGTGGCAACATTTATGGTAGAGGGAGAGCTATCTATGTGATCTTCTTCTACCAATTCAGTCATAGGTACCCAATCCCACAACACCATAGTAGTGTCCGGGGTTGGTTCCTCTAACTCAGGGCTTGATTCTTCTGGAGGATCATCCTGATCTGGGATCTGAGAATCTAACATTTGGTTCATGACTAAGCTCATGGAATTGATCCATTGCGGGCAGCTCTTTTCCGAATGTGGTTCTTGGTGAAAAGTGCAGAAATTTTCCATCCCTATCTCATTCAAGTTTAAAACAGGGGCAGCGTTCATTGGTGGATGAGTCTGTTCCCCGTCTTCCCTTCTTTTATAAAATGGCTTGAAAGGTTTCCTAGATGTGCTAGCAGCCTTGTCTTTCTCGAGATCTACGATTTTGTTAGATAATTTCTGCATCATCTTGACTACATTTTCCATGTCCGTAGATGGCTCGTCTTTACTTCTAGTGAGCATCAAAGGCTTTTTGCTAGCTGCTGGTTTAGGTTACACATCTAAGGCATGTTTAGCAATGCTATCAGCCTCTTCTTCTACCTTTCTAGCTTCCTCAAAGTTCTCTCTCAGGGTAGTTTTCTTGGACCTTTTTACGAACATTGCTATGGGTCCATCAAGAGCGGTTGTATAGTATTCGATCAGAGATTCCTCGGCTGGTTTATTAGCTTCACTGAAGTTATTTAACAGCGTTGTGAATCTTTGATTGAAATCTTGAACCTTTTCTTTCTTTTCCATCCTCATGGATAAGAGCTCTTTCATAAGCGTGGCCACAGTCTTTTGGTTTCTGTATTTCTTTAGAAAACATTTTTCGAATTCCTCCCAACTAGAGATTGAGCTGGGTTGTAGGCTAAAGTACCATGATGATACTTTTGGCTCGAATGTATATGGAAACAACCTGCAGACCACGTCTTCATGTTGTACGTTCAAAAGGTTCAGAGCTAAGTAAAAACTCTTGAGGTGATCTTCTGCCGAAATGGCTTTCCCTGGATCGTACTTAGGCAAGACCTTTTCTGGGTTTTTAGGGAGATTATGGAATGGTCCAGCTAGGTTCAGCGCCCCCCTTGCTCTCCAAACAGGTACAGCCATGTTTGGGTTTGGATGTGGAGATCCTGGTGGAGAATTGTAGGGTGAATCCTGCGGAGTACTCTTGGGAGTGGTAATTTCTTCAAGATTTCCTTGGTCTGTCTTGTTAAGAGTGTCTGAAATTTCTTCCAAAGTCAGATTTACCAGTTCTTCAAAACTTTGAACAAGAATTGAATCACGGGTGTATTGTGGCTCCTTTCTAGGTGTAATTTTCTTAGGGAGGAAGTTGACAGCATTTAAACCACCTAGCTGTCTAACGTAGGACCTGGTATGTCTTCTCAAATCCTCTATTTCTGTGAAAGGAACAGCGTACAAAGCTTCTTGAGGCTCAGGGTCAGAAATGAGGCGTTCTTGAACTGCTAATCCAAGATCTGGGCTGTTTGAAATACTTTCTTTAAGCGGGTTTTCAGTGTTATCTGCGGCCGCGGAAGATTTTCCTCTATCAGCCATGCACTTCAGGCCCTCCTTCTAGTGCCAAAAACTGTTGATGCCTCAGATATCGTAGCATCAATCAGAAAGGGATTCTCCCCGAGAGATGGTCCCAATTAGACTATCCCACGTTTGGTATAGGGAATCCGTCCGGTTAGCGGTTCCGGCAACCGTGGGTTTGGAGTTTAAATCCGATTCTACCGGTTATGGCCCGATCCACCTTTCTTTTGGGTTTTATGTCTTTCGTATGAGATGCAAGTGCCTAAATGCAATTAAAACAGATCTGAGCCTAAAAGCTGGAATAAAACTACCTATCCCTGCAGGGAACACGCTTAAGGGATGAGCAATAAACTGTAACAAAAAGCGTAAGGAAAGAACAGATAGCTGTTAATTTCGTAAGCAAAGCTACAGCAAGATGCAGATTTCTAAAAGATAGCTTCTAGTTTATCATGGAACGTATTCATTGCTCATAAAACAGAAAAAGCCAAAGATTATTTAATCTACGTAAAAGCAATAAAGAAACAGATCTAAGTGAAAGCAAACCGAAATTAATTTTAAAGATCCCTGCAAGGAGCAATTTACAGGTAGGAACAATGAGCCATATGTGTTATTCTGAAGAAAGAACAGTTAGCCATTCAATCGAAAAGAGAATTCTACAGCAAAAGATGAGGAAATCAGCAGGTAGCTCCCGATTTAACATGAAACGCATTCATTGTTCACAAAATAGAGAAAATCGTGTGCACAGTGAGGAGCAAAATCATTAATACACAGAAATAGTTCAAATGATAAGAATGATCTCACATTACAGAACAGCAGTCATTAGAATAGTCCAACACAGAACCGTCCAACATCCCATGCAAACGTTCATCTCCCGTGGCTTCTATTAGAAAATTCAATTTTACAGAAACAATACAAGATAGCTCGTAAAGTTTTCCAAAATTTCCTTCCCCTCTAAAAGTCCCTTCTAATCTTTCCTAGATGCTATTTATAGCTACAAATCTGCCCTTTGGGCTGACACCTAGCATTCTCCACCCGTCATTTACAGGAATTTCTACTATAATCGACCACCAAAAATGACCACTTCCTTTACAAAAATATTTTGACAAAACATTAGGGACAGCTGTCCCATGGCTTACGCCTTACATATTCAAAACATACATAACAGAAAATTGGCTAACATCAAAGCTTTCCCTGCTGGGCACGTGTTCGGCTGAAGAGTGTTGCTCACTGAATTCAGCTTCTTTTACTCCTGTGCATGAGCCTCGGCTGGGGAAGGGTCGCCCAAGTCCATTAAGGTTGTCGATTGTGCCTAGGAAGGATGGATTGGTCTTGCTGGAGCTTCTGGAATGACTGCTGGGAAAGAGGGCCTCGAACCTACAGCTGGAGTGGCTGCTGGGAGAGAGGATCCTGGGTCTGCTGATGCTCCTGCTGCTGCTGTAGTTTTCCTTTCCTCCTCTGTTATGTAGTTGTACCATGCACCTGTGTCCCTTATGACTGTGTTTGCCGCAGGAGGGAACAGGATTTTTTGAGAAGTCACATTCTTCCCGAGCTCTGCTTTAATGTTTTGAACCTCTTCTACTGCAGCTTGATGTACTTCCTTCAGCAGATGGTTGTGGAGTGATGATGAACCAATATAATGCTGGAGGTCATCAATGGCCAGGACATCAATCCTTTTCACATACTCCATTTGAACGCCTAGCTCTTCCTTTAGCTGAAACAACCGCTGTTCCTTTTCTGGAAAGTCCTCTAGGGTCTGAGGGAAACTCAATGTACATTTGGCATGTGCCTCTTGGAGCCTCTGGTAGAGACCGCTGATTTTGTCTGTTGTTCTTTGCACACTGGCCATCAGCTTACTGGCGCAGTTTCTGCCGAACTCCAACAGTGCTATGTCCTCATTAAGACTGTCCACAGATTTAAATGGGAGATGTGCAGGAAAACCCCCTTTTCCTTCTCTCCATGCCATCTGGCTTATGATATTGGCCTTAACGCGGGTGTTCTTTGCTTTGAGCCTGTGGGATTCCGCATTAATCTCTTTTAGCCTGACCACCATGGCCTTGAGTTTGCACACCTCATCAGTGATTAGCTCTTGGGAGCCATACACTTGCTGCAGGATATTGCATGACAGCTCGTGGAAGGGAGATAGGTCCATGGTTCTGCTCTCCGCTTGCTCTAAACGCTCAGCTAATGCTCGCTTGTCTGCTTCTAGCAGAGATGCCTTTTCTTCTGCACCATTCTTCTCTGCTTCCACAATCATCATTTGAAGTGTTAGCTGGTCCTTTTCCTCCTCCAGCTGGCTGTACTTGTTTGACAGCTCCTTATGCTCAGCGTACAAGCAATTATACTTGTTTACTGCCAGATCTCTTTGGGCTTGCTCATTAGCCACATTTTTTTGCAGCGTGCGTGGTCTCTTCTTTGTCAATATATTTTCTTTAACTATACTGTCTACATTGGCAAATGATGCCTTTGCCGTCGCTATAACTGCGGACGCCATAGCAATGGGATCTTGATCCATGTTCTGTATGACGGTGACCTCCCGGTGAGTAACAATGTCTTCATGGAAGGGACTTTTAATCCTCTCTTCTGATTGGAGGACAATTTCTTTTCTTTTCTTATCATATACAAACTCATTCCATTTGGACACCGTACGCTTTCCTGATGGAGTGTACGGGACAATTGGTCGGTTTATGATGTCTATGTCCTCTTCCATAGGTGGGGTCCGGACTTCCTGAGCAGTGTCTACTCCTTCCTTTTGGGTACCAGAACCACCTGCTTGAGAGGTGTCTATCTCCATGTCTTGGACCCCGGACCCACCTGCTTGGGCATACTCCTCCGCTTTTCGCTCCTCTTCTGCCTTCCTTTCTGCTTCAGCTTGTTCAGCTTCTTTGCGCCGGCTTTCCTTTTCTGCTTCTTCATGCATCCTTGCCACTTCAGCTTCCTGCTGTACTCTTGCTGCTTCAGCTTCTTGCTTCCACCTGGCTTCTTCCACTTCCCGCTGCAATCTGGCACTTTCAGCTTCTTGGAGCACTCTTGCCTCTTCTCTTAATCTGAGCTCCTCTTGAGCTCGGGCATCTTCAGCTTCTTTCTCCTGCCGCTGACTGGTCTCCTGGATCTTGGCTGAACTAGAGCTTGCTCCAGTGCCTTGGCGACAGATTCGTAGTTCCGACATATTGCTAATGCCTCTGAATGCCTCTTCCTCGGCATCGGGGTAATGCGAGTATTCAAAATGAGCGTAGATGTCCTTGCAATGCTCGACCACTCTACCCTTTCTGTCGTTCCTGTGTAAGATGACCTCATCGAAGTGGAAGGCCTTCAACTCTTGAACAAATTCGTTGGCCGAGGCAACCCCTGAAAACTTGTAAGCGCCGATGCAGAAAGGTAGAGGGGGAAAGGAAGCCTTGTGTTGCTTGTGGAGCAATGCTCCAATCCCATCCAAGAAGAGTTGTCTTACTGCTTCCTTGAGCACCACATAGTCTGTGGCGTACTGCGGCAATATGTATGGGGGCTTAGTCCCCCCAAACATTCTCAGGTAGGTTCCTTGTTATGAAAAGTAAAAGTCCCCATAATCCTCAAGGACTTCCAAAGCGTTTTCTGACAGGCAATTTGGTTCTTCCTTGAACATTTTCTCGTATAGGGGCATGATGAACCCCTCACAGATTAATTTGTAGTTGGGCTTGTAATTCTGAGCCCACAACAACTTGTAAGCAATATAGACGGGCATGGTGGCCTTATCCCGTGTGCAGCCCAATTTGGGGAATTCTATCTTGGCCAAGATACAATCTATCAGATAGGAAGACATGAAGAATTGAGCCTTCTTCAAGGCTAGTCCTTCTCTCGCAGCTATTATCATTGAGGACAGACTATCTGACAGGAGAGTGGCCCAGTCGAATACAGTCCCCTTAAAAGCCACATAGTGGATGATAGGGACCCACTGAATCTTGTATACTGTGCCATCGGGCATGCCGAAGATTCTGCACAGCATCAGGGCAATCAATCTAAAAAGGGCTCTTAGATTCTGTACGTCATACTCCTCACTCCCTTTCTTCCTCAAATGTTTGACTGCTATTAATAGCTTCTTGGCCATCTCGACATTGTTCATTTGACTCAGCCATTCATCAGTCAGAGCTTGTTGGACCCGGGGAAACTTGTAGGTTGCCGCAAGATACGCGGGTTTAAATGAGGCAATGGCCACTTTACCGCTATCATTTATTACTCTGCCTTCAGCATCGACATGCTGGAGTATCCACCCGATCACTTCCGCACAGGGGAACAGCTCAGGGTGGGTGGCAGCTCTGGTTATGCCTGAGGCTTTGATATTCAAATAAATTGGTGCTTCCTCCAGCAACATATCTGGGATTTCTTGGTCCCTGATCATTCTGTAGATGTCGTCCCATCTGATTTCTGGAGGGACACCAGTGGTGCACCTCGTGTCTTGGAGTGAAGCTTCAGTTTTGGGAGGGGCAGGTTTCTTTTCTGTTATCTTAGCTTTCTTTTTACCGGTTTTCGGCATCTTGACTTATCCCTGACAACATCCATATCAAAGTCATCATTTGAGCAACAGACTGTGAGGTTTTAACAGAAAGCATCATTGTTTTGATAATATATCAAAATAAGATAAGTACAATGAAGCTATTACTATTTCAATACGAAACATAAATTGAAGCACTTGAATCTCTTAAAAGGATGGGATTGGGATGCTCCTGAGAGGATAGGCTGTGTTGCGGAAGCCATTGGTTTTCGGCTCGATAGGCGAATTGCGGGAGCCGTTGGTTTTCGGTTCCGCCCTGCGGAAGGAGGTGTCTTTCGTTATGGCTGCGGTCGGAAAGGTTAATGGCGGGGAGACGCGAGTTGGGAAGACTTTGTGACGACAAGGGAGCCCCTTTCGCATTTTCAACTCGGTGAGGGCTTTGAATGCCATCGTCACGCGTGGCACCCGCCGAAGTGCTCTATGGGAGACTCTAGTCCGAGCGAGGGTGACGGCGTCGGGGATATACTGGCGGGAAGTGCTAGGGCGGCCATGGCTTCGGGTTTCAGCTCGCGTGGCTTGAACGTTCACGGGTTTTGAACGGGACAATGGCGCCGGAGACCAGGTTTTGCCTTGGGTAGAGGGCGTGTTGGGGCTGAGGTTTACGGAAGGGCCCGAGGTTTTACGTCTTGATCTCTCGGCCGGGGCTTCGACAAATTTTTTCCACCACAAGGTGCACGGCCCGGGGGTTAAAACGGACAAGATTAACGGCCTGCACCAACCGTCTCTACTCAAAAATAAGTAATGTCAATGTTTAAACCAATGCCTATTTTATGACGAGACACGAATTCCATTTAACTGCGTTTGACGGGCAAAACATAGCCCTCGACGGGTGTTTTGCCCGTCAAAATCCCACAAAAAACCCCTTGTTTTTCAAACCAAAGACGACTCAATAGTGAAAATCAAGGTTAAAATCCTACCTGGCACCATGGGGATCGCTTGAACGAGGTGGCCGCGAGCGCGGATGAGCGAGGTGAGCTGGAGCGATTCGCACGGCGTTCCATGTCGTTGGCCAATCGAAAACCATGGTGCATTGGTTCGAGCCCCTACCGTATATTTATAAAGAAACGGGCACGTGCGAGCACTAAGGTTGGTGGTTGGCGCAATTAGAATGTGGCTTAAATATGCCGCCCGCCGCGGTCATTTCAAAATACCTCGATTTCCGTGCGACCGTCATTCGCGGGACCAGATTGCGAATCGTATCCGCCGTTGCGGAAGGGTTCAACGAAAGTTCCCGCCGTTTCGGGGTGCATCGCAGAAAGGAAACTCGAAGCCTACCGCGAAAGACCCCCGCATTGCGGACGTGTAACGCCAAAGCTTCGGCCGTTTCGGAAGTAATTTGCGAAGGCTTCCGCCGTTTCGGAAGTAATTTGTGAAGGCTTCCGCAAAAAAAATTTTGAAGTTTTTTCTAAGTCTCCGCTTCGGTTGTCTCTTCCGCAAAGTTTTCCCGGAATGATTTCGAAAGCTTCTTCCGAGCATTTAGGCGATTGGCTTCCGCCGTCTCGGGAGCTATTCGCGAAGGGTTTCCGCAAACCAAAACTTTCTGTCTTATTGATTTTCGGGAAGATATGGCGAAGGTTCCTGCTAGTTTCGGAAGGGAAACATGGAGGTTTCCGCGTTTCGGGAAGTCGGGGCGAACCTTTCGCGGTTTCGGGAGGATATGGCGAATGCTCCCGGTATTTTCGGAAAGCTTTTGTGAATGGCTTCCGCCGTTTCGGAAGGAAAATCTGAAGGCTTCCGCATGTTTTTTCGAATTTTTTCTAAGTCTTTTCGGGCGTTTTTAGACGAGTAGCTCCCGCCGTTTCGGGAGCAAATCTTATATTCTTCCGCACATTTTCCCGGGATCATTTTGAAGTCCTTTTCTGAGTGGTTTAAGTGATTGGCTTCCGCCGTTTCGGGAGGGTAGCCCGAAGGCTTCCACGGTTTCGGGAGAAAAGGCTGAAGGCTTCCGCGATAGTTTCTTGAAAAATTTCTAAATTCTTTTCATAGCTTCGGAAGGAAATCGCGAATTCCTCCGCGGGACTTATGCGGATGGCTTTCGCCATTTCGGGAGGGTAGCTTGAAATGCTCCGCAGATTTCAAACATTGAAAAGTTTCCAAGTGTTATTTACTTCGGAAGGCTTGGACGGGCGGTTAATGAGACTGGCCTCCGCCGTTTCGGGAGGAAAACCTGAAGGTTTCCGCAGAGTTTCAACCAAAAAAATTCCAAATCCTTTTCAGGAGAGTGAGGCGAATGAGTCCCGCCATTTCGGGAGCAAAACCGGAACCTTTCCGCGGTTGCGGAAGGCTTGAGTGAAAACTTTCACCGTTTCGGGAGGCATTGCCCAATGGCTTCCGCAGCTTTTTTTTCACGGCCCACGATTTTGACAAAGAAAATCTAAGTCCCTTTTTCGGAAAGGTTGGACGTTTGGCCTTTTGGGGAAAACATGGACGGATTGATGGCCAAATGTTCAGTAGGGAAATAAGATTTTATGTTGAAAACAGAGCTGACGGCTGGGATGGCCTCTCAGGCTTCTCAGGCAAACTTTCTACAAAAATACAGGAGGGGCCCCAACATGTACAAAATTTTGGGGAGGGGTGTTGCTGCAACAACAATGGCGAGTCGCTGGCGAACACAGATCTCTGAAAAATTCCTCTTCATGATCCCAAACCTCATTAACAACATCCACCTCGGGTGTACTACTCAGCTGAGCATTTTAGACTCATGCGGGGGAAGGAGGCGCTTTCCATGCTAGCCATTGGGGAAAGGGGAGCTTTGACTGAGACATCTTCACCACTCTCAGAGGGCCAGCATATGAGATTCATTTTAGGAGGGTCATCTCTCGAATGGCCACTATTGCCGGACTCCACAAGATTTGCAACACTTTCTCACGGACATTATTGCTCTTGTTCCTCATTCCCATGCTGCTGGCATCCTTTGGGATGCTTGTACTTTGGACAGCTTAGCTATTTGAGCCTTCCAAGGATATTTTCTTTTGGACATGATCTTTGATTTAGGCTCCTCAATCCATAATGTCCTTTTGTGTGAGTTAGAAATTTTATTGATTTGATTTGATCAAACTTCACGGACGGAGAGGAGCCCATCTTGAGCTGGGTCTTTTGGACAACCTTCTTGATTTTACATGTCTTTTGCTTTTGTCTCAGCCATGCTTTAATTGAGGCAAGAATCTCTGGAAAACAGACTCTTGAACGTAAGCCATTTTGGCGGTTAAATCCGCAGCATGGAGTCATTTCAATACCCTATGTCCTCGAGAGGTGCCACTTTCCATGGGTCCATCTTAGGTAACCTTCTTGAGATGCCTTTAAAGTGCGAGGGTGGGTGGAGCCCAACGATAGTAGTGAAGATGGTATTAGATCTCTGATATTAAACAGGATTAGTGTGACTAGCAGGGTAGGCTTCCTTCCTTCTGAACATTTCAGCGAGAGCACACCAGACCGGATTTATTTGAGCATCGTTTCAGACTCATGGGTCGCAGGTTTTCTTTGAGAGAGCTATCTTCAGTGGGAAACTCAACCAAAAGGGTATTCAGAGAACAAAACTCATCGTAAAAGTTCAAATAATAACAAAAGAAACAACATGGCTCAAAATAAAGCGAACGAAGGCTAAAGCAAAACTAAAAGGAACTTTATTTATGTACAGGAAGTCTCCGGGAGACTATGCGAAGTATTGTTTCAGAGCGAGGCCATTGAGAGGAAGGGCTACTTCCTCTCCCTCGAGATTTGTCAATTTATAAGTGGATGGGCCTAATTTTGCAGAAATTTGGTACGGGCCTACCCATAGATGTTGAAATTTCATATGCATTCCTTTGCCTTCATGATTATGGTCCCATTTCAAGACTAAATCCCCAACTTCAAAGTCTCTCTTACCGAATTTCCTCTTATCGAACCATCTCTTAACTATGTCCTGGTGTTGATGGAATCGATCTTTAGCTTTGTGTCGGGCTTCTTCCAGTTGAAGCAGGGTGTTGATCCTGGATTGTAAGGCTTGGCTGCCAGAACCCCGAGAGGCTTGGGACAATTGCAAGGATGGCAGTAAGATGTTTGGGGGAAGTATGGCTTCTTTACCATAGACAAGAGTGAAACGGGAGACACCTAAAGCATTCTTCGGGGTTACCCTATCTGCCCACAAGGCGTTTGGGAGAGCCACATGCCAACTTCTCTGGTTTTCTATCACAGTTTTCTTAAGGATTCGAATCAGATTCTTGTTCGAGGATTTAGCTAACCCGTTTCCCTGAGGGTAGTAATTGGCTGAATAGTGCAACTTAATTCCCCATTCATAAACAAATTCATTTATCTTGCAAGACGAAAAATAAGTAGCATTATCAAAAACAAGGGAAATTGGAACCCCAAACCTGGTTATGATGTTCTCTTTCAGGAAGCGGATAACTGCGTCTTCATTGATCTTACGCAAAGGGATGGCCTCCATCCACCTAGTGAAGTAGTCGGTAGCCGTCAGGATGTATCGGTGTTGCAATGAAGAATTTGGGTTTATTTCTCCGATAACGTCTATGCCCCATTGCTCAAAAGGCTCAGAGATGATGACCGACTGCAATGGGCCTGCGGCCTTAGGTAACTTCCCAGCGCTTCTTTGACATACATCACAGTTTCGTGCGTATGTGTGGGCATCTCGGAACAAAGTGGGCCAATAATAACCAGCTCTCAGTATCTTGTGTGCTGTCGTCTCTCCTGAATAATGGCCACCTGCGGGGCCATCATGCAACTCTTTGAAAACTTTGTTTGCATCTTCCTTCTCCAAACATCTAAGAAGGACTCCATCATAATTCTTTCTGAAAATGATCCCATCAATTATTTGATAGGGTGCTGATTTCAAGCGGAGTGCCCTTCTTTGTTTAGAATTCCAGTGCTCGGGTAGATATCCCTGCTGTAAATAGTGCACCAGATCCCTATACCATGACTGGGGAGTTGTAAAGGTATGACACACCTCAACCGAATTTAACTCAGCTTTATCTCTCCAATGGTGCTCTTCATCAGTCGAGTTTCCCGCCAGTAACTTGCACAGACCTTGTCCTTTGATGATTGTAGCCGGTTTAAATTCCAAATCATACTCCTGCAGAGCTGCGACCCAGTTCCCTCTCCTTTCTCCCAATTCCTTTTGAACGAAAAGGGATCTAACAGCTGGATGGGGAACTATGACTTTAGTTCTGTTCTTCAAAATGTATGGCCTAAACTGCTTGACTGCTTTGAAGACCGCATAGGCATGCTTGTCCACCATGGGATAGTTCAGCTCGGCCCCCTGCAGACCAGTGCTCATAAACGAAATTGGGTATTCGTCCCCCAATTCCACCTTCTGTGTGAGTACAGCTGCGAGAGAGTCATCCGATGCAAAGGTATACAAGATGAAATCCTTATCAAAATCTGGGCTTCTTAAGGAAGGAGCCTTAGCTACAGCTGCCTTGATATCTCTAAATGCGTCCTTCTCCAAATCTGTCCACTTGAATTGTATGCTTTGTTTAACCATCTGTTGCAGTGGCTTAACAATTTGTGCAAAATCCGGAACAAATCTGCGGACAAAATTGATGGTGCCCATAAAAGACTGCATAGATTTCTTGTTGTGAGGCATTGGAATCTTGTTAATAGCCTGGACTCTTTCTTGGTCAATTGACACTCCCCCTTTGGAGATGATATGACCCAAGAGCTTACCTTTGGGCACAGCAAACACGCTCTTCTTGGGATTTAAGGAAATACCATACTTCCGGCAACGATCAAAGATATGCCTCAGATGAACAACATGATCTTCCCTCTTCTTCGAAAAGACCGTCACATCATCTAAGTACACAACAACACATTGCCCAACCAATCCTCGGAAGGCAATATCCATCGCCCTTTGGAATGTAGCTCCTGCATTTATCAGACCAAATGGCATTCTTCTGTAGGCGAAAGTTCCCCACTTAGTTCTGAAAGTGGTCTTGAGACGATCTTCTTCAGCTACTAACACTTGATTATAGCCAGAGAAACCATCGAGGAGAGAAAACAATTCGGATCCTAACACCATTTGTAGAATTTGCTCCATTGAAGGTACGGGGTAGTTGTCTTTATCCGAGGCTTTGTTTAAATTTCTGAAATCTACACATAGCCTAATCTCTCCCGACTTCTTCCTTACGGGAACCAAGTTTGCAACCCATTCAGAATGCCGAACTTTGAAGATTATCTTAGCGTCCAGGAGCTTCTTTAATTCCTTTTGGATCAGCGGTTCAAGGGTGGGATGCATCCTTCTTAGCTGCTGCTGAAATGGCTTGACACCCGTTTTCATTGGTATAACATGCTGAATGATGCGGACGTCATATGTTTTCAGATCTTCATAGGTCCATGCAAAAACATCTTTATACTGTTTAAACAATTTAATGAACCTTTCTCTTTCTCCTGGTGAACAACATTTGCCAAGGTTGACAAATTTTGGTTCTGCCTCGGTACCCAAATTAACCAACTCATGTTGCATTGATGAGCTGTTAGTTTTGGTATTAGCTGGCCTTTTGAACTTATTTTGAAGATCGAACAGCATTTCAAGGGACCTTACCCCCTTAGGCATGAAATTTCCTTTCTCGTCATCTTTCTTCATCAAATCAGCATCGTGTTCTTCCTCGTCTATTGCAGCTCCTTGAAAGCTATCTTCGTTTGTCAGGAAGTTGATAATTTGTTCATCGTCATCGAAGATTCTGAAATTTGTGATGTTATCAGGAATGGAAGGCCTGAAAATCAATTCAATTGAGCATTTATTATTTGACGGCACCAATCGAGAAGCAGATGTTGCTAACAAATCAGCAGCAGAATTTTGCAACCTAGGAATTGATTTTATATTGAAAGCGTCAAAATGCATGATTAAATCCCATACCTCAGCCTGATAGCCTTTCAAGTGAGGTGAGAGGCAATGAATGGTGTCCCTTACCTGTCTTACAACTATCTCGGAATCACCAAAAACCTTCAGGTACTTTACATTTAAGCCGATGGCCTTCTTTAAACCATGTACCAAAGCTTCATATTCAGCGATGTTATTAGTACAATCGAATTCTAATCTACAAGACAAAAAATACTTGTTCCCTTTTGGATCCATTAGAACACACCCGGCTCCGGATCCTTCCAGAGTTTTAGGGCCATCAAAGTATAATGTCCAAAAGATATCTTTAGATTCAGTTGGGTTAGTTTCTTTGTGGTCTATGTCAGCAACTAAATTGACTATGTTACAATCAACATCATCAGCCCGAGAGAAATGAAGGAGATCGGACTGTTTATCTGATTCATGGCTAATGGTTTCAGATTGATAATTACCCGGATCCATTTCCAAGAAATAATTCCCCAGAACCGAAGACGAGAAAGTTACGGCTTCATTTTTTCTTCTAACTGGGTTACGTTTTGTTTCATATGAGGTTCCCTAAGAACTTTAATCTGATTTTGTCTGTTCTGATATGGCAGCCATAGATGAGACCAATCGGTAGCAAAGTAGCCACTCAGCTTGGTAGACCAATCCCTACTCAAAATCAGTCCATAAGCTTCAGGAATGTCGACCACCATTATGTCAATAAATTGACAGACTCTAGGATCAGCTGACAATCTAATTAAAACGTCTTTCATCTCCCCAATTACTTTAACAGCAGTCCTGTCTAATTGGATAATTTGAGCTGGAGATGGCACGGGCTGCCCATTGATTTTCCTACAAATTGACAGTGGCATAACGTTTGAAGAAGCTCCAGAGTCTACCAAACAGTTGTGAACGTTGTGATTAAAAATTTCAAATGTCAACAAGAACGGCAATGTTTGGGATTTGGATTTCCCGCCGATGCTAGCCTCGTTAATTTCAGGATTGTCTTGAGAATCTGTTAATGTAGTGCTGGGTTTTGGTTGTAAAACATGCAGCAGTTTGTCTCGTTGATGGGGCAAGCTACACATGTCAAATATTGATACGTTCGCTTTGACTTTCTTGATATCTTCGATAATATCATACCCTATGTCGGGCTCGTTCCCAATTCGAGTTGGCTGATCTGTTTTGTTCATGGTGACCTTTGGTTGGACTGTGTTGTCAGCACTTGGCTGTTTGGACACTGTTTGGTTTACTTTGGGCTGTGGTGGGATGATTGGTATATGCCTCCTAGGCGGGTCTTTCGAAATTTTATGCTTATGGGGAACGGTGACTGGCATAGGATCCGCAATTGGGCCCTTGCTGCGAGTGGCAACATTTATGGTAGAGGGAGAGCTATCTATGTGATCTTCTTCTACCAATTCAGTCATAGGTACCCAATCCCACAACACCATAGTAGTGTCCGGGGTTGGTTCCTCTAACTCAGGGCTTGATTCTTCTGGAGGATCATCCTGATCTGGGATCTGAGAATCTAACATTTGGTTCATGACTAAGCTCATGGAATTGATCCATTGCGGGAAGCTCTTTTCCGAATGTGGTTCTTGGTGAAAAGTGCAGAAATTTTCCATCCCTATCTCATTCAAGTTTAAAACAGGGGCAGCGTTCATTGGTGGATGAGTCTGTTCCCCGTCTTCCCTTCTTTTATAAAATGGCTTGAAAGGTTTCCTAGATGTGCTAGCAGCCTTGTATTTCTCGAGATCTACGATTTTGTTAGATAATTTCTGCATCATCTTGACTACATTTTCCATGTCCGTAGATGGCTCGTCTTTACTTCTAGTGAGCAGCAAAGGTTTTTTGCTAGCTGCTGGTTTAGGTTCCACATCTAAGGCATGTTTAGCAATGCTATCAGCCTCTTCTTCTACCTTTCTAGCTTCCTCAAAGTTCTCTGTCAGGGTAGTTTTCTTGGACCTTTTTACGAACATTGCTATGGGTCCATCAAGAGTGGTTGTATAGTATTCGATTAGAGATTCCTCGTCTGGTTTATTAGCTTCACTGAAGTTATTTAACAGCATTGTGAATCTTTGATTGAAATCTTGAACCTTTTCTTTCTTTTCCATCCTCATGGATAAGAGCTCTTTCATAAGCGTGGCCACAGTCTTTTGGTTTCCGTTTTTCTTTAGAAAACATTTTTCGAATTCCTCCCAACTAGAGATTGAGCTGGGTTGTAGGCTAAAGTACCATGATGATACTTTTGGCTCGAATGTATATGGAAACAACCTGCAGACCACGTCTTCATGTTGTACGTTCAAAAGGTTCAGAGCTAAGTAAAAACTCTTGAGGTGATCTTCTGCCGAAATGGCTTTCCCTGGATCGTACTTAGGCAAGACCTTTTCTGGGTTTTTAAGGAGATTATGGAATGGTCCAGCTAGGTTCAGCGCCCCCCTTGCTCTCCAAACAGGTACAACCATGTTTGGGTTTGGATGTGGAGATCCTGGTGGATAATTGTAGGGTGAATCCTGCGGAGTACTCTTGGGAGTGGTAATTTCTTCAAGATTTCCTTGGTCTGTCTTGTTAAGAGTGTCTGAAATTTCTTCCAAAGTCAGATTTACCAGTTCTTCAAAACTTTGAACAAGAATTGAATCACGGGTGTATTGTGGCTCCTTTCTAGGTGTAATTTTCTTAGGGAGGAAGTTGACAGCATTTAAACCACCTAGTTTTCTAACGTAGGACCTGGTATGTCTTCTCAAATCCTCTATTTCTGTGAAAGGAACAGCGTACAAAGCTTCTTGAGGCTCAGGGTCAGAAATGAGGCATTCTTGAACTGCTAATCCAAGATCTGGGCTGTTTGAAATACTTTCTTTAAGCGGGTTTTCAGTGTTATCTACGGCCGTGGAATATTTTCCTCTATCAGCCATGCACTTCAGGCCCTCCTTCTAGCGCCAAAAACTGTTGATGCCTCGGATATCGTAGCATCAATCAGAAAGGGATTCTCCCCGAGAGATGGTCCCAATTAGACTATCCCACGTTTGGTATAGGGAATCCGTCCGGTTAGCGGTTCCGGCAACCGTGGGTTTGGAGTTTAAATCCGATTCTACCGGTTATGGCCCGATCCACCTTTGTTTTGGGTTTTATGTCTTTCGTATGAGATGCAAGTGCCTAAATGCAATTAAAACAGATCTGAGTCTAAAAGCTGGAATAAAACTACCTATCCCTGCAGGGAACACGCTTAAGGGATGAGCAATAAACTGTAACAAAAAGCGTAAGGAAAGAACAGATAGCTGTTAATTTCGTAAGCAAAGCTACAGCAAGATGCATATTTCTAAAAGATAGCTTCTAGTTTATCATGGAACGTATTCATTGCTCATAAAACAGAAAAAGCCAAAGATTATTTAATCTACGTAAAAGCAATAAAGAAACAGATCTAAGTGAAAGCAAACAGAAATTAATTTTAAAGATCCCTGCAAGGAGCAATTTAAAGGTAGGAACAATGAGCCATATGTGTTATTCTGAAGAAAGAACAGTTAGCCATTCAATCGAACAGAGAATTCTACAGCAATAGATGAGGAAATCAGCAGGTAGCTCCCGATTTAACATGAAACGCATTCATTGTTCACAAAATAGAGAAAATCGTGTGCACAGTGAGGAGCAAAATCATTAATACACAGAAATAGTTCAAATGATAAGAATGATCTCACATTACAGAATAGCAGTCATTAGAATAGTCCAACACAGAACCGTCCAACATCCCATGCAAAACGTTCATCTCCCGTGGCTTCTATTAGAAAATTCAATTTTACAGAAACAATACAAGATAGCTCATAAAGTTTTCCAAAATTTCCTTCCCCTCTAAAAGTCCCTTCTAATCTTTCCTAGATGCTATTTATAGCTACAAATCTGCCCTTTGGGCTGACACCTAGCATTCTCCACCTGTCATTTACAGGAATTTCTACTATAATCGACCACCAAAAATGGCCACTTCCTTTACAAAAATATTTTGACAAAACATTAGGGACAGCTGTCCCATGGCTTACGCCTTACATATTCAAAACATACATAACAGAAAATTGGCTAACATCAAAGCTTTCCCTGCTGGGCACGTGTTCAACTGAAGAGTGTTGCTCACTGAATTCAGCTTCTTTTACTCCTGTGCGTGAGCCTCGGCTGGGGAAGGGTCGCCCAAGTCCATTAAGGTTGTCGATTGTGCCTGGGAAGGATGGATTGGTCTTGCTGGAGCTTCTGGAATGACTGCTGGGAAAGAGGGCCTCGAACCTACAGCTGGAGTGGCTGCTGGGAGAGAGGATCCTGGGTCTGCTGATGCTCCTGCTGCTGCTGCAGTTTTCCTTTCCTCCTCTGTTATGTAGCTGTACCATGCACCTGTGTCCCTTATGACTGTGTTTGCCGCAGCAGGGAACAGGATTTTCTGAGAAGTCACATTCTTCCCGAGCTCTGCTTTAATGTTTTGGACCTCTGCTACTGCAGCTTGATGTACTTCCTTCAGCAGATGGTTGTGGAGTGATGATGAACCAATATAATGCTGGAGGTCATCAATGGCCAGGACATCAATCCTTTTCAGATACTCCATTTGAACGCCTAGCTCTTCCTTTAGCTAAAACAACCGCTGTTCCTTTTCCGGAAAGTCCTCTAGGGTCTGAGGGAAACTCAATGTACATTTGGCATGTGCCTCTTGGAGCCTCTGGTAGAGACCGCTGATTTTGTTTGTTGTTCTTTGCACACTGGCCATCAGCTTACTGGCGCAGTTTCTGCCGAACTCCAACAGTGCTATGTCCTCATTAAGACTGTCCACAGATTTAAATGGGAGATGTGCAGGAAAACCCCCTTTTCCTTCTCTCCATGCCATCTGGATTATGATATTGGCCTTAACGCGGGTGTTCTTTGCTTTGAGCCTGTGGGCTTCCGCATTAATCTCTTTTAGCCTGACCACCATGGCCTTGAGTTTGCACACCTCATCAGTGATTAGCTCTTGGGAGCCATTGTTAGAACATTTTTCCACCTATGTACATTAATCATTTATTAATGATGATTAATTAGCCCAAGTGATTAATGATTACATCCCTAAGTTGTTTAGTTGGTAAATTGGTCAAATTATCATGAACTGGTTAGCAATGTGAACAAGTGCTGAGTCAAACCAGCTAATTGGAGCGCTCCCCAGGGCAAT